>JAJPUD010002486.1:50480-159622 GCA_023553655.1 Myrmecobius fasciatus
AGTGACTTGTCCAGGGTCACACAGCTAGGAAGTGTTAAGTGTCTGAGAACAAATTTGAACTCAGGTCTTCCTGACTTCAGGGCTGGTACTGTTTCCACTGTGCCATCTAGTTGCCCCAAAGGCCTCATTTCTAAAGTATATACAAGAATTGACTCAAATTTATAAAAATACAAGCCATTTTCCAATTGATAAATGGTCAAAGGATATGAACAGATAATTTTCAGATGAAGAAATTAAAACCATTTCTAGTCATATGAAAAAATGCTCTAAAGCATTTTTAAAGTTTTAAAGTAGGTTTTAAAATAGACTAAAAGCTCAAAGTATAATAATGCAACCCAAAAAGTCAATGGGAACCTAAGCTTCATTGAAAAGTATTGTGTCTAGATTTAGGTATGTAAGTACTTCTCTTCTTGGTTGTGGTCACACCACTTCTGACCAAAAAAGGTAGTTGGAAAGGTAGTAAAGGAAAGATGAAAAAGCAGTAAAAGGCGGGAGAAAATCCAAAGGATTTGGCTCATTCACATGAAGATAAACAGAAAGAAGTAGCCATGAATCACAGTGTGTTCAGTGGAAAAGAGCAATTGTATAACCTGGGTTCAAATTCCAGCTTTGCTATTTGCAATATGATAACTCTAAATGAGTCACTTAACTTCTCTGAATTTAGTTTCTTTATCCCTAAAATGAAGTAATTGGATTAAACAGCTTCTTAGGTGATCCAGAAAAGGTTACTAGGAAGAACTGATCAGACAGAAAGAGGAAAAAGGAGAGAGAGTTGTGAAAACCCAGATCAGAAAAAGCAGACAGTAGTTTATAATAGTGTCAAATGCTGACAAAAGGTCAAGATGTATAAGGATTGATAAAGACCATCAGATCTGGCTGTTAAAAGATCATTAGTAACTTTGAAGAGAGTATTGTGTGATGAGATCAGAAATCAGACTATAAAAGATTGAAAAATGAGTAAGAAGAGAAATGGAAACAAAGTTAGCTTTCTCTAAGAATTTGTCTGACTCAAGGAAGGAGAGATATAGTATGATAGGATAAAAATCACCATTTATTAAGCACCTACTATGTTCCAGGCACTGTGCTAAGCATACTTGTAGGCAGAAGAGAAGGGACTTGCAGAGAGGGAACAACTAAAGGAGAGAAGAGAGCATGATTAAGGGGACACTGTGCTGGTGAAGAGCTAGATGATACAACAGATAGAGCATCAGGATTAGAGTTAGGTAGAAATAAGTCCACATCTGGCCTCAGCCATTTACTATCTGTGTGATCCTAGATAAGTCACTTAACCCTTTTTGCCTCAGTTTCACTCTTCTGTAAAGTGAGCTGGAGAAGGAAACAGCCACTGTCTCTGCCCAGAAAACCCTAAATGGAGCCATGAAAACTCAGAGATGTCTGAAAAAAAACTAAACAACAACACTGGGGAAGTTTGAAGGAGAAAGGATTAAGGGTTTATGTAAAGGAGTCAGCATTTGTGAGAAGTGCCTCTTCCCTTTCAACTCTTAAGTATGTATTTAGCCTGAAAAAGACTGAAGGGTACATGAAAGCAGGCTTCAAGTATCTGAAGTATTATTGGGGGGGGGGGGGGGGAAGGGGGGGGGAAGAAGGGATTAAATGATGAACTGGGCCCCAGAAGAAAAAACTAGGAATAACAGGTAATAATAACAGACTAATTTAAGCTTGATTCCAGGAAAACAAACAAAAATCTTCCTCTCCTTTAGAACTCTCCTAATGTGGTGTGGCCTGCTTGGTATAGGAATGATTCCTCACCTTAATAAAGATCTTCAAGTAAAGCCCAACTAAGCACCTGTGAGGTGTGTTATGGGAAGGGGGCGGGGAATGGACCCTTATTCTTGGTATTTGTTGGACTGGTTGGCCTCTCTGAGGTCCTTTAACCTTCAGAATTTCATTGATTCCATAGAAAAGCAGAGCTGTCTAAAACAAGATTTATTTTTAGGTTTAAATAGGATTTTCATAGTGCTTCAGTACTACTGATGATTCTCCACGGTAAGCTAAGGGTTCCCAGGTGCAGAGGTGAGGCAAGGGTACATTCCAGGCTTAGAACAGAGGTAGAATATAAAAGGTTGTATATAGGGAATAGGAAATAGGCCTATCGGTTCCAAAGGATTTGTGATGGAGAGAGCCATCTGTACCCACAGAAACAACTGTGAGGACTGAATGTGGATCACAACATAATATTTTCACTTTTTTGTTGTTGTTTTTTTCTTGCTTTTTTGTTTTCTTTCTCATTTTTTCCCTTTCTGATCTGATTTTTCTTGTGCAGCATGATAATTGTGGAAATATGTATAGAAGAATTGCATATGTTTAACTTATATTGGATTACTTGCCATCTAAGTGAGGGGTGAGAGGAAGGGAGGGGAAAAAATTTGGAACACAAGGTTTTGCAAGGATGAATGTTGAAAATTATCTATGCATACATTTTGAAAATAAAAAGCTTTAAAATAAAAAAAAGAAAAGGAAATATGTTTGCAAGAATTTGGGTTGGGCTGGGAAGGAGGGAAGGGCAGGGAAAGATATAATAGAATGAAATCTGAAAGGCAGTCACAATCTATCCAAGTCTGCTCATCCTATGAAACATTCTGTCCTGCTCAGAAGGCAAAAGGAGAAGGCAAGGTTCTCATTCCCTATTACAAAAGCCAAAGTTACAAACTGATGGAGAGAAGTAAATGAGCATGAAAGAGGGTAGAATTTTCCCAATGGCACTGCTGCCACAGACGTAGCATAGTACATTATTACATACTAATTATTACATACATAGTAATAGTAGTATTCCATACTAGTTATTACAATTTTATGTTTCCTAATTTTTTCCCAAAAGAGTTAAAATGTTAGAAAATTGGCACTAAAATTTAATTTGGATTCAACAAAATGTTGTTCTGTGTCAAAAACATTTAATTAAACAGATATTAAGTTCCTGTTGCAAGTGAGTCCTGTTACTAAAGCATTGAAGATAAAAAGAAAGAAATTGAGCAGTATGTGCCCTCAAGAAACTTACTTCTATTTGAGAGAAAACAATAAATAAGTTCTACAAAGTGTGGTCAAATCCTTTAATGAAGAACTGAGAGAGAATTGACCTTTGGAGGGGAGAAAAGAGTCTCTTCTTTCTTTTTGCTTCTCTCTAAGCCTTAGATTCCTGGCAATGTATTATTGAAGGGATTGAACAGCTGGAAAAAAGAAATAACATTACAAAAAAGCATCATGACTTCTCCAACAATAAACTAAACTTCCTTTTTGGACAAGGTAACTAGACTAGTGGATCAGAGGGATGATATTAATAGCTTAGCTAGATTTTAGCAAATTTTGAAAAAATCTTACCTGCTATCTTATAGACAATCTAAGGAGGTGCTAACTAGGCAATAATATGAACAAGTAGAGGAAAAACTGTCTCAATAAGCAGCCTTAAAGAAAAGTTCTAATAGGTCAGAGTCAACTTAAAAAGAAGTCATTAGATCCTTAGAACCAGAAGTCTCCCCAAAAGCCAATTAATTGTACAACTTCATTTTACAAGTGATGAAACTCAGGAATAGGGAAGTTAAGTGATTTGCTTATGTGAAGGGAAACAGTTAAGCAAAATTAACCAACCCATAATCAGAGTTTGATGGAATATGCAATGTTCCACACTCATAATACCCTACCTCTGGAAGGAAAGAAGGGAACACCAATTATATTTTAATTTCTTTAATGTTTATCTATTCATGTCATCATGCCTACTCATATGTAAGCTGCTTAAAGATGTTATTATTCATTTCTATATTTCTCCCAGAGCGGAGCAGGGTGTATTAGACATAGTAGGTGCTTCAGTTAATTTTTATATAATTAACTCTTTTTTTTTTTGTCCAGATCTATAATTTTACCAGTACAGGAACTCCCTCTACTACTGTAGACTGATAGCAGTGAGATTATCTGAGGGATTAATTAATCAATTACTATGTCCCTTTTCGGAGGCAGCTAAGTAGCACAGAAGAAAGAGTACCAGGGGCTTAGAGGATGGAGTACCTGGGCTGGAGTCAAGAAGATTCATCTTTGCAAGTTTGAATCTGACCTCAGATATTTACTAGCTGTGTGACTCTAGCCAAGTCACAACCCTGTGAGGCTCTGATTCCTCATCTATAAATAACCTGGAGAAAGAACTTTGCCAAGAAAACAAATTTAAAAAATCTTCCAATAAGAGATGGTTATAACTGAACAATAACATGTTGCTTTTTTTTAAACATTTGCAAGTGATGTACTGATATACTCAATTTCTTCCTGAAAAAAGCCTTTTAAGTGCATCCAGTTTCTTCTACAGCCAGGCCTGATAATGATGAAACACTTTCCAGGGACCAGTTTTCATTTCAAAGACAAGTTTTTTGGTGGAATCACTTTGATTGTAGATTTACTGCAATGTAAGATGAAAGAAGTCTGTGGATAGAAAGGTGAATGTATTATCTAACATCTGAGGATGAATTTTAGGTTCAAAACTAAAAGAACTTGTAGCACCATAATGTGCCTATCAGGAGGCAGATAGATGCTATGAAAAGTCCTCTGAAACTATTTTACAAGGTTTCCACCCAACCACCCAGAGCTGGGCACCCACTTAGTTTTTTTCCAGACGATTCAATCCTAGTTAATTAATCCTCTGTTAATCTAGTTGATTTCCTCTACCAGATTCTTTCAAACTTCCATTGATATCATTCTAATTGTTAAGCTTTTAACAAAAGTTCCTCTTGAACTTTGTTAAAAGTCACTTTGTTTGGACTAATAAGAGAAAAAAATTAAAATCAGGTAGGGTATATTCTCTTTCAATGAAATCCTGGAAAAAACAAACCCGACTATTGAATAAATGAAAATCACCTGGATTCCAAATTTTTATATGGAAATAAAAGGAATAACATATATGTGCCAATTATAGAGAAGAACAGCTAGTTTCCTCAATGGATAGAGGGCTAAGTCTGGAGTTAATAAATTCAAATCTGGCCTCAAATACTTACTAGTTGTGTGACCTTGAGCAAGTTGCTTAAGGTCTTTCTTGTCTCAGTTTCATCAAATGTAAAAAGATCATAATAATAATAATAGCACCTTCCTCAGAGACTTGTGAAGATCAAATGTTATTGGTCATCCTTCCTTCTTGAAGAGGACCAATGACATTTTGAAGGTAGTGTTTTGACTTGCATGCAAATTGGATTTAAATGAGGCAGAAAGCTGGCAATTGTCAGCCACACTTTCCCCTCAAGATTCATTGAAGTCCAGTAGCAAGACAAAATTCAAAGTCAGTAGCAATAGCCTGGGATGCAGTGGGTGACCTTTATCTTTCTCAATTAATGTCTTTCCCATGTCTCAGTTTGTGGCAAAGTCCATTCAATAACTAAAGTCTAGGTAAGAATTGAGAATAAAAAAGATTGTTAAATTTATCATCACAGTCTGGGATATCAGTCTGGGAAGGGAAGACCTTGAGGTCTTTGAAGTTTCTGGCCAGAACAGAAACAATTGCTATTTACATTCATTTTAAATCATCAGAACCTAAACAAATGAGATAGCAATAAAGTACTTGACACAGTGTCTGGCACTTAGTAGATGCTTAATAAATGCTTGTTTCTCCTCCCTCTAGAATTACGAAAACAGGGGGAGCAGCTAGGTGGTGAAGTGGATAGAGCACCAGCCCTAAAGTCAGGAGGACCTGAGTTCAAATTTGACCTCAGAGACTTAACACTTCCTAGCTGTGTGACCCTGGGCAAGTCACTTAACCCCAATTGCCTCACCCCTCCTCCCCCCCAAAAAAATAGAATTATGAAAACTAAAGAAATATTGGCTACCAAATGTTCTTCCTCTTCCACCTATTCCTGATAGAGTTTCTCCTATCTTTCAAGTCACTCTGAACTCCTAATCCCTATAACAAATATGACTCAGTGTGTCTCAGAGAGAGTCAGTATCCTTGAGTATCTGTCTCCCTCCCTAAATGAATTTGTCTTAAAGCTGATTTAAGGTTACTTTTCATGTTGCTTCTTGGTTACTCCATATACATTTTATAAAGCTTTAGTTATGGTTTTGCTAAGCATTTAAATAATACAGATCAGATACCTTCCTACTACACAATTTAGTCTGATACAACTTAACATTCAAGTGTCTATTCTGTGTTAGGGCCTGTTCTACTTCCAAATTCATCCCTTCCATAACTCTACTATCACTACCTTTGGTCCTGGTTGAACCTTTTCTCTAGGGTCCCCTAATTCTGAAGAAGGAGGGTGCTCTCTACTTGGTATCTCCATTTCTTACCCTCAGTATTTCCATTGTTTAATATTTTTCTTTTCTCACATTCATATAAATCTTTCCTTCCCTTTCCTACATACATTTCCCTTCTCTCACCACTACTACCACCCACATCATCTATACTAATCCTAACTCAACTGCCCTGAATGGTTTATCTTCTTTTTAATCCCCCACTTCTCTAAATAACTTTCTCTTTCTCAATATCTCTATTCTCTATCCAAGTCTCAGTAGAGACTCTGAAAACTCTAATCCTAGGACTAAGCCCTTCATTTAAGTATAACTCCCAGAGAAACTATATTTAGGGATTCACACATTGTGAGAAATGAAGACTCCTTTATACTTCCTACCATCAATGACAGGCATTAAGTGATTTCAAGCATGTAGGGACAAGAAAATAGTAATGGTTGGAAAGAAGATAGAGAAGAAATATTAAGTTTGTTAGAGATTTATCATGGATTAAAATTTCTCACCAACACTAATGCATTGTTGTGGAGTTGTGGAATGATCCAACCATTCTGGAGAGTAGTCTGGAACTATGCCCAAAGGGCTATAAAACTGCATACTCTTTGACTCAAGAGTGCCATTACTGGGTCTGTATCCCAAGGAAATCATAAAGGAGGGAAAAGGACCCCCATGTGCAAAAATGTTTATAGCAGCTCTTTTTGTGGTAGCAAAGAATTGGAAAAGGGGTGTATACCCATCAATTGAGGAATGGCTGAACAAGCACATGAAGGTAATGGAATGTTATTGTTCTATAAAAAATGATGAACAAGCTGATTATAGAAAGACTTGGAAAGATTTACATGAACTGATGCTGAGTAAAACAAGCAGAATTAGGAATACATTGTACACAAGAACAGCAAGAATGTGCAATGAAAGGCTTGCTTCTTCTAAGTGGTTCAGTGATCCAAAGCAATCCCAATAGACTTTGGACAGAAAATGCCATCTGCATTCAGAAAACAAAGGATATTGAATGTAAATCAATACATGCTATGTTCACTTCTTTTTTCTGTTTTTTTTTCTCTTTCCCATGATTTTTCCCTTTTGCTCTGATTTCTCTCTCCCAACATAATTCATAAAGCAATATGTATTAAAAATAAACTTACAAAAAATAAAATAAAATTTTCCACCAAAGAAAATGTAAAACTCCTCATGATGCAGTTTCTGGTCAACATCCTATGAATAATTGGACAAGTATTGGTCTTAGAAATAATATACTGGAATGGTGATAGATTAGTGATCTTTCTTGGCAAGAATACTTCCTCTGCCCATGTAGATCATAACCCTACCATTCTTCATTCTTTATGATTCTTGTCCATTTACTTCTGTGATTCCTACTAGAATAATTTTAGATTTTGTTCTCTTTTGCCTTTTGTTCTTTTGAGTGGGAAAATTAAGTGTCTGATCCAAATGGTAAAGGTGATGGCCATTAATGGAAGAGAAAGATGGAACAACCTGATAAAGAAGTTCTGGGCATAAGTAAAGCAGGAAAATTAGGAAGAGGAAACATAGACTAGAGTGGATCATAGAATGCATGAAGGGAAGTAAAGTATTAAAACCCTGGAAATATACCAAAAGATCAGGTTACCTGACTTAAACTATGACACAAAGAATTTTCCATTTGATCCTGAAGCTACATTAGTTTATTATGTTTTTATTTAATATGTTTATTGTGTATTTGGGGATGAGGTATATGAAAAAAAAAACCTTGAACTATCTTATCCATAGGGCAATTGTGAAAACATTTCATAAAACTTAATATCTTAATACATCTTTAGATGACAGATATCATAAAAACACATTCCTAAGATTTGAAAGGAGCCACAAGATAATCTATATCTGACCAAAAATGCCTTCTTTAATTCTCCAAAAAAAAGCAATTCTCCATCCTCTATTTGAAGACCTGCAGTGAGGAGAAACCAGCTACCTCTCAAGACACTTTATTCCATTTTAAGACATTTCAAGAGAGTTTTTCCTTATATTAAGTAATATATAATAAGTAAGCCATGAAAGCTAGGTATAGAAGATATCCATCTTCCTGAATTCAAATTGGTCTCAGTTACTTACTGGCTGTGTGGCCATGGGCGAGTTATTTAACCCTGTTTGCCTCAATTCCTCATCTGTAAAATGAATAGGGAAGGAATTTATAAACTACTCTTGGTGTCAAGAAAATCCCAAATAGCATCACAAAGAGTCAGATACAACTGACCCACAACAATAACAATAACAACACAGTAGTAAACCAAAGTGCATCTTTCTGAAAATTCCACCCATTGCTTCTAGAATCTACTGTAAGTTTTCTCTTTCCTGGGCTAAGCAGCTCCATTTCCTTCAAACAAACCTTACATATCATGTTAACCAGTCCTCTAAGCATCTTAGCCACATTCTTCTGGCTGCTCTTCCATTTGTCTGCATATTTTCTAAGATATGGTATTCGGATCTGAGTACATTATTTTCTTTGTATAACCTAAACAATGCAAAGGGTGATGGAATTGCTACCTTCCTCCTTCTAAATACATGTCTACTTTAGAGGACATTAAACATCATGTTATTGTTTCATATTGAATTTTCATTTATATTTTATTAAATTTATTTGTCCATTTGAATGTACTCACTAATGAGAATTGCCTTTCAAATTCAGTGAATATACCTAATTTCCATAATTAAAGCATCAATGTGATATATGGAATTGGAACATTTAAAGAAAGATAGGAATTTAAGAATACCTTGAAGAATCAAACTATCAATTCATTCAGTGCATTTTTTTATCCATAAGGCAAAGAAAATAGAAACGAGGGGAATTTTTATTTCAAAGTAAAATTATTATAATTTTTGCATCAATTGATTTATCTAGTCCTTCTAGTATTATTTTCTTCTACAGCTTGAATAAAACAAAGTTTAATTCTTCTCAGAATAACATATTTGTTTTACAATAAAATTTAAAAAATTTGAGATTCCATAAGTCAGAAGTGACATCATCTTTTTCAACTTTATTCATCTTAATCATCTACCACCTACCCAATCACCCACACATACATCACCTTATCTGTAACCTAGGGAATGTAGGGAGGTTGAGGACATGAATTATAGACCAAATGAATAACTTTTCATTCATTTTTGAGTTTTGATCATTTGTATGATGTCACTTTAAAATGTCCTATATAGGAAACCTCAAACAAAAACAGAAATATCTTGCAACTACTTTTTATGTGATTATATATGTGTAATACCCCCTCTAGGGTGTTCCTTCATTTTTTACTTGCACTTTCCAATTGAGGCACTAAAGGGTGGTTATAATACTCAAAAGTTGTATAATATCCCGTAGGTCTATATTTTTAATTCCATGCTCACAAGCCCCTAATGTATACTTCCCAATAACAGTCATTAGACACAATTAACTATTAGCAAAGGCATAGAATAGAAACTGTGTTTTATACATTTATGAACCAAAAAACATCATCTCTTCAGAGCAGAACCTGCTTTCTTCATATATCTTGAAGAAGAAATAATGCACAGTCAAAAAGGTCAACTACTTATTTCTACATAAGAAAATAAAGATAATTGATTTAAGGGACTGGTGAGGAGGAAAGAAAAAAAGAGAGGGTTAGAAAGGAAGCTAAAATGATTTCTTGTTTGATGAAAGGGATGACAAAATATCTGTAGACCAGTTTGGACAGAAAGAAAAAGGGCTAAGAAAGATGTGAGAATTATTTTAGAGTCACCAAGTTTGACTTGACATGTCTAATTATTTGAGCTTTTACTGCAGTGTTTTCTTTTCTGTTCCAGAATGAAAGGGGAAAGGGAAGCTGAGATGCTGACAGAACTAGCTACCATAAAATTAAACAAAAAAGAAAAGAAAAAAAGGGAAAATCACAAAGTATTGTAGCTATATCCTTAAAGATCTTACATTTTCTGAAATGACTCTTGAAAGGTAAATTTATATGAATAAGTGTGCCAGAAAAAAAGCTTAGTGTCATAGTGATATCTAACTACCTATAATTTAGAATTATACTGCTGTGATTTTTCTTAAAAGGAACTTATTAATTATAAGCACTATAAGATTATAACACTTCCATTTTGGCAGTTGTACAGGCAGTCCTCACTTTTCACTGCATTATGTTCTTGGAAACTGGATTATAAGAAGAAATATGCTGAAGCCAGCTCATAGATAGTTCACATAAACCAATTGTTAAATTGGTGTGTTTACACCTCAGAGATTTGTTGTTTAATTGACAGTCTAAACTTAAGAAAGTGGTGAGGAAATGTTAGTAATGCAGATTAAACATTAAAATGTGTTATGAGTACTTTTTTCCCCAGAAAGCCAGTCATTAAACATTTACTATTTATTACATGCTTGATTATAAAACACATAGTCATAAAGCCAACTAAATTGCCCTTAGGAACAATATTATCAATGAAACTTATATTGTAGACCAAATACTCAACATCATATTAATTACAAAAAATTCTGATCAAGATGTGATTTTTAAAATTTTATATAAATAAAAAGGTGTAATAATTTAAAATTGTAAAATTATGTTCAAAGTTCCATGGAGAAAGGATATGTGGATACTGGAAGCATCATTAGCTTTGGAGTCTCAGAGGCCACTTATAAGATGTCATTCTGCCTCTCTGGACCTCTCTTTATCTAAAAAATGGGAAGGTAGACTAGATACTTTTAAGATCTTTCCTGGTTCTAACATTATTTGGTTTCATAATTCTGTGAAAATAGATATACATGGTAGCTCTCCAAAGTTTGCTCTCACAACTTCTTTCCTGGGTACCAATTATCAGATAAACAATAACAGCTGGCAAGGAGGGGAGGGGCAAGGATTCTTTCCTGGTGATCGTAGATTGGAAGGACTGCCAGTTGTATGCCAGAAAACTTGTAATGCTTATGTGACAAGTTTGAGAATCTCTTAGTGATGAGGACTCAGAAATCCCTATTATCCCAAAATGTTTAAGAGAGCACTTTTCTGGAGGCCATTTATATGCTTTTCATGTACCACCTCAGTAGTATGAGTCTTTGGGCACAGTGTTCAAAATGTTAAGCATTTTTCGGTTCCCGAGGAAAGCAGAATTCTGGTCAAGGGCACATCAGCTGTGAATAAGGAGAAAACCCAAGCTTCTGCTTTTGTTGTCTCAAAACACAGGAGTAATAAAAGTTTGTACAAACTTGGCTATTGATACTATAGTTAATGAAATATTTTCTGAGACTAGTGATACTCTTTAGGAAAGTGAGTATTACTTCACAGAAACTAGACACTATACTGTAAGTATCCATTTTTAGTAATGGCTGTGTTGATAAAGGCAGAGGAAAGTGAGATATGATTTTCAATGCCCATTCACATCCCATTTCCCATCAGTGAGGGATCAGGTAAGCAAAATCTCAAGACAGTGAAATATTGGAATTACTGTAATACCCAACACATAATAAAGAATTTAGAAAGGATTCAAGAGGAAACAACAAAGAAGAAAGAGTTGGAGAGAAAAAAAAAAAAAGACCAGGAAAACTTAAGGAACTGATAGATTACACTCAGATTAGGTAAAAATTAACTGAGGGGGATCTTAATAATAGTCTTCAAGTTTAAAAAGCACTCTTTTATAGAAGGCAATCAACTCTTCTCTATCATGATGAGGGAGGGCGAAGGGATAAAAATAGTTTATGAAAGAATTAGACTAAATAAAGAAGAATTTGTTTTTAGATTTTGAACCTATATCCTCATAATATAGCACTTTAGGATAACAAGATTTGACAATAGAAAGTAGCTGTCTTGTAGAAATTTATAATCTAATTGTCAAGAAAGGAAGAAATAAGATATAAAGTAAATATAATTTGAGGTTCAAATCTTGGCTTTGCTAATGACTACCTATATGACTTTGGGCAAACCAATTGACCTCTATGGATCTTAGTTTCCTAATCAGTGAAATGAGAAGTTTCTAACTTTTTTAAAATTCTGTAATTCTGAAATTCAGAAACATATGAACACTGCAAGAGTCTTTATTTAGTGGATCAAATTCATTAGGATGAGACGCAGGAAGACTTCTTTCCACAATCACAGTAGTAGTGAAATATCACAGTGCTGCAAATTCTACCTATAATTTGATCTTGTCTCCTCTGAGACTTTTAGGGTCAGACTCTCTAAAATAACCACCTATTGGTGATTAACTTACTTCATTTGGAAAACTCAAAAAGTAAGCTTTAAATAGTGGGTAGAGTATCATCCTTAAAGTTAGGAAGACCTGAGTTCCATTTCATACTGACTGGGTGACCATGGATAAGTAACAACCTCTCATTGACCCCAGGTAATTCAGGTATAAAGAAGTTGGACAGATGCTTCCAAGAATTTCCATATAGGAGTTTCCCTAGTCTGATGAAATGACAGGTATGTGGATGAGTGAAGGTAGCAGGCAAAAAACAAAATAATAATAATGACAATCTTCTTTAGAAATCTTTTGAAAGAAATGATTAAACCAATTTTAGTAGTAATTAGCAGAATTACATATGTGCAGTGAACTGAAGGTATGGTAAGACCTTGCTTTTCCAGAAAAATGATTTTCCTCTTTGCAGTATACTGGGTAACACTGAGAAGAATCTGATTCAATTCAATAGCTATTTATTGACTTTCTACTTTGTGCTAGAGACCATGCTGGTTCCTGCAGAGTTGCATAGATGGATGAGATGCAGCCCCTGCCCTCTAAGAGCTAGGGCCAAGATAACCAGGCTAAATGCAATCACAGATTTCTTCTCACATTTGAAGTAACGTGATTACAACATTTTTGAGAGCAGGTAGAGGTTGGGAGTTAGGTTCTCTTTCTGCCTTGGTTAAAGCCAGTTTCCTCATAGCTGACAGGTTGCATTTTCATCATCTGACAAGCTGAAGTTATGTTTATTTTATGAATATACATCCCTTAGAGGAAATAGGAAATGAAAGGTTGATCATAGATGATTGTACTTTTACTATTTCTATGACTTTGGTGAATCTGCATGGCTCTTTGAGGTTGTCCTAAACTCACCCCCAAAGCAAGGGGAAGAAATCATTTCTTTTTTTTTTTTTTATTTAACCTCTCTCAAACAAAGCTGTACTAGACTCTGTTAGGGGGGCACTGAGAACTAAATCATGCTACTCTTATTAATGTCTCTAATCTCTTATGAGCACAAAGGAGCAGTCCTCAGTGCAAATATTATGAAGAATAAGCCACTGTCTGTAATTGCTACTGTCCTTAGCAAGGAAAAGGGGAAAGCATGTCATGCCTTGTGCCTTCTACAGACAAAGGACTGCTTAATGAGGTCTCTTAATATAGGACATGGAGCAAACTTCTGAGTTATTATTGGGGCAGAAATTAAGGAATGTATTTTATTTAACTGCTCCAATTCATGTAAAGATAATTACCTCTTGTAAACTAAATTTAAAAGGGAGTGGGGATAGACCTAGATCTTTAGCAAGTCATTTAACCTCCAATGGCCTCAGTTTCCTTATCTCTAAAATGAAAGGATTTAACTAGATAATCTCTGAAGTTCCTTCCAGCTCTAACATTCTAGGACTCTTAATTTAGTCCCCATTATTGCCCTCATAGTAGATGATAGTCTCTGGGACCATGGAAATCTAAGAAAGCTATTTCTAAATTCTCATTTTCTTTCTCACAATATATCATCTTCTATTGGGGGCATCTTAAGCATCTCCATTCTGTCCCTGATCTTCATGCATACCTCTTTCATTTTGCCTTTCCTATAACCAAAAAAGCTAGAATTCAGAATGTAAATATAGGAGAATCTATGATTCACAAGGTCTACTTCTTACTAACACCTAAGAGTTTCTTAAAATAAGAAATCATTTTACCCATTGCCATCCATTAAAAAAATTATAGTAATTTCTGCCTGATAATCCTGCACTATTTAAGGCCTTTTCAATAGGTAAGCTCTTACTAACTTGGTAAGAAGACTCTGATATATATATATGAGCTCAGTTTTGTGTTTTGAGGGTTGTGGGGAAAACAGACTTTATAGTATGAAGTCATAAAATATGACAAGAAAATTAATCTTTGTAGTTTATAACCAACAAAATTCTACTGATTTTTAAGTGTTCTTTTCCAAGTGGCTTGAGGCTGACACTTGGTAAACATGTTGGACTGAACAATTCTGTTGCAAAATATATCTATTTGTTCTCTAAAGATAAGCATTTAGGCCTCCTGCCCAAGTCAATAAACAAAGAATTTGTTATTATTACTATAATATTCAGCCCAAAATCTTCTAAAATGAGGCTGTATCTATAAACATAAAAAATACATATACATGTATACATAAAAAATTTGAATACATTTCTTAAAACCAACCCTCCCCCCCAAAAAAATGGTTGAATTTCATCAATCATCAGATTTGGTGGGAATTCCTTTTAATTGTTTCACAATTACTAAGAAGTCAAGGGAACAACCTTATATAATAAAAAATTTATAATCTCCTCACTAACCTGAGAAGCACAACAGACAAGAGTTACACTGATTTAAAGTATAAACTCCCTTTTAAAACATTTCAGAGGAAGAAAATGTAAAAGTATATGTCACACAAAATAATAAAAAGCAACTGAGGACAAAGTGAAATCTTGTCACAAGATCCAGAAGAATGATGTGCTATGGGACCCAGATGGCACTTTGTTTAATGTTCACCAGAGTTCTTTAAAATACTCCTTCAGCCCTGGAAAATAGCTAAATAGAGTGGAGGCTGATTGCACTGGCACTTCCACTTGGGTATTTAGGGATTCCAGATAAGAGAGAATGAAGGTGTTCTATTGCATGGGTCAAACCAGCCTCTATGTGATAGAGAACAGGACCTGCCATAAGAGTGAGCAGTTTGAATATCGGAAGAAAAGTCAGTTGAGATCATTAGGAATGATACAACTGTGTCATCTTCAGTATCAAGACCTAGATCTTTCCCCGTTTTGTGGAATTCTACTCACTAGAATGAATGGAGAGTAGTCACAACCAGAGTTGTAATATGTGCTATTCCAGAGTTCACACCTAGCATCCATCAGAACTAGAGGAATCCATGTCTTCCAGATTCAGAACAGAGTTGGCTATATAAATGATGACAATTGAATTTATTCCCAACCCCCCTTTCATTAGAAAAGAGTTGCTACATGATACATATCAGGATATAACAATTTCACCAGCATACCAGAAGACTATCAACAACCTATAGATTCTTAACCCTCAAAGTCTCATTTACTGGACATTTGCTTCAGAAAATGAAAACTGATTTTTTATATAGCTCCTACTCTGGAGCTATCAAAACACTTAGCAGATTTACACTTTTGCACTGATAGTTTCTACTATAACTTTTTATCTCCAAGGAAGAATTTGCTTGAAAAACAAATAATTTAGGAGGCAGATTCAATTCTCAACCCCAGCATCTCACTTAATGGAGTTGGATTTGAAACACTTCACAATCGTACCTTCATCTTTCTTCCTCAACCAATTTAACTTCAACCTTTCTCCAAGTCCAAAGTGCTTTAGTCTTCTTGTCTCTACCTTACTAATTGTTTAAGGTAGATACAAATTCCTTCTTAAATATTATTCTTACACAAAGAACCAAAAATGCCCTATCCCCCATTTCTGATAGGCAGAGATCCAGGAACCTCATTAACAGTTAACTCCTAAAGTGACAGCAATAGTGGTGATCAAAAGAGTAGAGGGATGGGAGTGTCCCAGTTTCTACTCTCTTTAAGAATTGATCTTTTTTCTCCTAAATACATCTTGTTCTCTTTAACCTGCAGTGTTCAAACACATTTAATGAATTTCCTGTCTGAGACATTATTTTTCCCTTCTAACTGTTCTGTACCCTTGGAGATTTCAAATAAATAACAGAACCATGACACTTTACAGATTTAAACTTTCCTCACCCTGCCCAGTGAAGCCACTATTCCTTTCCCAACATGGAACATCTATGAAAAAAAGAGATAAAATAACACTGCATCTTTCTTTATTGCACTGTCAGAACTTGTGCTTAAGGATCAATGCCTCAGTTAGTGACTTTTATCATATGCCCCCATATTGTAGAATGGATATCTGCTAATGTCACTAACTTCTGAAGCTAAACAAGGAATTAAGTTATTATTGTAATTAGGTTGTCACTAACTGAAGTCCATAACCTCAAATATTTCTTTCTGTGCCTTTTAAAATTGTCTCTGATATTCCTGGTATTTTTTAGATAGTGAAAGAAAAACTAGAAAATGGGTTGACATTACTATTATTTTTCAGATCAAAAGAGGGATTATGGGAAGTGAAATCTCTAATTTTACTTTTCCCTTAAAATAGTTCACCATAATAATTTGGAAAGCTAGCTTTAAAATTATATTCTAAGAACTACATAGTACCTAGACTTTTTCAATTAATGTGATTTTTCTAATGTATTAATAATTAGTGTGAGAATAGTAAGGCCCTGTTTTGTATATAGGCAGAATAAATGGTTTCCCTCTGAGGTATAACAAGGCACTCTAGCTAGACTCCCTTTCATCAAGAAGAAAAAGGACCATTGGAAGGAGACATAGTTTAAAGCTAAAAGACTTTGAATTTTATCTTTCAGACAATGAGAATACATTAAAGGTTTTTATTTGAATAGAGATTTGGAGCATTCACAGACCCCATCAGTTTGCTTTAATGGTAGGTATCTCTCTACATGGGGGACACCAGGGAGGTGGCTATCAGGAAAATTATGATAGCATATAAAAACAATGACTTGGAGAGACTGGATGCAGCACATGTGGACATCCTATAATAGACACTAGTTGACTTGCCACTTGATTGAAGGAGTTAGCAGCATATTCAAAAAGGTCGGAGTCAACTTTGGTCACATATTAACTACATTTGTGTATAGGGGATGGAACAATGTGATTCTTTCACCTATAGCTATGTAGTGAGGAGAAAATCCTTAAGGACTTTTCCCTCTCTGCAGCCATATGGTCCCTGGGAAATGAAACTCCTTGGTCTTGGGATTTTTTTTTATTCTTTAATGTTCTCAGTATAGGGAATGGAGTCTCTGATTTGATTGGAAAGAGAGAGAAATAGAGGAAACTAGGAGTCATGATCCAGACCAGGCATCACCATCAGTCCAGCATCAATGTCTCAGGGAATAAGACTTGATCTTCAGGGGTAACCTCCTGGGCCCATGCAGCAAAACCTAAAATGGGATTTCATTCAGCACAATATCACCTTTGAATATGAATTTGTGACCCCAATGCCCTATAAGTTTTGGAACCAATGCTATGAAAATTTTGATCCTACTCCTCCAAAGATTAAGGTAGTATAAGTGAGAATATACCTTCAAGGTACTGGGGAAAATGTATTCTTATACTTACTATAATTATTTTGGGATTTCTCTGAATTTGCTTCTTTGCCTCAGGAAGTTCAGTTCTTGTCTGGTCCCCCTCTTACAGACAAACAGAACAACCAGTCTCATGACATTCATTTTCTTCACTGCTGCATTTCTTTGGAATTCTTCTGAGTTTTCCTCCATGCCCCAAAAGATTCATCATATGGGAAATTGTCATCATCCTGCAATATCCAATTGCCTTAGCAATCACTACATCACTACCTTCTGATAGGAAAGTGAAATCATGAACTCCCAAATCTCCATTTAAGAAGGTTGCTGTGGACAAATGGTTTTTAATCAAAGAAATCTAAGTAATCTTTCATTGTATGAAGAAATACTCTAAATCACTATTGATTTAAGCTAAAACAATGTAAAGTGTTTTGTGAATTGATTGGAGAAATGCAAAGAAGAGAAAAAAGAGGAAGAGGAAAAAGAAAGAAAAAAAGGAAATGGAAGAAGAAAAAGAAGGAGGAGAAGGACCATGATGATGAGGAAGAGGAAGAGGAAGAAAAAGAGGAGGAGGAGGAGGAGGAAAAGAAGGAGGAGGAAGAGGAAGAGGAGGAAGAGGAGGAGGAGGAGGAGGAGGAATAAGAGAAGGAGGAGAAGGAGAGGAGGAGGAGAAAGATTATTCATATGGTGATCCAAGACAATTCCAATAGACTTGGGATGGAAAATGCCATCCACATCCAGAGAAAGAACTAGAGAGACTGAATGAGGATTGAAGCAAAGTATTTTCACCTTTTTTTTGCTTTTTCTTTCCTGTGATTTTTTGTGGAAATATGTTTTAAAGGATTGTACATGTAAAAGAAGAAAAAGTTTGCTCAGCACAGATATTTCATTCCCCACATGGCTTACTCTGACTTTTCTGACTTCTCCATCAAGTCTTCAATTGTATACTTCCTCCCCTTTTTCACCTTCCTTTTATGGAAATTTTCCCCTGTTAGATTGAAAGTTCCTTGAGGGCAAGAGATATCTTTCTTTTTTCATCCTTATATCTCTAGTGTTTAGTGCAATATCTGACATATAGTAGGCACTAAATAAATAAAGATTATTGAAGGAAAAATTCCTTTGTAAAAACCAACTACTAAAAAGTGGTTAAGCAGAATGTGGTTGTAATGACAGGTCCCTAACAAATGAGGAGAATGCAGCTTGTGAAGGTTTGAGCCTCTGAAAATGAAAAAGAAAAGAGACAAGCTACCCCCATAGAACCATGAGGGGAGATGTATCAGACATGGTTATGGCAGGGCCAGAGCAAATATGATACATGTAAAATGCCATATATGTACTCAGAGGTCTTAAAAATATATTTGTGAAACTGGAACCTAGATATAAAAAAGGATAACTGACAAAATAAAGAAGCATATTACCAAAAGAGTGGCACAAACATAAGGACTAAAATGAAATTCAGCTGAATGAAAGCACAATGAACTGGAATCAAATAAGGAAGAAAAGAGTGATATTTAAACTGGGACTTGTCTAGCCAAATAAAAAACTAAGGATGGCATTTTAATTGAGGGAAATGTCATTGAAAAGCATTTGGGGGTACAATCCACAGACTTGCCTTGTTAGAGTAGTTTTGTGTAAAGGATTAAAAAACAACAACAACAACAAAAAAAAAAACAGGTTGGACAAGCCAATTGGGACCAGATTCTTATTGTTCTCTTGTTTCAGTCCTGCCTGATTCCTCATGACCCTATTTGGGGTTTTCTTGGCAAAGGTACTAGAATGGTTTGCCATTTCCTTCTCTAACTCATTTTACAGATTTTACAGATTTTTACCTTACAGAACTAAGGTAAAAAAGGTTACATGATCTATCCAATCATATGGTCAGCAAGTATCTGAAGCCACATGAAGAGGAGTCTTCCTGATGCCAGATTAGACACTCTATTCACTGTTTCATCTAGCTACCCTTGGTGAGTGTAATCTGAAACCATATTATGGAAAACTATTAAATGACAGATAAAGAAATTTGAATTTCATCTTCCAGAGTCTAGACAATAAGGAAGCATTAAAAATTGTTTGGTGTTTTGTTTTGTTTTGGTTTGGTTTTGTTTTTGTTTTTGTTTTTTGAAAGAACAACAACATGAAATAAGCAACATCTCAGGAAGATTAATTCTTCCTAGAAGGGAAGAGCAGCATTTTAGGAATATTAAGTTAACTATGGCATTCTGAATGGTTTAGGGGAGTAAACAGCAGTCCATTCATAAAAGCAAGAGATACTGAAAACAAGAAACATGTAAAGAGAAATGAAAAACAAAAATCAACTGTATTTAGTAACCAAGTGGATGTAGTAGGAGAGGGGCAAGGAGAAGAAAGATTCAATAATATTCCAAATCTGAAGAATTTCAGTAACACTCCAAGTCTAGATGACTAGGAAAATTGTATTACTAACAGAAAGAGAGAAGGAAGGAGAAATAATTGATTAGATAGTGATGATAGGGATGTTTTGAGATGATGCATCAAGTTTTAAACATCCTGACTTTGAAGTAAGGGTGGAAAAGGAGAAAGGGAATGGGACATATATTTAATAATTACCTATTGTGTGCTAGGCACTGTGAAGGGAGCTGGGGAAACAAAGGCAAAAGATAGTCCTTGCTCTAAAGGAACTAAAGTTTAATAGAGGGACCTTAGTTCAAATCTGGCCTCAGACACTTAATACTTCCTAGCTGTGGGACCCTGAACAAGTCACTTAACCCCAATTGCTTCAGCCAAAAAAGAAAAAAAAAGAAAGAAAAAAAGTTTAATGGGGGGGGAAGAGGGAGAGAGAGAGAGAACATTTTAAAACTATTTACAAATGTCACATAATAAATAATTTAAATTTCTACCTCTGACTCTTTTTCCCTGTGTGACCTGGGGCAAGCCTCTGAAGTCTCATCTGACTCTAGATCTATGATCCTATTATCTTATTTTCAAATACTCAATATCTAAACAAACCTTAAAACTAATTGTTCGTGGAAATGAGCTATATTAAACACCTACTGAGATATCTAATTGCATTCAAAATTCCTTTTAAAAATAAATAAACAACCCAGAAATGGTACATAGCACAAGCTCTTCTTCTCTCTCACTGAGTCAAGAAAAGTGGGAAAAGAGAAAAAGGAAATGGTATCCTATCTTCCCCAGATTGGCATATTTCAGATAAAGCACGAGATAGATAGTGAAGGTATTATAATTCTGTGACACAACTCTTGTAAAATGAAAACATTCCCTGGAAAAGATAAAAACACATTAATCCATTATGGTCCTGGAATTCCATTTGGCCTTAATAAACTATATGATCCACTGCACATAGAGTACCATGCTTGGCATTAGGAAAGAGTAAAGAAATAGTTCCTACCCTCATAAATTAATAGCCTAGTAGAGGACGTTCATTTTAAACAAACATTTATTAAATTTCTATTACGTTCCAATTATACTATATGCTAATTATACAAGAGACAAAAAAGAAAAGGAATAGTTTTTACCATGAGAGAAAGGGAGAGAATCAGACAGACAGACAGACAGAGACAGAAAGAGAAGGAAGAAGAGAGAAAGGGAGGGAGGGAAGGAAGGAGAAAGGAAGAGAGGAAGGAAAGGAAAGAGGGAGGAAGGAAGGGAGGAGACAAGAAAGAGAGGGATAAGGGAGAGAGGGAGGAAGACAAGGATATAGGGAGGGAGAGAGACAGGAAGAGAAGGAAGAAGAAATGGAGAGGAAAGAAGGGAGGAGGGAGGTGGCAGGAAGGGAGGGAGAAAGAAAGAGAGGGAGAAAGAAAGGGAGAAAGGGAAGGAGGGAAAGAAGAAAAAAGGAAAAGGAAGGTATTCCATGATTTCACAATCATAGTCTAGAAGAATATTTTTAAAACGGACTCTTGTTTTTTAAAAAAAAAAAAAAAGCTCAAGCTCATTAGAAGCATTGGACAATTTCCCACATGCAATCCATTTTCTATCCCTTGAACCATAATAGGTACTTGAAAAATATTTGTTGATTGATTGATTGACCTCTCCATTGAATTCTGGGTCTAGCTGATTGTCCATTTTTATTGTTTCCCTAAGATATATGTGCTGCTGAACTTTTATTGATGAGTTGCCCATATAACTACATATTATAGTCTAATTAGCAGACATTCTTCATCTATTTTTTTCAGAGTGAATTGAGAAAATGAATACTTTTGAGTGTGACTGTCGTTTAAGAAACTCTGCAATATACCAAAGCTTGATAAAATTAGAACATTATCTGCAAACACCAGGATCAGATATTCTCACTATTTCTAGGGAATCCATTTTCCATTTCAAATATGTTCTGGATAACTCCTTGATGCTGGATGCCTCCATGCCTTTAACTGGAGTTCACTCTCCCGTTTTAGAATCCCTAACTTGCCCCAAGGCTCAGGTGACAGTGCCACATGGGAAGCAAAGCTTTTCCTTATTCCCCTAGTTGTTAGTATTTAATCCTTCATCAAATGATTTTGCAATTATGTATCATATCCTCAGAAGAATGCAAGTTCCTTGAAGCCATTAACTTTGTTTCATTTTTTTCTTTGTATCCTCACTGCCTTGCACAATGTCTTGAATGCAATGGTGTTAATTCAGGAAATGGATCTAAGGTAGTATGGGTGGATTGACCTGTAGGACTTAGTTGCATTGAGCCACCATTTGACTGCTTTGTATAGTATTTTTTCGATCAATCAGTCAACAAACATTTAAGTACTTACTATGAATCAGACCTAGTACTTGGCATTGTAAATGTAATAAATCAAATAATCCTTACACACGAACATACAGAAAACCAGTTTCTCTTTAATAAAGTGTCATATTATGGTCTTCTCTCCCAACCCCTAGTTTCTATTTTGTTCTTCCTGGAATTGAATAGTTTCAATCATAGAACTCAGAACTGAAAAGGTTTTGACCCTCCCTGAAGATCTAAAAACTCCTCCCTAAGTCTTATGAAGATATACAAAATAGAATTTTTTTTTATAATTGTTTGTCTGGTCTCGAGTTAAGCTATTTGACATCCCTTAGGAACAATTTCTATTGACAATAAAGTTTTTCCAAAAAAAAAAAAAAAAACAGGATTTTCCCTCTGTTTTCTGGTCAAGGCACTCAAGGAAGGGCTGTCATCCAATATTTTGGCTCACTAGCTCCATCTTCTGTTCCTCCTTTTAAGCAACTTGACTGATCATCTTAAAGTTGAGGGTTTTTTGCATTTGCCATTATGAAACCAAGAGAAAGTTATATACAGTAACAGCAATATTGTTTTAAGGATAACTTTGTAGTGAATAAGTCATTTTGACTATTATAAATATGCAAATTAACTAGTAAGGATATATAAAGGAAGATACTAAAGAACTGATAAACCAAATTCCGTATAGAATTATTGTGTGTGTGTGTGTATGTGTGTGTGTGTGTGTGTGTGTGTGTGTGTATATGCAGATATATGCATATTTGTGTGTAATGGTAGCTATATCTAGGGTAGGGAGGAGAAAAAAAGAAATTTGCATGATAACTTTATTATACATTTAAAAGGAATAGCAAATTGTACAGAATAGATTTACAGTTTCATATACAATCATTTTTATTATAAGTTAAAGAAATGCTTGTTTTATTTTATTAATAAATAATTTTTTTAAAAACGATGCTGAAACAAAACAGACCAAGATCACTTGAGAAAGTGAACTGGTTCTGATGTCTGCCAGAATACTAGTTAGAGTCATACATCTCAAAGAAACCAAAAAAAAAAAAAAAATCAGGTTCAAAGAGAAAGGCCTACTTGCTTCAGAAATGGTATCAAAAGATCAAATCCAAGAAGACAAAATAGTATTTTGCTACAATTGTGGATAGTTTGTTGGGTGTTGTAAAGAGAGGGCTCTAGCTTAGCTCTTCTTAGCAACACAATGATCCAAGATAATTCCAATAGACTTGAGATATAAAATGCCATCCACATCCAGAGAGAGAACTATGGAGACTGAACACAAAACAAAGCATAGTATTTTCATCTATTTGTTTGTTTATTTGCTTTTTCTTTCTTGCGAGTTTTTTTCTTCTATTTTGACTTTTCTTTCACAACATGGCTTATATGGAAATATGTTCAAAAATGATTGTGCCTGCATAACCTCTATCAGATTACTATCTTGGAAAAGGGGAGAGGTAAAGAAAGGGGGGGTGATGTTTGGAATTCAAAATCTTACAAAAATGAATGTTGAAAATTATCTTTACATGTAATTGAAAAAATAAAATACTATTGAAAAAAAATTTAAATCAATTATCTGGTTTTTAAAAAGAAATGAAAGGAGGGAGGGAGAGATCTGGCACTGATTTTTCCAGAGTGGATTTCTCCTGGAATCTTTCCTTCTTTTTCCATCTGGAACAGTAGTTAATCTTTTTTAATGTCCTAGACATCTTTAATTGTCTGGAATCTATGGTCCCCTTCTCCAAATAATGGTTTTGTTTCAATTATATTTTATTTTTTCCAATTACATATAAAGACAATTTTTAACATTCATTTTTTATAAAATTTTGAGTTCCAAATTTTCTCCCTCTCTTCTTTTCCTACCTAAAACAGTAACTAATTTGATATAGGTTATATATATACATGTAATGATATAAATCATATTTCCATATTAGTCATGTTGTGAAAGAAGAAATAGTTTGCATACACATACAAAATTATAGTTTTCAAAAGGAAAAATGGAAAAAATAAAGTAAAAGCAGCAGGCTTTGATATGCATTCATTCTCTAGATGTGGCTGGCATTTTCTATCAAGAGTTTTTTGGCATTGGCCTGGATCTTTGTATTGCTGAGAAGAGATTAGTCAATCATGGTTAATCATGATGCAATGTTGCTGTTACTATGCATGGTATTCTCCTGGTTCTTACTTCACTCTGCATCAGTGGCATAATGTTTTTAAAAGCATAAAACAAAATACAAAGGAATAAATAATATTTAAACAAAAATATGATTTCTTTTTTCCTATACAAATAAGAAATTACCTGAAATGTGTCCATGACCCATGGACAAGTTAAAAATCTAGAACCATTACCAAAAATTTTAGGAAGAAAACTCAAATAACTTGAACACAAACAGTTAAATCAACAGGAAAAACAACAGCAACAAAAGGAAATATTGAAGCAATATCTCAGAAATGAGTTCACACATCTATGAATAAATATTGCAAAACAAAGGAAAATGATTCAATAGTTGATGAGACAGTGGGCCCAGTAAAATTTGAGAAGACTCTGAAAAAGCAAGCCTCACCAAGGAAACAAGAAAGAACAATAGATTGGGAATGCAAATACACAGATGTAAAGGATAATCTAGAAGAGAAAGAAAAAGCCATAACAGTAAAAGAAAATATGTTCACTATGGAACAAATTATACTATTCTCAAAGTTAGCATACATAGGAAAAATCTCAGGATCATAACTGGACAAAAAACCTTAACATCAGTATGATGTTATAATGTTTGAGTTTTTTTTTCAATTACTGATCATTATGCTGATTTTTTTTGCCCTCTTAAAAAAATACTATTTGTCATGTGGGGATAGCTTCCTAGGGGGATTAAGAGGAAGGATACTTCAGATAACTATGATGATGTAAGAAGCAGAAAATATCAATAAAAATGTTTGGGGGGGTGGTTAGAATTTAAAAAAATAACCTAGAACAATAATACTCTCCACTGACAATGAGGAAGCAGAGTTGTTTGGTCATGAAAGGCAGGTGTCAATAGCAGTGGTAACAGCAGCTGTCAGGGGAATGGCAATGAAATCTTGAACCAAGATACACATTAAAGCAGCTAGGATGGCTGTGACTTCATGCTGAGAAATAACTCAGCATACTGGCTGGAAGCTGAAGACAGAAAGGCAGAACAAGGGACACAGTTCCCCACTGCCCCCCCAAAAAAGTGTAAAATATAAAATCTTTAAATAATTTATACAATTAGCATCATAAAGATAAGTAACACTGAAAAACTTAAGAATTCTAATCAATACAATGACTTACTACTAATCGAGATGATGAAGCATCCTACCTACTTCCCCACAAAAAAAAGTGATAGACTCAGGTTGACAAAGAAGACATTTTTTTATACAGGGATACCATGGGAATTTTTTTTACCTGACTATACATATTTGTAATAAGAGTTCTAGTTTTTTTTTCTCAGTGGGAGGAGATAAGGAAATTGTTCATTGAAAAAATTAAAATTTTTAAAAAGAATATAAGCTCTTTGAGGGCAGGGATATTCTCATTTTTATTCTTATATCTCTAGTACCTACAGGCATAGTATCTGGTATTAAATAAGTGCTTAAATTCTTATTACTGATTGATTTATCCCTATCTAAGGGGGGATAAAAGTTGGGAAAAAAGCATTGGAGACAGATTGTGGAAGATCTTAAATGATAATTCAAGAAGTTTATAATTTATTTTATCAGGAATAGAAAATGAATGAACAGTTTTAAACATGGAAGTGACATGGACAGGACTGGGCATTATTTTTATTGAGTGAAAATAATATGTTATGGTCCACATTCAGTTCCCACTATTCTCTCTCTGGGTGCAGATGGCTTTCTTCATTACAAGACCATTGGAACTGACCTGAATCACTTCACTGTTGACGAGAACCACGTCCATCAGAATTGATCTTGGTATAATCTTGCTGTTGCCATATACAATGATCTCCTGGTTTTGCTCATTTCACTTAGTATCAGGTCATGCAAGTCTCTCAAGGCCTCTTTGAAATCATCCTGCTGATCGTTTCTTATAAAACAATAATATTCCGTAACATTCATATACCATAATTTGTTCAGCCATTCTTCAACTGATGAGTATCCACTCACTTTCCAGTTTCTTGCCACTACAAAAAGGGCTGCTATAAACATTTTTGCACATGTGGATTTCTTTCCCTCCTTTATGATGTCTTTAGTATTACAAGCCCGGTAGAAACACTGCTGGATCAAAGGGTATGCACAGTTTGATAGCCCTTTAAGCATAGCTCCTAATTGCTCTCCAGAATGGTTGAATCAATTCACAACTCTATCAACAATGTATTAGTGTCCCAGTTTTCCCATATCTCCTCCAAAATTCATCATTATCTTTTCCTATCATTTTAGCCAATTTGAGAGGTGTATAGTAGTACCTAAGAATTATCTTAATTTGAATTTCTCTGATCAATAATGATTTAGAGCACCTTTTCATATGACTAGAAATGGTTTTAATTTCTTCATCTGAAAATTGCCTGTTCATATCCTTTGACTATCAATTGGAGAATGGCTTGAATTCTTATAAATTTGAGTCAATTCTTTATATGTTTTAGAAATAAGGCCTTTATCAGAATTCTTGATTGTAAAATTTTTTTCCCAGTTTATTGCTTCCCTTCTAATTTTATCTACATTGGATTTGTTTCTACAAAAGCTTTTTAACTTAATATAAAAAAAATTATCCATTTTGCATTCAATAATGTACTCAGGTTTTTCTTTGGCCACAAATTCCTTGCTTCTCCACAGATCTGAGAGGTAAACTTTATCCTTTATTCTTCTAATTTGTTTATAATATCACTCTTTATATCTAAATAATGAACCCATTTCAATTTTATCTTGTTATAGGGTGTCAGGTGTGGGTCAATGCCTCGTTTCTGCCATGCTAATTTATAATTTTCCCAGCAGTTTTTGTCAAATAGTGAGTTCTTATCCCAAAATCTGAGGCCTTTGGGTTTGTCAAACACTGGATTACTATAGTCATTGACTATTTTAGGATTGGGCCTTATTAAGATGTATTGTCAGTTGTACAATAGAAAAAAGCTAATTATAATTACAGTATTCCAGGTAAGATATGGTGAGAAACTTGAACTATGATAATGGCCATATGAAGGGAGAGAAGGGAACAATTAAAAGTTAACAATTGTTTGGAGTCAAGGGGGAAAAAAAAGGGAAAGATGACTGAATTTATGAACTAGGGTAAAGGGAAGGATGATTATGCCAACAAAAATAGGGATATTTGGAAAGGGGCAGGTTTAAAGGGGAGAATAATCAGTTCCTTGGCTTTTAGGGAGCTTACCACATAATAACAAAAGGAAGAAGCTTTGTCTTGAAAACAAACAACTCAAAAAATTTATAAAATACATAATAGAGCTTAAGAGTTTCAGAATTTATAGAAGAGGGAGATCTGATATGGACCTAAAAGAAAGACAAGGATTTTGATATGAGAAGAATTGTATAGACTAGTGGGGAGCACAAAGTCATGGCACAAAAGAATGAAAGAAGGAGAAAGTAGGATGAGATAGAGTCCAGTTTGGCTGCATCATAAAACATATGGAGCAATTTCATAAGGGAATTCCAATATGGGCAATTCCATAAGATAATTCTGAAAATGGAGTCTAGAGCCAAATTGTAGAGAATGAGGAAATTTGGAACCAGTGAAAATTTTTGAGCAGAGGAGTATCAGGATCAAGTCTATCATTAGAAAGATAGTCTGAAGTCTGAAACCTGACTGGGAGACAGAAGAGACTAGATACACTGAGATTAATAGGAAGGCTATTATAATAGTAGGGGAGAGGTGATGATGATTTTGAACTAAGGAGGTATTAGTGGAATCAGAAAGGAGGTGATTGATTTAGAAAACATTTTTGAAATGACATCAACAGGATTTGGCATTCTATGATTCTGGGAGGTTTGGCTTTCATCTATGTTTTATAAAACTTCTACAGAAAAATGTATCCTCATGGATGTCCCGATGGAGTGCAGAAAAATGTCTGGAAATCTGCCAAAAGTTTCACACCAGCTGTCAAAGTCTTTGTTGTATTCTTTGTCTTTTATCCAGGCAAAGCAGTCAGGAAAGATAGCCTCAGTAGCCTGATGATTACTGGTAGGGAGGAAAAATCTCAATCTTAAGGATTAAAGCCAAAGTATATCTGAAAGAAGGTACACACCAGCTTCCCACCCTAACCTCGAAGCCAAATTATACCAGTCTGTGCCTATACCATTTTGGAAGGGACAAAGTAAGATGGAAACATTCCATGTTCTTAGGCAGGGTACAATGGCAAAGCAGGTGGTGATGCCCCCCCCTTTTTTATTAAAGCTTTTTATTTGCAAAACACATGCATGGAGCATTTCTATTGGGCTTATATCCCAAAGAAATCATAAAGGAAGGAAAAGGCCCCACATGTGCAAGAATGTTTGTGGCAGCCCTTTTTGTAGTGGCTAGAAACTGGAAATTGAATAGATGCCCTTCAATTGGAGAATGGCTGAATAAATTATGGTATATGAATATTATGGAATATTATTGTTCTGTAAGAAATGACCAGCAAGATGATTTCAGAGAGGCCTGGAGAGACTTACATGAACTGATGCTGAGTGAAATGAGCAGAACCAGGAGATCATTATACACGGCAACAACAGTACTATATGACGATCAATTCTGATGGACATGGCTCTCTTCAACAATGATATGTTTCAAACCACCTCCAATTGTTCACTGAAGAAAGCCATATACACCCAGAGAGAGGGATGCGAAATGTGGACCACAACATAACATTCTCATACTCCTTGATTGATGTTTGCTTACATTGTGTTTCCTTTATCTGATATATCGTTTGTGTAGATAAGATTTTTCTTACACACCAATGATAAGTTTGGAAATATGTATACATATATTCGATTTGCCAATATTTTAACATAATTAACATGTAGTGGATATCCTGCCATCTAGGGGAGGGGTGGGGAGTTGGGGGGAAAATTTGTAACGGAAAGCTATGTAAGGGTTATTGTTGAAGAATTACCCACACATATGTTATGCAAATAAAATAAAAAAAAAATAAAAAAATAAAAATTAAAAAAAAAAAAAAAAAAAAAAAACACATGCATGGGTAATTTTTCAACATTGATCCTTGCAAAGCTTTCTGTTACAATTTTTTCCTTCCTTCCCCTCACTCCCTCCCCTAGATGGTGGGAAGTCCAATACATGTTAATTATTTTAAAATATATGACAAATCCTACATACATATACATATTTATACAGTTATCTTGCTGTACAAGAAAAATCAGATCTACAAGAAAAAAAACCTGAGAAGGAAAACAAAATGCAAGCAAACATCAATAGAAAGCGTGAAAATGCTATGTTGTGGTTCACACTCAGATCCCATAGGCCTCTCCCTGGGTGTATATGGCTTTCTTCATCACTGAACAACTGGAACTGGTTTGAAACATCTCGTTGTTGAAGAGAGCCATGTCCATCAGAACTGATGATTATATATATATTGTATTATATATAGTATATATAGTATAATATATATATATATAGTATAATAATAATATATAGTATTGTTGTTGCCGCGTACAATGATCTCCTGGTTCTGCTCATTTCACTTAGCATTATTTCATGCAAGTCTCTCCAGGACTCTCTGAAATCGTCCTGCTAGTTGTTTCTCACAGAACAATAATATTCCATAACATTCATATACCATAATTTATTCAGCCATTCTCCAATTGACGGGCATCCATTCAGTTTCCAGTTTCTAGCTACTACAAAAAGGGCTGCCGCAAACATTCTTGCACATGTGGAGCCCTTTCCTTCCTTTAAGATTTCTTTGGGATATAAGCCCAAGAGAAACACTGCTGGGTCAAAGGGTATGCACAGTTTGATAACTTTTTGAGCATAGCTCCAAATTGCTCTCCAGAATGGTTGGATCTGTCCACAGTTCCACCAACAATGCATCAGTGTCCCAGTTTTTCCACATCCCCTCCAACACCCATCATTATCTTCCTGTCATTTTAGCCAACCTGACAGGTGTGTAGTGGTATCTTAGAAGTGTCTTAATTTGAATTTCTCTGATCAATAGTGATTTGGAACACCTTTTCATATGACTAGAAATAGTTTTAATTTCATCATCTGAAAATTGTCTGTTTATATCCTTTGACCATTTATCTACTGGGGAGTGGCTTGAATTCTTATAAATATGAGACAATTTTCTATATATTTTAGAAATGAGACCTTTAGCAGAATCCTTAAATGTAAAGATGATTTCCCAATTTATTGCTTCCCTCCTAATCTTGTCTGCATTAGTTTTGTTTGTACAAAAACTTTTTAACTTAATATAACCAAATTTATCTATCTGGTGTTCAATTAAGAGTTCCAGTTCTTCTTTGGACACAAATTGCTTCCTTCTCCACAGGTCTGAGAGGTAAACCATCCTATGTTCCTCTAATTTGCTTATAATAGCACTCTTTATATCTAAATCATGAACCCATTTAGATCTTATCTTGGTATGTGGTGTTAGGTGTGGGTCAAGCCCTAATTTCTTCCATACTAGTTTCCAATTTTCCCAGCAGTTTTTGTCAAATAGTGAGCACTTATCCCAGAAGCTGGATCTTTGGGTTTATCAAACACTAGACTGCTATAGTTGTTGCCTGGTTTGTCCTGTGATTCTATCCTATTCCACTGATCGACTACTCTATTTCTTAGTACCAAATGGTTTTGATGACCCCTGCTTTATAATATAGTTTTAGATCTGGCACAATTAGGCCACCTTCATCAGCACTTTTTTTTCATTAATTCCCTTGAGATTCTTGACCTTTTGTTTTTCTAGATGAACTTTGCTACTATTTTTCCTAGATCTATAAAATAATTTCTTGGGAGTTTAATTGGTATGGCACTAAATAAGTACATTTATTTAGGTAGTATTGTCATTTTCATTATATTTGCTCAGCCTACCCATGAGCACTTGATATTTTTTCCACCTGATTAGGTCTGACTTTATTTGTGTGGAAAGTGTTTTGTAGTTTTGTTCATATAGTTCCTGACTTTCCCTTGGCAAATAGATTCCCAAATATTTTATACTATCGACTTATTTTGAAAGGAATTTCTTTTTGTATCTCTTGCTGCTGAATGTTAATGGTAATGCCCCCCTTTTAACATCATTTTCAATGATAAAATCACATCAGTTTCTGAGGTTGAACCATTTACAATGTCAAGGACTAGTGGCAAAAATGTTCTTCTCTGAGTCTACAATAGACATTCCTGTAATACCTGCAGAAGAAGTTGCCAGTCTGCATCTGCACAGAATTTTGTTTCCCAGGACAATGATTAAGGATGCAGTGCTACTCCAAAAGTTCTTGGGTTTTGGACTAGAGTCTGGAGGGATATGGTTGCAAAAGTGATGGTCAGGGTAGTTTATTTTCCTGATATATCTGCACACACATCCCTCAAAAAGCCCTGTTGTTTCAGCTAATTGGCTTGCCTTTTTTGTGAGTGGCAGTGGGCTGGCATATGGTAGCAAAAGATGGCCCTTCTCTATAAGAACTGCTTCCTCAGAAGATGGTTGTAAGAGATGGACAAGGTATTAAGCTGTGAGTGTAAGCTAAAAACTAGCAACCAAAAAGTAGCCTCCTTTTGAAACTATTATCCTCTCACCAAATTGTATTTGGAAATAGAATTTTAATCTGTTATTTCTCTTAGAGACTGGAGAAAAGACTGTCCAGCAAGAGAGGTAGAGATGATCAGTCAGAAAGAAAAGACAAGAGGGGCAGCTAGGTGGTGCAGTGGTTAGAGCACCAGCCCTGAAGTCAGGAGGACCTGAGTTCAAATCTGGTCTCAGACACTTCCTAGTTGTGTGACCCTGGGCAAGTCACTTAACCCCAATTGCCTCAGCAAAAAAAAAAAAAAAAAGAAAGAAAGAAAAGACAGGAATTGAGTTTCCCTTGGAAAGGCGTAGACAAGATTCCAAAGATATTTATTTATGACAGCTGCAAGATACATGTGGACAGATATTATATAGGCACACACATCTCACATATGGAAATATTCATTTTATTTGCTGTTTATTAAATCCATAATAATAATAAAAACAAAAAATAATATAAATAATATCCTGGACCTTGGTGGGCTGTTTTTTGTTTTGTTTTGTTTTGTTTCTGGGGGGGAGGTGAGTAAGGGGAGGGAATGGGTTTTTGTTTGTTTTTGTTTTTACAAAATACAATTATTCAGCTCCCTATTATTTCTCATAAAAAACAACCTGGGTAAATAGATTTCTAATATATTATAAAATTTAAAATCTATTATGGCTTTAGGACAACACAAATACTAAACATAAAATAAAACAATGTAAATAATCATTGAATTATATTTAGTAACATAGGATCACAGAGTTAGAGATAGGAGGAATCTTCAAGTTTGCCTAATTCAACCCCCTCATTTCACAATTAAAGAAATGAAGTCCAGAGAAGTAAATTAGCTTGTCAAACTCAACATTCTTTCCATTGTACCAGGCTACTTCCACAAAAAAAGGAAAACATATGAAAGCAGTCACATACTACCATCTTCAAACTTTATGCCTATTTTCTGAATAATGTTATATACCTAGGGGTAAGAGAGAGAAGAGATACAGGATTGAAGCTTCATTCCTGAGGAGTTAGGTCTCCACCATTAGACATCTCTTGGCTGCCCAAATCCCAGCCCAGCTACAGGAAACTGAGAAAATTCTTCCTAAGGGGAAATTAAACATTGAATAAATTTTAAAATTAATAATAGCCCCAGAGAACTTATGATATATACTTCTCTCCTCACAGGTGAGGGACGACTAGGGCAAGATAATGCATACAATGTCACACATGTGCAATGAATCCATTTCTTTTCTTAATAGTTTTTATTTATTACAAGGGAAAATTCCATTTCCAGGAGAGGGGCAGATTGGAGGTGGGAGGATTTCCAGAAATGACTTGGACATGAAAACAAAAGTTAGTCTTAAAATGTTTTTTTTTTTTTTTCTAATGAAATAAGATAAGGGGATTGACAAAATCTCTAAGGCCCACCAACTGTAACATTCAATGAAAGTATTCTTTCATGCAATTGGCTGGTTAGCATTACGCAGATAGATAAAAATGGGTTATTTCTAGAGATCTAGAAGGACTTCCCCAAAGACATCATGTTCTTATTGCAACAGGGAATGAAAGTAATCATCACTGAAAGCTTCAAACGTGTGTGGCCAAACAAACACAGTAGATAAAAATAAATGACCTTCAGACCTTACCACCAAGTCAAAGGGCTAAAGGAAGAACAGCAACAACAAAAAAATTCAGGGCAGCAAAAACCAGAAATAGTCCTAATTCTAAATAGTCATGTCTGGATAGGCAGACATTCTGAATGCAAAGATCAGGATACCTATTATCTTTCTTTCTCAATTTTTTTTTTTTGCTCTCAAGATTTCATCTTTTTATGGAGATGAAGGGATGGCAAAGGGCTTACAAGATGTATGCTTCTGTATCCTTCCCAAATAATTGAAGAACAAAGTGAAGTGCAGTACCAGGAGAAGAGACTTGATTTTCCTATATCGAAAGAAAGAAAGAAGCATTTATTAAGTATCTGATGAGCAGAACCAGCTAGATGGCACAGTGGATAGTGCACCAGCCCTGATGTAAGGAGGACCTGAGTTCAAATCTGGTGTCTGACACTTAACACTTCCTAGCTGTGTGACCCTGGGTAAGTCACTTAACCCCAATTGCCTTAGCAAAAAAACAAACAAACAAAAAAAACACACAAGTTATCCCATTTGATCCTCACAACAAACCTGTGAAGTGGATATTCTTATTATCCCTATTATAATAATAACAAACATTTAAATAGAACTTATACTAAATATTTCATAACACTTATATTGCACTTATGCTAAGCATTTTAATAATAATGATGATGATGATAATAGCTACATATATAATGACTATTATGTGATTGGCATTGGCTAACTCCTTTATAATTATTAACTGCTTGAGAAGGTAGGTGCTATTATCTCCATTTTACAGATAAGAAAAATGAGACTCATAGAAGTTAAGTGACTTGATCAGTTACACAGTTAATAAATGTCTGGATTTAAATTCAAGTCTTCCCAACTACAGCTTTCTACCCACTGAGCCACCTAGTTACTTTTAAATAGGATCATAAGATCAGAGATTTAGAGCTGGGAAGGACCTTACAAGTTACCTAAACCAACTTCCTGATGTATAAAATGAGGAAATGGAGGTCTAGAACTGTAAGTAACTTGACCAAAGTCTCACATGTATTAAATGGAAAAGATAGGATTCAAATAAAGGTTTCCTCACTCCAAATCCAAGCTTTTGCTGCTTTGATGAAGGTAGACTGTCATATTTGAATTTTGTGTCTCTCTCTAATCCCTGGTAGAAAGAGGGATTTAATAATTAGAGCTGGAGTGTACATAGTGTTTTAAGGTTTACAAAACTCTGTGTTCCTATTCTTTCATTTGATCTTCTCAATAACCCGGGGAGGTGGATGCTACTAATTTCACTGACATCTCTTCAAATAATTGAAAATAGTTATCATGTTTTTCTTTCTTGTAGATACGATTTTTCTTAAGTGTGGAAATATGTGTACATATATTCGATCTGTCAAGTATTTTTTTTTTTTTTTTGCTTTTTGCTGAGGCAATTGGGGTTAAGTGACTTGCCCAGGGTCACACAGCTAGGAAGTGTCTGAGACCAGATTTGAACTCAGGTCCTCCTGACTTCAGGGCTGGTGCTCTAACCACTGCGCCACCTAGCTGCCCAAGTATTTTAATATAATTAACATGTAGTGAATATCCTGCCATCTAGGGGAGGGGAGGGGAGTAGGGGGGAAAAATTTGTAACAGAAAGCTTTGGAATTAGCCATACATATGTTTTGCAAATAAAAAGTTTTAATTAAAAAAAAAAGAAAATAGTTATTATGTCTCCCTTATGTCTTCTCTTCCATGCTAGATATAATAATAATAATAATTAATACTTATATAGCACTTAAGTTTTTCAAGGCATTTTATAAATATTATTTGCAATTTTCATTTTATCCTCACAACAACCCTGGGAGATGGGTGCTACTATTATCTATTTCACTGACATCTCTTCAAATAGTTGAAAATAGTTATCATATCTTCCCTATGAATTTTCTTCCAGGCTAAACATAATAATAATAGCTAACACTTATGCAACACAAGTTTTTCAAGGCACTTTGTAAATATTATTTACAATTTTCATTTTATCCTGGTGCTATTATTGTCCCTATTTTACTGAAGAAACTGAGGGAGACAGAGATTAAGAGAATTGCTGAGAGTCCCACAACTAAGTGTCTGAGGCAGGATTTGAACTCAAGCCATCCTGATTTCAAGTCCAGCATTCTTACCCACAATACTATTAGCTGCTCAAATAACAATTGTTTTCAATTAAATTGAAAATCAATGGGTTGTCAATGTTGAAAAATTATTTATGCATATGTTTCACAAATAAAAAGTTTTAATTAAAAAAATTAAAAATAGATATAACATGGGGGAAAAAAAGAAAGAAAGAAAATCAAGGGATTAAGGGGGCAGTTAGGTGGCGCAGTGGGTAGAACACCAGTTCTGAAGTCAGGAGGACCTCAGTTCAAATCTGGTCTCAGACACTTAACATTTCCTAGCTGTGTGACCCTGGGCAAGTCACTTAACCCCAATTGCCTCAGCAAAAAGAAAAAAAGAAAAAGAAAATCAATGGGTTAAACCAGAAATTCTTCACTTTTTTGTGTTATGGACCCCTTTGGCAATCTGATAAAACCTCTAAACAGCTCTACTCAGAATAATGTTCTGAAATGTATAAAACAAAATACAGAAGATTTTAAAGAAAGTTAGTTATATTGAAACATAGTTATCATAATAAATTATTTAAAAGTTCATAGAAGTCCAAGTTAAACAGAATTCCAAAAGTCTAGAACTTTATGAAAAACTTTCATTGAATCCAAATTTTTGAAAAAAAAATTCATTGCTTTGGGAGAGAGAGAGATGAACTACTAGAGAATAGTGTGTCTGGATAATAATATTTGATGAAAAGTCTTTGTGGTCTCTCTTCACGGGCAAGACTCAGATGAGAAGGAATCAGCAAGTACAGCTGCTCATTGTTCCATTTCTTCCTTTGCTTAAATTCTTTCCATTCTAGGGTTCCCTACAATGTGCTTAGCCCAGCTCTAAACCAGAAGGGTATTCTAGCCTTCATAGTAACTGACCACAATTGATGGACTGATCCCTCTTCTTTTTTTTTTTTTTAATGTAAATAATATTTACAATTTCTTTCCAATTACATGTAAAGACAATCTTTAACATTCATATTTATAAAATTTTAAGTTCCAAATTTTTCTCTTTCTTTCACATCCTTTCTCCCTCCCCAAGATGGCAAACAATCCTATATAGGTTATACATGTGTAAACATGTTAAACATACTTTTCACATTAGTCATTTTATGAAAGGAGAAACAGAACAAAAGGGGAAAAAAACAAAGTGAAAATAGTATGCTTCAAACTGACCCATCTTCTTATCCTTTTCAAAATGTTTCAACAATTAAGTAACCACTATATGCAGAGTATGTCTAGGGAAGATTTCACGGCAGATAGACAAATTTTTCTATAGCAGATTGTGTCCTGTATCTTCCCTATTTACTCACTAATCTTCAGGGGGATTTTTTTAGGTTTTTTGTCTGCTCGCTGTTCACCCACAATCTACAAACATATTCATGTTTCCCCCTACTTCCATCCTATCATATTATTCCTCTCTTTTGTGGTCAAACTCTTTAAGAACATCTATAGCACTGCCTCTACTTCTCTCATTTTCTTCTTAACTCTGTAGTATGGCTTCCAACCTCATTACTTAATTGAAATTGCTCCTTCCGAAGTCAATAATGATCTCTTAATTACCTTATCTAATGTCCTTTTCTGTCCTCATCCTTCTCAACACCTCTGCTGCCATTGATACTGTCTATTCGGCTCTCTCCTGATTCTTTTGCCTGTTGGACCATTCCTCAGCCTCCTTTGCTAGATCTTCATTCAGGACACACAAACCATGGGCATCTACCAAGACTCTATCTTGGACCCTCTTCTCTCACTATACTATTTTTTTTTTTAGTGATCTCATCTAGCTCCCAAGGATTCAATTATCACCTACATGATATTGATTCTCATATCTACTAATACATCCCTAACCTCTCTCTTAACCTACAGTCTCACATTTCCAGTTGTTTACTGGACAGCTTAAATTAGGTGATAATGAAAGTAAAAAAGAATAAGTCCTAGAATTTAGCCAGAAATTTTTCTCAAGCTTATGGCCAGCTAGCTGTACAGTAGCTCTCTGAAAGCTGTTGTGAAGATCAAATAAGATAATATCTGCAAAGCATTTAGGATAGTATTTAATGGCACTAAACAAATATTAACTACTTTTATTATTATAGTATGGAGATTCTACCATGTTTTCTTTTCTTTAAAATTAGTACCTTTGTTCTTGTAAATAGGATTTTTTGTGCACAATTTGTCAAGTATTTCAACATTATTAACATGTAGTGGACTTCCTGCCATCTAGGGGAGGGGAGGGGACTGGCCAGGGGTAAAATTTGTAATGGAAAGCTTTGTAAAGAGCAATGCTGGGGAACTACCCATACATATGTTATACAAATAAAAAAGCTTTAAAAAAATAAAAATAAAAATAAAATAAAATAAAATTAGTACCTTTGTTCATTTGTAGTCCTTCAGAATCTTTCTTCTTAATCATAATTTTTCAACAACCACAATGACTTATGCAACACTGTACATTTGTAACTATTTTCCAATATTATAAACAAATTATGCTTTGTCTTTATTATGACTCAGTTTCCTGTGAGCTATTTGGAAATCTAACAATAATTTATAACATTGCTTATGTGTGAAAATTTGTTCTATGCTTCAAACAAAATATCTTCTCATGAACTTTCAGGATAGAAACTAGCTGTAATCAGGCTGCATCTCTTCTAAAACTTGCATCACCCTCAGATCAAAAATAAACTTGTATCATTAGAGGGCACCAAGCTGGACTAAAATATATATATGTGTGTATGTGTATATATATATACATATATATATATATATGTATCACAGTTAACTATTTAATTTCTGTCTGAAAATATTCAGAATCTTAAAGTAAACAACAAATGTAAGATGTTTACTATAAGAATAAAAAAACAGTTGAAAGCTTTGTAAGGAAAGTAAAATAGTTAAATAAATGTTTAAAAGCAAAAGAAAAGAAAAACAGTTCTAGTGTATACCTTGATAAAAAGATCATGCATTTGATCTTAGTACCTTTTATGTCAAGCTTCCAGAAACATAATGAAACAAATGAAGTGATGTATTTTTAAAAGTATAATATAAATTTTGAAATTTATTTATTTGATTATTTATTACTTTAATTATTTTAATAGCTTTTTATTTTCAAAATATATGCAAAGATAGTTTTCAACATTCACCCTTGCAAGACCTTATGTTCCATAGTTTTCTTCCTCCCTTCCCCCCATTCCTCCCCTAGATAGCAAGTAATCCAAAATATATTAAGCATGTGCAATTCTATTACATATATTTCTACATTTATCATACTACACTGGAAAAATCAGATCAAAAAGGAAAAAATGAGAAAGAAAAAAGCAAGCAAACAATAATAAAAAATGGTGAAAATAGTATTTTTTATTTTGAAATTCATTTAAAAATTATTCAATTTTTTAAGATTTGAAAGTTTATAGGTATCAGTATCTGAATATTAAAACTTTTTAAATGGAACATAGTTCTTTGGAGATGCCAACTAGATTATCTCAGAACTGAGTACATGTGGGCAAGCTACTTTGTAATTGATATGTTGATGTGTAGATATATAATATTGTATATTATACATATCAGACAGCCTAGATCTGTATGCTATGTATGTTTCATATGTTTTCCTGCCCCCCCTTTCTTTGTCTATTTCCTTGTATTTTTTGTTGCTCTCTCAACCCCACAATTTTTGCTTCTACATCTAAGTTTCCATCTGTCTTTCCATCTGTCACCTGAAGATTTTTCTTCCCTTAACCTGATGCCTTAAGGTAGAAAAAGGGCAATAAAAATAGGAAAGTAGGAAGAATAATAGAAAAGATAATTCAATCAGATGCTTAAATATAAATGAATTAAAAGGTCACAAATGTAGGAATTACAAAAACTGATATATTTATTATGTGAAGAATTATGCCGTTAATACCCTTTTCCTCATCATAACTCTTAAAATCTTACTAGGCAGTAGAATATTTTCATAATGTTCTTTCTGGTTCTTCATCATGGTATTTATTTTACATCTTAAATCTATTCCATCCTCAACTAACTCTGAGCCATAGTTCTATGCCTCAGACTGCATCTGCCTTTAAAGGAATCTGCCTTCCCAACAGGGAGAACATAGAGAAGTGAAAGGCCCTTTGTTCTTGACAGCCAATGCTCAGAAGAATCATTCCCGAGCTAAGAGTAAAATTTAGATGGTGAAATGTCTTAAGGATAACGCTACCTTTGAGAACAGGATTAGGAAAGATCTGAGTTCAAATTAAGCCTAAGATACTTATTAGCTGTGTGACTGCATAAATGACTTCTATCATCTTCAGTTTCCTCATTTGCAAATGGGAATAATAACAGGATCTACTCTCTGAGGATTCTTGTAAGGTTAAAATAAAATAATATTTAGAAAACACTTTTGCAAATTTTTGAGGGCTATGTAAGTGCCAACTGTTACTATTATGCTTAGCTTAGAGAAAAATTGGAGAGAAATAATAACTTTCTTTGGGCATTTGAAAAGATGTTTATGGAAGGGGGATTAGTCTCACTCCCCTTGTCTCCAGAAGAATGGGAAGAAGTTACAGAAGAAACTGGTTTAAGTTTGACATGAGGAGCAATTCTTCCTAACAATTAGAATGGGCTGCCTTAGAGTCTTCTTCAGAAGAGGGCAGTAAATGCCCTCAAGCAAAAGAAGCCTTTCGTGGACTACTCTTCTCCTCCCCATTGGTAGATCCTTTTCTCTAGCATTACCTCCAATTTATCCAACATAGATCTTGGATGTAGCTGGTTTTTTACAAGTTGTCTCCTCAGTCAGTTGTCTCCTCTTACAACAACAATACTATATGATGATCAATTCTGATGGACATGGTTCTCTCCAACAATGAAATGTTTCAAACCAGTTCCAATTGTTCAGTGAAGAAAGCCATATACACCCAGAGAGAGGGATATGAAATGTGGACCACCACATAACATTTTCATGCTCTCTATTGATGTTTGCTTGCATTGTGTTTCCTTTCTCTGATTTTTTTTCTTGTAGATACGATTTTTCTTGCACACAATGATAAGTGTGGAAATGTGTATACATATATTCGATTTGTCAGGTATTTTAACATAATTAACATGTAGTGGATTTCCTGCCATCTAGGGGAGAGGTGGGGAATAGGGGGAAAAAATTGTAACAAAGCTTTGTAAGGGTTAATGTTGAAGAATTACCCATACATATGTTTTGCAAATAAAAAGTTTAATAATAAAAAATAATAAAATTAAATAAAAATTAAAAATTAAAAAAAGAAGAATATGGGTTCCTAAATGGTGGTAAGCTTGTTTTTTTTACCTATTTTTTGTATTCCCAGGTCCTGGCACATAATAAATGCTTACTCGAAGCTTGTTGATGACCAGATTTCAGGGACGTTTTTGAACAAATTCTTGTTCAGTTATTGAGTGGACTAGTTGACCTCTGAGGCCCTTCTACTTTTGAGATTTTGTGATTCTCTCTAATACATGGAACTATTTTAATGCAATCAACCACATACATTTAGTTCTGATTGTCTGAATAGCCAAAAAGAAAGAATGACTTTTCATTCCAGCAAACATGGGTAAAATAGTAGGAAAGAAAGAAGTAGGATTAGGAAATCATCCTAATTCCCCTCTCCTACATATTCTGGACTGTTTCTACAACAAAGCTATTGATTCCTACAACTACTACTGGCAGAAATATGGTAACCACAAGACATTCCCTTTCTTGATGTCATTGAATATCCCAAAGGAAGTTCTGCCATAAAGTGGTTCAAGTTGGTGAATGATCTCAAAGTGAGGACTAGAGATAATGGTCATCATGGGAAGGAAGTACATTTTCAACAGAGGAAGCTTCTCTTTTCTCAGCACAAAATTCTGTTTTTCCCTAGTTAAATCTCTATTGCCATTAATTAGGTTTGACTTTAGGTAAATTATTTAACCTTTCTAGCCTTAATTTCTTTCTCAGTAAAATGAGGGGAGTTAAATAGATTATCTCAGAAATTTCTTCTTATAACAAAATTCTGTGTTAGGGCAGCTAGGTGGCTCAGTGGATAGAGCACCAGCCCTGAAGTCAGGAGGACCTGAGTTCAAATCTGTCTCAGACACTTAACATTCCCTAGGTGTGTGACCCTGGGCAAGTCACTTAACTTCAATTGCCTCAGAAAAAAGGAAAAAAAAAATTCTGTGTTTCTAGTATGGGCCATATTTTTTGCTGATTTTGGCTCAGCATTTCCTCAATAAGCACTTCACTTTCAAAAGTTAAATATGACCAGAAAGTTTTGCAAAAAACAGCACAAAAAAACAAATAAAACAAGAATACTTTGACCTCTTAAGAAGGAAAAGGAAAAAGAAATTTTTTCTTAACATTGAGATACTATTTACCAGAAACTGTAGCTCTGGGAATATACAGACTAGCATCAGTCTTAGAAAATTTCTCACAATTTATTCTTTGGTTGGTTCCTCCAAAGTCGCTCTCAAAAACTACAATTTGTCTCATATCTACATCTTTACAGAAAAGGTGAAAAGACCCTCATACCTTGTGTGTAGGCTACAGCTAACAATATGTATCAGATGAGCTCCACTGATTTTTTATTATATCCAGATTTAAATATGAAGTCTTCTGTGTGGCATCTAAAGTCCTTTTTACCTTTCCAATCTTCTTAGGTTTTTCTCCCCTCTATGATCTAATTACACTCACCTATCTGCTGCTCCTTCCAGAGGATACTCCATTTCCTAGTCTTTTTTGTACTTTCTCTTCTTAATGCCTAAAATGTTCTACCTTCTAATCTTCCCCTTCTTAGTTTCCTTCAAAATATTCAGCCCAAATCCCACCTTCTGGGAGGATCCTCTCCTCCCATCCCTCAGGACCTTCCATCTGAAATTAGAATGTAATTAATAGAATGTATTAGTTCAATTCTCTCCACATTTTGTATGTACATAGTTATCTACATGTCTCTTTTCATAAGAATGTGAGCTTCTTGCCAGCAAGGGCAAAGTTTTTGCCTTTCTTTGCATCCTTAGCCCTTAGTGTAGTACCTGGCACATATCAAATGCTTAATGAAGGGGCAGCTAGGTGGCTCAGTGGATAGAGCACCAGCCCTGAAGTCAGGAGGACCTGAGTTCAAATCTGGTCTCAGACACTTAACATTCCCTAGCTGTGCGATCTTGGGTAAGTCACTTAACCCCAATTGCCTCATCAAAAGGAAAAAAAAGATGCTTAATGAATACTTACTGAAGACTAATTGTACTACAGTACAGTCTTGATTTTACCCCACAGAAAATGCAAAGCATTAAGAGCCCATAAAGTCAAGATAATTTTTTTAATTAAATTAAATTCTCCATCTTTGTTTTCTTCAGATTTTTCTACTCCTTTTAAAAATCAAATCCAAGGATATTCAAGGGTGTAGTCCAGAGCTCCACCATCCATGATTCAATTAATCATTTTTAAATGCCATGATTGTATCAATCATTTAGAGCATGGTGTCAATAGGCTAACAATCACCTATTGTCCACTCCCTACACACAAAATCCCAACTGTGATATTAATAGTGATATACACACCTTCCAAAGAAGATATTTCCAAAATCAGAGCAAATATATCTTTTTTTTTAGCTTCTTAAATTGATTGACCAGGATACTTTTTATTAAATCATCTATATACCTAAAACACTTAAATCTAGAAAATGAAATTTCATTTCCCTGAATCAATTGGTATAAAAACAAGTGAGAACCTCTCAGCATAATAAGACTAGACCAAATTGTGCAAAATTGGGGATTGGGGGAAGAAGTGTTAAGGGGGAGGAAACTGTAGTACTCTTTAGCACTCCCAAAGAAATACTAAATGTCACTTTTTAACATAGAATTCAAAACAGTGGTCAGTTATTTTACTGTTTGTTCAAGCAATTGTTTGGGGAATCTTTTAGATTGATTATAGAATTCATTTTACATTATAATTTTAATCCTGTACTGTTAAAAATTTCTACAGTTAATTAAAATGAGAAAATTGATAGTGAAATTAGCATTTTAAAATATGCAGGCACAATCAGGATTGGCTGCAGGACTGAAGTATTTACTTAGAGACCCTTCTTAGCAAAAGGGGCTTTTCTGCACACTTAGCAAAACTCTAAGCCTGAAAAAAAACATCTGAAAAATGCAAAATAAGCCTGCATGTTATTTGCATAACTTTACATAGAGAGGCTCAGCAGCTATAACACTAAGGGACTCTAAACAAATACTGGATTTGTCTACTTTATAACAAATGAAGTCAAACCTGTACTTAAGACATAAATTCTACAAACGATTTAATTCAATCCATTTAAATACCATATTGCTCCAAATTTATTTGGCCAAAACAATCAGCCTTATACAAAACCAAGATTTGCTTTGAGCTTTTGTTTTTTTATAGAAAGAGAATAAAAGTTATAAAAATAAAAAGTGATTATAAAAAAATCTTCATTTGAACTTTTAAAATTATTGAAGAATGCTCATAACAAACATTTTAACATGATAATGTTATGTGATTATTTTTGAGATAATGTCTATATCTTCTACCAAAATCATCTACTCTTATCCCTCATTGATGTTTTCAAAGTCTATGACATTAGAGCCAAAAAGTTTTTGAGGATAGACCTAGAGAAGGATAGTAGGTCCTTTGAGGGGCAGACTAGCCAGTTTTATAGGGGGTCATTATAAATCACAGCATGATATTTTTATCCATGAAAATTAATGATAACCATTTTACTAAGTTATACAGAGGTTATGATCTGTGTTCATGGAATAAGCACCTATAGAAATGAAATTATAAACCTTTGAAGTATTAATAAATATGTGTATACCTATATCTTTAATATATGACAAAGGTGAAAGATCTATCTTCAGATTCTGTCTCTAATACATACTGGCTATGACTATGAACAAGTCATTTAATCCTCTCTTAGGCTTTAAGCCCAGATGCAGGGACTGAACTGTATTGGTAAAGGAACTTTACTCAGAAAGTTCCCTCCAGTGAAATCACAGTTCAGGTCCCTATTCAATCCCCCACATAATTCATACACAGAGTCTTACCCTGTTGTCTCACCATAGAACAGATTTTAAGTTCTCAAATGCTATGCTGAGTGAATGTAGCTTTTAATATGAACTACAAAGATGAAAAAATGTTAAGTATGAAGATTGGCTAGTATGATTGAGAAGGAAAATGATAAGTGTTGAAGAGGATATGGGAACACTCAAATACTAATGCAATGTTTGTGGACTTGTGAACTTGTCCAACCATTCTGGAGAGCAATTTGGGACTATATCCAAAAGACTATAAAACTGTGCATACCCTTTGATCTAGCAATATCACTACTAGGACTGTATCCCAAAGAGATCATAAAAAATGGAAAATTTGGGGAATCAAAATATTATAAAAGTTAATGTTGAAAAATTACTTTAACATATAATTGGAAAAAATAAAATACTATTAAGCTTAAAAAAAAAACCTTAAGTATGGGCCCTAGCAATGAGATACAACCCCAGCAATTTGGGGCCACAAAAAATCCAATGCACAGCAAAAAATAACTGAGACAGAGCTCTGAGCATGATTAAGGGAGACCAGTGGCCCCTAAGCAATTGAATCCAAGGTCTTCCTCACTGTCAAGGATCCCTCTGCTCATCAGCTGAGAGACTTTATAAATCTTGAAAGAGGACTAAAAGTAGAATGAGGCAATGCAATTTATGATTGACCATCTGATTCTGGGAGAGGGGGACCTCCAATGATAGACTCAGAGAGATGTCCATCAATCACTACTACTTTGTCAGCAGTATTTGGGGACTTTCCATAGGCTATTGTTATATCAGTGGTATTCATAAGTTGTAGCAACACTCAAGACAAAGGGCAAAGATTACCCATGTATATGTTTTATAAATAAGAAGTGTTAATTAAAAAGTTAGTATACATAGTTTTAAAATAAAATAAAATACATATGAAGGAAAAAATTTAAAAATAAACATCTATTATACTTCAATATAACTTATTCCTTTGTGTTCCTATGTGTTTTATTTTATTTTATGCATTTAAAAAACATTTTGTAGTCGTTCAAAACTCCTGATCTAGTCCAACTCCTATTTGAAATATGAATGCATTCTGCAGTATGCAGATTTCTGGCTAAGAGAACTCACTATCTCCCATATGGCTCACTTCCATGTTAGGATGTCTTACTAAGGCTGTTGTGAGGAAATTGCTTTATAAACTTTAAATAGCCATGAAAATATCATTTTTCCCCATATACTAAGGCAAAAATCCACCTCTCTGTTCCTTTGAAAATTAGTGTTACAATGGATAAAGTATGGCACTCGGAGTCAGGAAAACCAGAGATCAAATCCTACCACAGACAGTTAATAACTATGTAACCCTGCCTTACCCATTCTCAACCCCAGTTTCCTCATCTGTAAAACATAGATAATAGTATCTCTATTAGGTTGTTCTGAGTATCAAATGGGTTAAATATATGTAAAGTTTTTTGCAAATCTTAAAATACTTTATAAATATTAGCTATTATTTCATCTTTTTGTACTTCAGCCAAGTGGAACAAGTTTAATCCCTTTCCAAAGTAATGACCCTTCAAAATTTTGAAGAGAATTATCAGCTTCTTCCTAAATCTTCTTCTCATGTCCTTATGATGTATCATACTCTCATTACTCGGTTCACCTTTTTCTGGACCCATTAGGGTCTCATAACTTCCCAAAACATGGGAAAGGTTTTGGCAAGAACTAAGCTCCTGATGACATTATGAAAGAGTTGTTATCACTCTAAATGTTCATGCTCTTTATGTTCAAGACTTTGGAAGCTTACAGGAAGGTTGCATATATGAGACCTCCTCAAACATACAGATACATACTAAACCAAAGAGACACAGAAAGGAAAAAAAACACTTAGAAACAACAACCCTCCGGGGCCTACACTATTCTGCCATAAAGAAATCTCACCAGGTATTCTTACTCATCCCACCCCTTCAAAAACAAGTTGACACATAAAGTAGAATAGGCCAATATAAGAGATTCCTCCCTATTCCTTGGAGCCATGTATGTAAGGGTTGAAATATTATACAACATTCTCCATTTAAAAAAATTGGAACATTTGCCCATATTGAATCTCATTCCCCATAATTTCTCAAAGGCCATCATTAATAACATTTTCCCTCCTCTTGTTCAAGGACTGATGCTCAAATCAATAGTAAATACCTCTACTATTTATGTGAGTAACAATCTATTCTCTTATGGTTCTCCTTAGCATCCCTGTGATTTAACCTACTCTGCCTAAGCAGAAAGTTCCCATTTCTCATTTTCTTTCTCCCTAACTTTCTTCTCTAAGCCTCTCTAACTACCCTATTTTTCTTGAGGGCACCATAATCTTTTCAGTTATAGAAATTTATTTTTCTCTTAGGTATTACTCTCAACTCTTCCAGATCCCTCACCTTTCACATTCAATAAATTGTCAATTTTTATCTATTCTACCACCACAATATATTTTCTTGTTCTTCTCTCAGCTCATATAGCCATCACCCTAGTTCAGGCCTTCAGAAAGTGTGCCTCTTCTTTTTCAGTAGCTTCCTGATTGGTCTCCATGACTCTAGTCTCTCCTCTCTCCAATTCCACACAACAGAGAAATTGATAGTCCTTAAACACAGGTCTAGCTTGTCACTCCCTTGCTCAAGAACATCTAGTGTCTCCCTCTTGTCTTCATGAAGAAAATACAAACTCTTCTTGTTGTTTGGTTTTTAAAACTTTTCAAAATCTGTTTCCAGCCCATCTTCCCAGGATTATTACACATTCTTCTCCTTACCACATTTTACATTCCAGACAAACCAACCTTCCTGCTGTTTCCTGTACATGACATTTATCTCCTGTCACTATGAACAGACTGTTCTCCTATTTGCTGTCCAATAAAAGGGTCAAATGCTATGCTTGGAATGTATTCCCTCATTGTCTCTCCCTCAAGCTATTCCTGGCTTTCTTCAAGGTTCATATTAAAGGCCACCTCCTACATTAATATTATCTTGATCTACCTTATCATCCCTTATTAAAGCTTTCCTCCATAAAAATTACTTTGTGTATATGTATATATAAACATATATACATAAGTATGTGTATATGTTTATATACATATATGTGTATATACATATACATATATAACATAGTATTTAATTTTCTATGTAAATGTTGTTTCTCCTCCAATAGATTGGTAGAATATTAATCTTTATATCCCTAGAACATAGGGTAGTACTTATAATAATGATAGCTACTACCTACTATGTGCCAGGCACTGTATAAATATTTCAGCACTCCACAAATATTTCATTTGATCCTCACAATTACCTGGAAGATAGATGCTAATACTCTTCCCATTTTACAGTTGAGGAAACTGAGGTAGATGACAGTTGAGTGGTTTGTCCAAGATCATACCGCTAGAAGCCACATTTGAACTCAAGTCTTCCTGACTCCAGGCCCACTGCACTATTTAATCGTCATAGCACATAGAAGCTGTTTAACAAGTACTTGTTGAGGTAATTTCTGGGAGCATCAAAGAAGGGGAGTTGGAGAAGGGGGGTGTTATCCTGCACACACATCTGTTGTTTACCCTTACTGTATACATCAGTATCAACCCAATGCCTCTCTTATTGGATTGTGAATGTGTGGAAGGTGATAAGTAATCAATAAAAGTAGAATAAAGAAAAAACTTCCAAGCAGCCTTGAAGACCCAGCTGAGAAAGCTGAGTATCAGCATCATAGTTGTATTGTGAGTGGAATCTGTTTGGTTTGGTGATTGTTTTTCCAGTGAATTTTGCCCTGGCTCAAGGTCTTTCCTCTACTCTGTTCCTTCCTATCATCCTGAGAGGTTTTAATATTCATAGTGATGAACTTTTTTCTACCTTTACACTTAATTCTTCAAATAGCTCTACCCCATTTCAGCCACATGCCTATGTGACCATACTTAACCATCTCCAAAATCCTGAACTTTGAGACTGTTTTATGACCATAATTACCTATATTTTTAGATCTCAGGATCCTTCATGAATACTTTATCTGTTCTGTGCCCATAGAGTGAGCTCCACCCTGTCCTTCAACCTACTCTCACAGTCTCTTGGCTGTTCTGCTCATAGAGCTGAAATGACTCTCAATGCCTACTTGCTAAAACCATGGTATAGAAGAAAGAACATTGAATTTAAATTCAAAAGACCTGTACTGATATGCTGTCTTTGATACTACTTGTGTGATTTTTTGTACAAGTGGCTTCATCTCTCTGCATTTCAGTTTCCTGTCTATACAAAAAAAGGGGGGGAAGAGGGTGCTAAGGAATGAATTAGAGCATCTTTAAGCTCCTATAAAACTATAAACCTATTGATTACAATCCAAGATCTCCCATATTCTAGCACTACCACACTAATCATCAGTAGCAGCAATTATGAAGAACTTACTTAAAGATGGAGAACCAGGGAAGTCTTCTCTGTTAACAGAAGTGGGATTTAAGCTAAGTCTTGAAGCCAGTCAAAAAGCCAGGAGGAGAGAGTGAGGAGAGAGAGTATTCCATGTGTGGTGGACAGTTAGTGAAAAGTAATAAGATGGAGTGTTGAGATAGGAAAAAAGCAGCAAGATCAATTTCATTAGATTATAAAGTCTGTAAAGGGAATGAAAGTATGAAACTGAGAACACAGGAAGTGACTGGGTTATGAAGGGCTTTAAAAACCAGAGACAATTTAATTTTGGGTCATGGAGTTAACAGAGAGCCATTGAAGTTTATGGGAGGATGTAAGGGAGGAAAATGGATGGTCAAACTAGTACTTTAGGAAGATCATTTATCCAGCCTTATCTCAAACTACTCCCACCATAGACTCTACACTCTTAATTATATTGGCCTTACTTCTATTCCCCTTACTCACATAACATTCTCCAGCATCTATGCCTTTTTTTCAATTTTTTTTATACTTAGAATGCTCCTCACCTCAATCTTACTTGTAGAGTACTTACTTCAGACTTTAAAATCTACCTCAAATGGCTCCTGTTCATAAAGTTTTCCGGCATCCTTTCTTATCACTCATTCAGAAGTTGGGTTTTTTTTTTAATTATCTTTCCTTCTTGGACTCTCAAAAATCATTCTGTTTATACTTCTTATGCACAAAACAGTTTTTACCTCGTTCTATAATTATTTGGAAATGAGTTGGATCTCCCACTAAATTTTAAGTTCCATAGGAGCAGGGACTTCATCTCTCCTTCATACATATCCCAATACATACTAGTATAGCACTCTATGCATAGTAGGTACCTAATGAATTGAATTAATGAATTAAGAAGAAAGATTAGTTAGAGGTATGCTCAGCAATCAATTGTCTGGTGAGGGAATGCTATTCTCAAGTCATGCTATTCATCTTAACTCCCCTTTTGTTCCCATCTTTATCTCAGGTACTCCAGATTTTTTTACATATAGGACTTTATAAACTTAAAGAGTTCTGGATTTCTAAGAGCCAATACTTCCACACCCTTGTCAGAATACTGAGATGTATTTGATTTATATGAAAACTATTCTGAATTCACTGGTAAACAGGAACAGATAGCATTATTGACATCTGTAGAAATAGTTATATTAATAATTCCAGTGAAAGTACCACTTTAAATTTTCAATTCATGTTTATTCAAAATATAGAGAAATTATGCATTTGTTGCTTTAAAAAAAATCCTGGGCTTTGATATTTGCACCAAGAATTTTGTTATTGATAATAACAACTTTCCATAATACACAGTTCACTAATGCCTAACATGCTTAAACCTGCCACTATGATTTTATTTCCAGTAGAAAGAGAATTGGTGGGGGGCAAAAAGGGTAGGACGAGATAGAAAGGAGGATATTTGACATTCTTCCAGGTTTTGCAGCTTTTAATGGTTTGAAAATCAACTGAGTGACAGGCAGATGTTCTTGGGCTGCTCAAGAGGTGACAAGACTATAATAGGAATCATAGACATTGACAAAACAGTCCCTTTAATAATCAAAAGCCTTTCTCTTCAGAGTGATTCCTACCCATTGGTTCCTGATGTAGAGATACTATTTTATTTGCCTGGATGCAGACCTAGTCATTTATTATGACAGCACTATCATATTAATCCTGAAGCCACTGATCATTGCTTAGAAAGGAGAAATCACCCTGAAAATTTGCCTTTGAATAGTTGATGAGTGGCACATTATAGTCCACTAGGCTAGACTCTGGAGCTTTGTTTTTATACTCAATTGAATGGACCATTTGCAGGTCAATCTTCTAGTTATGAATGTATCTGATCACTAAGCACCTGACACAATTTGCTTGGTAAAATGTCTGAAACAACCAGAGAATAAACATTCTAAATTCGATCAAGTATTTGGCAGTTCTGTATACTGTTCAGTGAATGATCATTCTGGCAGAAACTTTATCAAGCAAATTCTGATTGATTCAATGATTTAAGTAGCAAGAGTGAGGAGTTAACAGATGGATAGACTAAATATGGCACCATATCCACAAATTATTAAAAGACCAAGATAAAGGCTTCCAACACAATATATAGATCCTCCTTGGAGGGATTTATAGGAAAACAAACAAAAACCATAGAGAATGAGGATTCAAAGATAGGTTGTATGCATGTGAGAACACCTGCATTGATGAGACCATAGATTCATTAAAGCATCAAGCTAACAACTAAACACTGCATTTTTCTTGCCAGTCTTGCCATTGCTCTGTGATTTTTAGGTATTTATTGTCTCTCTCCTTTCAAAAATGCCAATGACAAGTATGTCTCTAATGAAAATCAACATTTAAAAAAAAACTTAACAAGACAAAAAATTGTCGATTACTTGTTTACAAAAGTTTTTTTTTACTTTAAAAAATAATTCACCATTGGTTACATTAAAAAGCCTCTTCCTATAGTATGTTTAAAATAATATTAATTAATCAAAGAAGTGAAATCAAAATTATGAGCTTTTTTTTACCTCACATTCATAGATTGAAAATGTTTTTTAAAAAAACTTGAGGACTAATAATGACACATGCTTCAGATTGTTCAAGAGAAAGATAGTAGAATATAATTATAGAACTTATATTTGTTTATTTAAGTTGACTTAAGGGTAGGGTAGAGAAAGGAAGAGTATTTTTTTTTCCTGCAAGGAATAATTAGATGAAATGACCAATTTTGACTCAAGAGGATGCTTCATGAAATAAACTCTGTAGTAAAGGAACTTCAATTCAGTTTAGTTGTGAAATGAAGTATATACTATCAAATATGTTCAGTAAGTCAATAACATTAATTATACACCTACTGTGTTTCAGGTACTCTTCTAAGCACTGGGGATACAAATGAAAATAAAAATATAGTGCCTAATTATAAAAGCTAGAGGATCTTATATCTGATGTTGGAAGTAAAAGAATGATTGAAGTACTTTAGGAAAAGGAAAAATCTGGTCAGATCTACATTTTAGGAGGATTATGTTGGAAGTCAAAAAGGGAAAATTCCTGTTTCGAGGAGTGTCTATTTTGTTATAGAGATAGAATATGTATATTTGTAGATATAAAATAAGGTAAATTAAGAATCAATATTGTAGTATACTTTTGTCCTCCAATGTAGCTAATGAGAATTCTCTAGATAGTATACTTTGGACTCTTTTAACTGAAAAATACAAGAATTACACAATATTCTCTACACCACACTTCAAATCATAAATACCTACAATATCTATTTTACAAAGTTGTTGTGAGATTTAATTGAGATAGTGTATGTCAAATGCTTTGCAAACCTTTTAAGTACTATATAAATAGCTTTTATTATCATTATCAATATGGAGTATGTTGCCAGAATAAAGACAGATTTTTGTTTTTATTTTCTACAATCTCTTTCCATTTTACTTTTTATGGATAAATTTCATGTACATCATTAAATGATTAGATTCTCATGTTAAAACATAATAAAGAACAGATTCTATTTACTGAAAGGGAACAGAAAACAGAACTCACCACTAGATGGCAACAACATAAATGCATTAGTCATGTTCACGGTAACTTGGCATTAGCAAAGAGATATTCTTGACAGGTAACCAGGGAGATGAATGAAAATATGGAAAAGTAGAAACAAGAACCTAGTGAGATGGAATCAAACAACAATTTTTTAAAATATAGTTATTATAGAAACAAAATTAAGATTATCAGCCAGGCAGGAATTAGAATTCTGAAGAGAAGCAGAAAAGAAGGTACAATAGAAAAAAAAGAAAAAAAAAGATGGTATAATCCAAAAAATGGATGAGAGGAGATTTTAAGAGAAACAAAGTCCCAAAGAACAATAGATTTGGGGAACAATGGGCCATATGTTTACTGTTCTTGATCTCTAAGCAAAACTTTTCAATGGCTCTATTCTCTGTAATCTACTTCCCTTTGCACTTCCTCAGTCCTTTCCAGTTGCTACAAATTCAAACAAGATGAAGGAAGACGAGTTGGGTTGGTCAGTTGGCTAAATTCTAAACAAATATTAGCTATTTTATTTCTGGAAAATATTTTAAAGGCAGAAACTACTGATCTACTCTTTTTATTCTTGTCCCTGAATTATTTATATGGTAACTTTGAGATTTTGAGCTTCATTATCCTTAACCTAACACAGTATTTGGGTTTGTTGAGTGAGGTCCTAAAGCTGTTTAAAAAGACACACATATTGAAAATGCAAGGATTTGAAAAGAATTCTAAGGAATTTCTAACTCAAACTCAGGTAGTTGGGAGAGGAAGGGTAAGTACTTTAAGTATCAGTTGGAAAGCAGTGAAAACAATAGAAAGATTTTATATTTGTACTTTTTTAATTGTCTCACTGGGTACAGATGTCATAGTCCAGGGGCTATGCAATTTATAGATTTTTTTTAAATCTTGTTTTAAAACTCAAGAGGATCAAGAGTGGCAGCCCTAGATATAGGTAAAAGAGATGCAAATGGCCCCAAGAATATAAAAAAACTGAATAACAGCATATGGCAGCAGAAAGTAGCAGCAAATACCCCAGCATGACATACAGCAGAAATAGCACTATGCCCAGCTAAGAAAGAAGCTTTAACACCCAAGAGAAGCAGCAGAGAGTAACATGGGGCAGCCCTGAAGTCAGGAGGACCTGAGTTCAAATCTGGTCTCAGACACTTAACACTTCCTAGCTGTGTGACCCTGGGCAAGTCACTTCACCCAATTGCCTCAGCAAAAAGCAGAGAATAACATAATACATCACAAGAAAGCACTGAAGGCTCTGCAGCATCAGGCACATGAATTGTTCCAGCCTTGTGTATATCTTTTTCACACATGGTCCTATGTGTGTGTACCTTCCTCACACATGTTGTTCTGTACATCTTCCATACCTGTACCCAAGCCACATGTGTGGCTTTTTCATGTATTCTGATCACATATGTTCTGTATGTGTAACCTCTGTACAAACACTCGCTGGTCATGTCTGTTCCCTGCATTTGTGAATTCATTCATTCATTTATCTAGATTTTTTGGACTAAATGAATGAATGAATGAATGAATTTAATTAATCACTGAATGGATGTGGTTGCAATCAAACTAAGACCTGTTGAAGATCTTAACTTAAAAAGACCAAGGTCTCCCATCTCATCCAGGCCCATTTCCAGTCATCCTTGTCTATATCTTGCAACTGGACTCAAATATCTCTGGAGGGGAAAGTGAGGCAGGTGACCTTGCCCAGCCCTCCATCACTTCAACCTAGTAGGAACTGAATTGGAGCTATGCTCAAAAAGTTATCAAACTGAGCATACCCTTTGACCCAGCAGTGTTTCTATTGGGCCTATATCCCAAAGAGATCTTAGAGGAGGGAAAGGGACCCACATGTGCAAGAATGTTTGTGGCAGCCCTTTTTGTAGTGGCTAGAAACTGGAAACTGAAGGGATGCCCATCAATTGGAGAGTGGCTGAATAAATTATGGTATATGAATGTTATGGAATATTATTGTTCTATAAGAAATGACCAGCAGGATGATTTCAGAGAGGCCTGGAGAGAGTTGCATGAACTGATGCTGAGTGAAATAAGCAGAACCAGGAGATCATCATACACAGCAACAACAGTATTACATGATGATCAATTCTGATGGACATGGCTCTCTGCAACAAAGAATTGTCTCAAACCAGTTCCAATTGTTCACTGAAAAAAACCATATACACCCAGAGAGAGGGATATGAAATGTGGACCACAACATAACATTTTCACGCTCTCTATTGAGGTTTGCTTGCATTGTGTTTCCTTTCTCTGATTTTCTTTTTTTTTTTTCTTGTAGATAGGATTTTTCTTGCACAACTTGTCAAGTATTTCAACATTATTAACATGTAGTGGACTTCCTGCCATCTAGGGGAGGGGAGGGGACTGGGGGTAAAATTTGTAATGGAAAGCTTTGTAAAGATCAATGCTGGGGAACTACCCATACATATGTTATACAAATAAAAAGCTTTAATAAAAAAAATAAAAATAAAAATAAAAGAAAGCCATATACACTCAGGGAGAGGCCTGTGGGATCTGAGTCTGGACCACAACATAGCATTTTCACACTTTCTATTGATATTTGCTTACATCATATTTTCCTTCTCAGGTTTTTTTTTTCCCTGTACAGCAAGATAACTATATAAATATATATATATACACATATTCGATCTGTCAAATATTTTAACACAATTAACATGTATTAGACTTCCTGCCATCTAGGGGAGACGTGGGGGGTAGGAGGGAAAAATTTGTAATGAAAAGCTTTGCAAGGGTCAATGTTGAAAAATTACCTATGCATATGTTTTGCAAATAAAAAGCTTTAATTAAAAAAAAAAAAGAAAGAAAGTAGGAACTGAAGCTTAGGAGTGTGTGTGTGTGTGTGTGTGTGTGTGTGTGTGTGTCAGCTAATCTGAATATTTACTATTTGCCAAGTGTTATGTTAGGAATTGTAGGGAAGGAGAGTGTCATTATATGATATGTCTCAGATTACAATAAACAAGGAGAGATAATTTAAAGGATATCATCAAAGAAGACTAATCATGGGGCAAGAACAAGAAATTGATGGATTGGTCATGCTTTTTACTGGTATTTTCATCATGTCAAGAAAAAGGAAATGAGGTCAATGGGGTAAACGTCCTCTTTTGAACTTAGATATGAATAAGGATTAAGATAAGCAAGTATAGATGGTTGTGATGTGTATTATTGCAGGGAAAACCTGCACCTGTGAGATTATAGATCAACTGTAATATGGTAGTACATTTCAGATATAAAATAAACATTAAAAAAAAAACCCACACATAATGTGTTCCTAATAAAATATTTTATAACTGCATCCAATTAGGAAAAATAATGAATCCTGTGAAATGGTTGAATTATTCAAATTTGCACTGCATATTTCCAATGGGCTAGAATCAGTTACCATGTTTTACATAATTATAACTTTAAATAATAAAAATTGGAATATACATGACCACTTAGGGGGAGGTCATTATTTGTACTAATCAGGACCAACTTACCTGTTTTTCAAACCAATTTATAAGAATAAATGACAACTAGATCTAGAATCTCATCATTGTGGATACTATATTTGATGATACAGATTGCAGTCCATTTATACCTAACCACCTTGTGCAATCCAAATCTTTGACTTATGGTAAATTCTCTACAGGGGCTCTTCCCAGTGTGGTAAAGGCCTTCCTCAGGAATTCATAACATCTGACTGTTAGGAGAATTCAAATTAGTCCACAGTTTTCAATTAATTACACAACACTACATCCTTGAGGATGGATATCATCATTATGTTTCATTTCATTGTTATTTTATAGCCGCTATTAACCACCATGAGAAACACAATGGTAAGTATATAAGGAAATGTTACAGAATATTAGCCATGGTCATTATCCAATATTTGGAAAGTAGGACAACCCTTTTTAAAAGCCCACCAAATAACATTAGTAATTAAAGACTCTCAAAATACTACTGCATAATTAAATGCTATAAGTCTGAGATATCTTCAGCTGATTATTTCAAATGTACAGCAGCTTTACAAGCCAGGGTAAAGAGTGTATGAAAAATAAATGGGACTAGATGTTTTATTCTTTCCAAATAAAATTTAAAAACTTTCCCATAACTGAAATATATTCATTAAGAAAATCTATATTTTATAGAAAGGATCATGAATACTAATATGTTCTTCAATTGTGTCCAACTCTTTGTGATCCCATTTGGAGTTTTATTAAAAATGATATTGGAATGGTTTTCCATTTCCTTCTCCAGCTCATTTTACACATGAGAAAACTAAGTAAACAGGGTTAAGTGACTTGCTCAGAATGACACAACTAATAATTGTCTGAAACTAAATTTGAATTTAAGTCGTTCTGACTCCAAATCTGGCAGTCCATCTACTATGCCACCTCGCTGCTCCAATTGTGATTACATGAAATTAAAAAGATTTTGTACAAATTAAGTCAATGCATTCAAAATTAGAAAGAAAGCAGGAAATTGGGGAGGGAGGATAACAATAAATTTGTTTCATAAAGGTCTCCTTCGGGGCAGCTAGGTGGCGCAGTGGATAGAGCACCAGCCCTGAAGTCAGGAGGACCTGAGTTCAAATCTGGTCTCAGACACTTAACATTCCCTAGCTGTGTGACCCTGGGCAAGTCACTTAACCCCAATTGCCTCAGCAAAAAAAAAAAAAGCAAAAAAAGGTCTCCTTCAAATATATAGGAAACTGAGAGAAAAGAGAAAAAGAGAGAGAAGAGAAATAGTCATTCCTATACTAGTAAATTATAAATGGATATGAATAGGCAGTTCTCAGAAGAAATCAGTGCTTTCTATAATCATTTAAAAATGCTCAAAATCACTATGGATTAGAGAATTGAACATTAAAACAACTGTGAGGAACCACTTCACAACATCAGATTAGCTAACAGACAAAAGAAAAATAATAAATGCTGAAAGGTATGTGGAAAAATAGCCATAGTAATGCACTGTTGGTGAAGTTGTGAACTGGTCCAACCATTCTAAAAAACAATTTGGAACTATGCCCAAAGGACTGTCAAATTGTGTATATCCTTTGAAATACAATAGCACTTTGGGTCTATATCCCAAAGAGAGCAAATAAAAAAGAAAAAGGACCCCTATGAACAAAAATATTTATAGCAGCTCTTTTTATGGTGGTAAAGAATTGGAAATTGAGTGAATGTCCATCAATTGGAGATTGGTTGAGCAAGCTGTAGAATATGATTGTAGGTGGAATACTATTGTATTATGAGAAATGATGAGCAGGATGGTTTTAGAAAAATCTTGACTTAAATGAACTAATACAAAGTGAAGTGAACAGAACCAGTAGAAGACTATACACATTAACAGCAATATTATAGTAATAACAATCAATTGTGAAAGATTTAACTCAAGACAATGATCTAACACAATTCCAAAGACTCCATGATGAAAAAATGCTATCTACCTCCTAAGAGAAAACTGATAAACTCTGAGTACATATTGAAGTATACTTTTTTAAATTTTAGGATTTTTGTGGATAGGTTTTCTTTTACAATATGTCTAATACAGAAATGTGTTTTGCATTACTTTACAGGAATAAGTATCATATTGCTTGCCTTCTCAACAGGTTGAGGACTGGTTATAGGGAGAAAAAAAATTTGGAACTCAAAATGCCTAAAAATGAATGCTAATGTTTATTGTGAAGTATTTAATAATATTTCATATCCACATATGTGTAGATGTTTGTATGCATGTGTATTTATGTATGAAATGACAAGGGGGATGATTTCAGAAACACCTGAATGAACTGATGGAGAATGAAGTAAGCAGAACCAGATTACTGAATATAATTAAAAATAATCTATTGGGAAAGCCTTATTTACTGTGATCAATACAATGATCCAAGACAATTCTAGAAGGATCATGATGAAAAATGCTATCTACCTCCAGGAATTCTGAAAGAAAATTAAAGTGCATTTTTAATTTAATTTTTCTTGCTTTTATTTTAGCACTGTGGCATATACAGAAATGTGTTTTGTATGATTTTACATGTATCATTGATATAAATCTTGTCTTCCCAATGGATGGGGTGGGCTTGAGGGAAGAAATTTGGAAGTCAAAAATGTTCTTAAAATGAATGTTAAAAATAAAAAATTTTAAAAGAAAATGGAATGTCGGGGGGAGGTGCATGTGTACGTGCGTGCATGCATGCGTGTGTGTATGTGTATGTTTCACAGAGGTTACAAGTAAAGGAAGTGCGTCATGCAGAAAAACCACACGAGTTCCAGACACTAGAGGGCAGCAGCTTGTCTCTTTCCAGGCTTCCCTTACCCATAGCTGCGGAACGTTCTTTTCCCCTTCAACAGGTCACATGATCAGGACTGGAAGCGAGGAGGAGAAGAAAGGGGGAAATGGCGTCTGCCCGCCTTAGGAGGAGGCAGGAAGGGGAAAACAAAAATCGACCATCTTTGTGTACCCAATTGTAAGGATTTCGGGATTTCTCTTAAATAGCCGTGGTTATAGAGGGAATGCCTATTTTTTTTTAAAAAAAAAAGATAACATGCTGTATATGTATCTTCCTGAAGCTTTTTTTTTTCAAAGGACGACATGCTATATAAAATGGGAGAGAGAAGGGAGGGGTAGTTAATTGGACAAATAGTGGAATGACTGAGTAGCTAAGGAAGTCTTTTTTTTTTTTAATTAAATATATCTCGTAGTCATTATTAGCCCTGCCACCCACTCAGGAGTCCCTGGAAATGCATCCTTTGACCAGTCCACACTTGACCTTTCCTCTGTTCCACTCTCGGAAGAAAGTACGTCATGAAGTTTCCTGTGCCTTTTATTTTAAAATTTTTATTTATTTATTTATTTATTTATTTATTTTTTATTCTCTCCCTTCCTTCTAGTCAAGATCCTTTCCTCTTTCCTTTTATTCCTGCTCTCTACAACATCTGTACAAACATGACAGACTATATATTTATCTTGGGGTTTAGGGGTATCCTGCAATTTAACATTATTCCCAGATCTTCGGTGGCAGGGATTCATTCACCAGTAAACAGAGCTGGGATATAGTTCCTATGTGGATCAAAAACACACCTTTTTCTCTTTCATATAGGTTTAGTTAAGTTATAAATGAGGTTATTAACCTTCAGTAGAAAAAGTATGCTTTTCTACTGAAGGTTAATAACCTCGTTTTCGATATGGAGATTGATTACTTGAGGTATATACAGATATAGAATAGTCAAAAATAATGGTCTGAGCTTCAAATTGGCAAACTACTATTATCACCTTCAAAAGAATAAAAGATGGTGTTTGAAAAAAAGTTTGTTTCTTAATAGGCAGGACTAGATTTAAAATCCAGACTTTGACAGTCACTGGTTTTAATTCACCCCCAAAATAAAGGTAGATTCCAGATATTTCTGAGCTGCGATATAAATTACTTTAAGCAGAAAATATAAACCTGCTTTACATAAATAAAACAAGCAAAGGCAAAATTAATCTAAGGTCGATGTTAATGTGGCATTAACCAAAATCAAAGCTGCTCTCTGGGACCTGTGTGTCAAGTTCCAATTGTGAATAAAGTAGAAAGAGTATATTCATTGATGGTAGCCTAAGAATTTTTCCCACCCCTATTTTTATTACTCTCAAACCTTTTAAGTGGGGAGTAGCAGGAATTTGTGAAACGGTAGAATCAATCTGTATGAAAGTTTCAGTAAGTCAGACTGCTTTAATTGCAATGATATGTCTGAAATAAAAGAAATGCTGCAGATTAGATATGTGTTGGTGGTATTGTATGTAGCTAGAAGTGGAGTTGATAGCTACAGTTTTCTCTTTCTGTATGTCTAAGTCCCTGCCTGCTCTCTGGTGAGACCTTAGGCAAGTCATTGAAATAAATTGTAATTGCCCAGGCTAAAACCTGTTTCTCAGAGGTTTACTGAGCTCTAATTAATGACTACTTGCAAAAATGCATCGAGATTCCAAGATGAAAGAGATTATGGAATGACAAAAACACACGTAGGGAATAATGCTGTTTCTCAAAGACTTTTTCCAAGGGGCTAAGCTTAAAAGGAGTTTCTTTGGTTCCCACCATCTAATAGGTATTTTTAATTCCTATGTCACAATTAAAACCACTTAACTGTTCTTTTCCTTAGCAGACAATAAACCTATCATGTGACCAGAATGAGATAAATGAAGACTTCTCTGAAGCCTAAAACATAGGTCTTTGACCCAAAAGGAAGGAACTTAGAGAATTCCCCTTCTCCTTTATTACCTTTCCCTTTTAAGGTCTCATGTAAAACTCCATCCATTATGTGGCAAAGGTCAGGACTGTACTTACAAAAACAAAAGTCCACCTAGGGTGGTCAAAGATGCTCCCTTCCTCCAACAAGGAAAATAAGTTAATGTTTTCAAACCGTGCTCTATCAAAGAATCTAACCTTTATTGTTTTTATATCATCCCTGACTATCTTCTTTAGTCATGGGTGCCTCAGCTTTTATTTAGTTTTGGCTAAAACACCAGAAAACTTTTTTCTTCATATTCAACTAAAACATAGAAACACAATCACTTTTGATTGTTTCTCCATCCTTACTTTTCCCAAGTTAAGCAATTTTGATTTCCTGAACTCTAGGGCTAACAATGCTGCCCATTATATTTATCAAAAGTCTTTCTTGCCAGAACCTTTATTATTATAGCCCTACCCAAATCTCCTCTTTTTTGTTTTTGAGCCTCTGAATTCTGGTTTTCCTTGTGTACTATAAGAATATTCTACTTGATTTTGTGTTCTCAAGTCTGTGTATAATAAATATAGCTAGGAATTAATATTTAATTAACAAGTTTAAAAGTATAAGCCCACAAGAATTCCTCCAACTTTTAAAAATTTAACTAAATAAAAATGTCTTTGCTTTTTCATTTAGCAAACTCCTCGCCTGATACATGATAAGCAAAATACATATTATTTTAGGGTATATTTCCAAATTGTACAACACTATACAAACAGTTTCTGGCAAATGCTATTGTCTAACTTAACAAACCCTATTGTAGCTTCCACAATCTGATAAAATAATTCTTCTACAGACAAATAACTCTAAATACATTCTTTTTATGCATGAGACTATTATGGTAGTTATTATCTTTGGCACCTGAAAAAAATTAGTTGGAAATGTTGATATAATTTTACTAACATGAATGGGAATGACATTGTTAAAGAGAAGGAAAATAGACAATTTTAAGGTTTCTTCCATGGTCTAGTGAGAACCAACCAGAAAACTGGTTAATGTATTATTATTATCTTTTTTTTGGTCCTGACTTGTGACTTTATTAATAGAGAGAACTACCATTAAAGAAACTCCAATCACCAATTTAAATATATAACTTCTGCCAGTTATCACCTTAGAGAATTTTCTGTGGAACTGGGAAGATAAGTGACTTACCCAATGTCATTCTGCTAGTTCTCTCTTTCTCTCTGTGCCTTTTTTTTGTTATTCTGAAATTGAACATTAACAAATGAATATTTCCATATACATAGAAGAGAAAAAAGGCTATACATGAAGCCTTGAAATTTATCATATGCAATTTTTATTTTTAAAATTCAACATACAAAATTCAAAGCTGTTGCTTGTCTTTGTTTCCTACTAAAACTCCTTCTGTTCTCTTCTTTGTATATTTTTTTTACATCTCAATCATTAGTCTAATCTCTACCTCCTAAATCCCTGCATATCCAAAAAACAAAACAAAACCTACTCCTCATAACCATAAGCATAAACAAATGAAACAAATTCACAATCAGTCTTGTCCAAAAATGTGTATCTCAATCTAAGCCTCCAGTCCCCCATCTCTCTGTCAGATGCTGAGTAACATGTTTTGTCATTGGTCCTCTACAATTATGGTTGGTCAATGGCATCAATAAGTCTTTTGAAATTTATTTTCTTTACAATTTTGTTACTGTTTAGATAGTTCTCCTGTTTCTGCAATCCTTTTAATTATTTCTTATGGCACAATAGTATTAAATCACAATTTACACATCATATTTTGTTCAGCTGTACCCTTATTTACAGGTACCTCTTCAGTACCTAACTCTGTGTAGCAACTCTGCTAATTTAAAATCACTTCTGTTATATATGATTCAATTGGGCAGAGATAGGTGGTTCAGTGGATAGAGCACCAGCCCTGAAGTCAGGAGCACCTGAGTTCAAATGTGATCTCAGACACTTAACATTCCCTAGCCGTGTGACCCTGGGCAAGTCACTTAACCTCAATTGCCTAACCAAAAATAAATAAATAAAATTTTTAAAAAATGATTCAATTATACCTACACCTTACTGAATACTCAAAATGAATACAATAGACAGGAGTGTTGACAAAATGTATCAAAATATAAATAGTGAAAACAATCTTGTATGTATTTTTAAAATAAAAGGCTATTATTAAAATTTTTTAAATATAAATTATATTCTCATCCTAAAAGAATTTAAGGTAAAGAAAGCTTTTAGCTTTAAACTATCCTCATTTCTCTGGTACAACCAGTTCTGGCATGTCCACTACATTTTAGACAATCTCATTTATCCTTCTTGAGAAAAAGGTCTTGGCAGCTAAGTGATGAAGTAGATGGACTGTCACACCTGGAAGCAAGAATATTCATCTTTCTGAGTTCAAATTTGACTTGAGACACTTACTAGCTGTGTAACCCTGGAAAAGTCACTTCATTTGCCTAAATTTCCTCATCTGTAAAATGAGTTGGAAAAGGAAATGGCAAACCACTTCAGTATCTCTACCAAGAAAATCCCAAATGGGGTCACAGAGTCAAAAGAGGAGGGAAACAACAACTGAACAAAAATAATGAAGTCCTAGTTGTTCACACCACTAGCCTGGATAGTCAGCTTAATTGAATTTGAACTTTTAAGAATTGTAGAACAGCTATTGTTATCGTGGAATTGTATTCTTTAAGGAAATCATTCTTATCCTGTTCTGCTGCTTTTAGTCTACTCAAAAAGTAGAAAAGTAAAGCTTTTCTAGACTTTCCAAAATATGTAACACTGATATAAATTCTGTAGGTCCTGCATTGTAATGGATTTTTCTAAGCTTCTCCTGGGCTGGGATCAGAGATTAGAATCCAAGTTATCAAAGACTCACTTTGATAGTCTGAAAACAGCTGCAGATTTTTGTTTTATCTTCCAGATTAAATAGCTGATATCCAAAGCAGCAAATGGGATGAATATTTTATGTTTCAAGCCCTTTTAAGTGACAATAGACTTTGAATAGCTTTGAAAATTCCAACTCTCAGAAGCTTTTCTCCTAGGAGTTGATTTTTAAAATCTGCTTCCCACTAAGGAATTATGAGAGGTGTAAGAATTTTATAACTAAGTGCCTTTGAAAATACTGCATTTCTGTTCTCAGGTTCAAACATGAAAAGAACAGGAATCTCCCAAATTCATTAAGTGAGGCCTGCACTTGAGTCAAAAAGAAATCCTCAGGGCAGTTAGGTGGGGGTAGTGGATAGAGCACCAGCCCTGAAGTCAGGAGGACCTGAGTTCAAATGTGACCTCAGACACTTAACACTTCTAGCTGTGTGACTTTGGGCAAGTCACTTAACCCCAATTGTCTTAACAAAAAAAAAAAAAAATGTCCTTTTGGTTTCATCTAGGAAGGATTTCTACTCTCTGCTACAGAGGCCATCTAATCCTCTCCTGCTTAAGCTTTGTGCAGGGATATAGGTATACCTTTCCCTCCCTTCTAGAGGATCCAATAAAAAAGTTAATTTTTTTAAAAATTAAAAAAAAAAAAAGGAAAAGAAAAAGTTAATCAACTTGTGAATTGATCTAACCACTGTGGAGAGCAATTTGGAAGTATGTCCAAAAGGCTATCAAATTGTGTGTACCCTTTGATCCAGCAGCTTCTCTACTTGGTCTGTATCCTAAAGTGATCATAAAGGAGGGGAAAGGACCCTCATGTGCAGAAATGTTTATAGCAGTCCTTTTTGTGGTGGCAAAAATTAGAAAATGAATAGATGCCCATCAATTGGGGAATGGCTAAATAAATTATGATATATGAAAATAATGGAATATTATTATTCTATAAGAAATGATGAGCAGGATGATTTCAGAAAAGCCTGGAAAGACTTACATGAACTGATGCTGAGTGAAGCAAGCAGAACCAGGAAAAGATTGTACACAGAAATAGCAAGACTGCATGATGATCACCTATGATAGATTTAGCTCTTCTAAGAAATTCAAAGATCCAAGGAAATTTCAATGAACTTTGGATGGAAAATGCCATCTGCATCCAGAGAGATAACTATGGAGACAATGCAAATCAAAGCATGCTGTTTCACCTTTTTTTTTTTTCTTTCTCATGATTTTTTCCTTTGGTTCTGATTTTTCTCTCCCAGCATGAATCTATGGAAATATATTAAAAATGAACATACAAGTATAACTTGAACAAATAAAATAGTAAGTGGGGGAATATCCATCAACAAACATTTATTAAGTGTCATTATGTGTTAGGAGATGGAGATGAAAAATAAAAAAAAAAAAGAAACACCTGCCGTCCTCCAGAATCCTACATTCTATAAGAGAAGAGGATAGAAAATACTCATAGATAAATAAATATTGATGTATAAAAATAAATGCAAAGTAATTGTAGGAATATTAATAACTGGGAGAATCCAAAACAATCTTTTGAAGGTAAGTCAATTATGTGTCTGGTAATGTATTTCCAAAGCTAAGGACACAAAGAAAGTTAAAATGCAATCCCTTCTCTCAGGGAGGGCCACTAGGTAGTGCAGTGGATAGAGTGCCCGATTCCAGTCAGGCTAACTCATCTTTCTGAGTCACTTAGCTGTAACTTAGCTATGTGATCCTGGGCAAGTAACTTAACCCTGTTTGCCTGTTTTTTCACCTATAAAATAAGCCAAAGAAGGAAGTGGCAAACCACTCCAGTATCTTCGCCAAGAAAACCCTAAACTAGGACATAAAAATTGGACACAATTGAAATGACTGAACCTTTCAAAGTCTACATGCAGACAATATATAGATACAACATGCAGACAAGATATAGAGGATAAAATGGAGATAATCAACAAAGGGAAGACGTTAGCATTGAGAGGTCAGGAAAAGTTTCTTGCAAAAGGTGGAATTTTGGCCGAGACTAGAAGAAAGCCAGGAAACAAAGTAAGGGGGGAGAGAATTCCAGACATGGGAAACAATGAAAATTCAGAATCAGTATACTGTTCACAAAACAGAAGAAGAATGTCTCTGAAACAGGGAGTTCATGAGGCAAAGTAAAGTATAAGAAAACCACCAGAACAGAGAAGGGGAGGGAGATTATGAAGGCTGTTGAATGCTAAGCAGAGGGGTTTATATTTGATCCTGAAAGGGATGGAGAGGTACTGAATTTTACCTGAGTCGGGGGTGATAGGGTTAGACCTTCACTTGAAAATCACAGTGATTTCTGGTTGGAGAATGTAATGGGGAAAGAGGTGAGGCTGGAAGACCAAGCCGCAGGCTATTGCTGGTGTGAGGTCTTAAGCTGAATGGTAGCAGAGAACCTATATGGAGATGTTACAAAGATAAGATTGACCGGATTTGACAATAGATTGGATGGGGAGTAGGGGATGTGTAGGGAAGAAATGTGAAAGTGAAAAGAAAGATCAAACCAGAAATTTGGGAGAGTCTGGGCAAAGCCTGGGAAGGAAGAAGAAGACAATGTCATGGATGGGGGACAGTGAAAGAGATCCATTTAGCTGCAACTAGAGTGATAGAGTGAATGAGGGGAGAATAAAGTCCAGCCTGGGAAGATAGGCTGGAGCCAGAACAAGAAAGGCTTAAATGAGTTTAAGAACAAAATTGAAAAACAAAAACTCTCACAGTATTCACCTTGTCTTTCCACCAAGATTCTAAATTTTTCAAGAGTCTTATATATCCTTTTTTGTACATTGCACAATGCTGGAGCCACTCTTGGAATTCAAATTTGTCACACATTTTTCTCTCTGTTTTCTTCTTGGAAAAATAAGGTTTACAGTAGGTGATTGCTAAGGTCCCTTCCACTCCCAACATTCTAAAGTTCTGTGAATGGTACTTTTCTCTGACTTGACTGCATTTTATTACCCTCTATTCAGTTCATTGTCATTCAGTCTTTGTTTAGTACTTAAAATGGAGCTTTGTTTATTCACTTTATTCTGAATAGGTGAAGTCTAAGAATTTAGAATTCATGTACTCGGTGTTACCGACACATATCACACAGACCCAGTTATGTCTGAGAGACAATTGCATGGTGCAATAGATCCTAGATTCTGGACCTAGATCCAGGAAAACCTGAGTTCCGACACGACACAAACTGTGTGACTCTAGGCAAGACACTTGGCCTCTGTTTGCCTGTTTTCCTCATCTGCAAAATGGGGATAAAAGCATTCTACCTCTCAGGGTTGTTGCAAAGATAATCTGACATAGTCAATTATAAAGTGTTTTGCACAGTGCCTGGTATACTTTAGGCGATATATAAATGTTAGTTATTATTATTATTACTATTACTGTTGCAACTACTATTCCTATTACTCCTAGCACTACCACTCCTACCACTAACTACCATATTGCTTTCAAAGGCCAAACCACCAAAACTATATTGAAGCCATTTTACTCCCTCTGGTCCACTAGTCAGGCCCTTATACCTACTCCCTATCCCCAATGTTTTCTTTTTTTTTTTCTCCCAACATTTTCAATAGAAAATTTTAGGATATTCACTACCACTTTTCCATTTTACCTGTAAAATAACAAAACATCTTGAGAAGAAAATTCTTATTGCCATATAAATTAGTCTTTCTTGTTTCCTCCCTCAATTTCCCCATTTGCTATTTTAAAATATGAGACCAGTGTTGATTATTGTTCAGCCTCTTTAGCATCAACCAGTAGAGCTGGAACTCTATCTGGAAAATCAGATCATCCTTTCCACCCAAGGACCCATCGTCCTGCTATATTCCTTGAAGAACCTGAAAAGCTGCCCTAGAATACAGCAACGTGGTACCACAAGAGCCAGACACTAAAGTTCCTCAATCATTAAAAAATAATGTGTTATTTAAGAATAGCCATTCTGTCCAAGTGATCAGCTGCTATCTAGAGAGCAGGCTTCCAGGTCCTGCTATAGTTCTCTCTGCAGGAGCCATTTTGTGTTATTATGGGCTATAATTTCTCCTCAGAACTTCAAAAACAGTTGTTAGAAATTACATCCAGTCTGGTAGGGCCAGCTTCAGATTTCACTATCCAAGCAGAGACAGAAGATTACAAGTGAAGAGGACAGCCACTGCAATTACCGTATATATTTGTTTAGAAGGTAGAATTGCCAGAAAAATAATTATGTTCCCTTGCAGCATTAAAATGGAGGACAACTTTAAGTTAAGAGTTGCAATTTTTATTTAGTTATTCTTCCCATAGCTTAAATCAAGGATTCTTAGCTTGGGATAAGTAAACTGAGGCTTTAGGGTTGTTTTTAAATTTTGATAACTGCATTTCAATCTAATTTGCTTCTTTATAAGCCTTGGTATTTCATTTTAATGCATTTTGGAACATTATTCTGAGATGTCCAAAATGTCCATGACATAAAAAGGCTAAGAATCCCTGCTCTAAACTGAAAAAAGGTTTTTCAAATGCAAGCCTCTGACAATAACACCAAAACACAGGAAAAAGGCTGATTCAGCTAGTTAGACTCAATCTATTTAGCCTCCTTTTCAAACACTTGAACAGCCCAATGAATAGGAAAGAACAAAACTTTTTAAAGCAGTGAAGACAGGTCATTAGGAAGTAAGGGAATGACTTTTTTTTTTTTAAATAAAAGTGGCAAACTAAGGGACGTCAAGCCATAATTTAGCAAAGCAAAACAAAAAAGTAGAAAAGTTTCAATGTGGGAAGATTTTAGGGCTCAGTTTCTAGAAAAGAATATTGATTTGCCCCAAGATTACAACAGAAACATAATACCTACTTAAAACAGCAAAATCTATTCTAGGATTGATAATGTTGTGTATATGTATATGTGTATATATATATATATATATATATATATATATATATATATATAACTTCCAATTCTGTTGGAAGTAAATGGATATTTCCCTTTTTTAAAACATCTTTATAATAGAAAAAAAGGAAGGGGGAGGGTATGTGTGCACGAGAAGAATTTACAATCTCCCAGAATAGAGAACATTTTCTTTAATGTTGTTCAAAGGGGTCCAAGACAGAACAAACTGATTCAGAAGTAAAATAAGTGAAGAGGTTTCTGCTTACAAAACCAGTATTTCTCTCAATTTAATTGCTTCAAATGTGGCTTGTAAGTATTGCTTGGTAAAGGGGAAATTGAGAGTATAGATATATAGTATACTTTAGCACCAGTTTTCATTTTACAGAAATCACTAAAACATATATACATTATATGTGTGTGTATGTGTGTATACTGAGATGTGTGTATGTGTGTATGTGTGTAATATAAAGGAGATGATATATATGTAATATTCAGCCCCCAATAAAACCTACCTTAAATAAAAGCTAGAATAGCTCTTAATCTTTGGAGCAGGAAAATCTCATTCTAACTTAAAATCTTTTTCTGTAAATAGGAGATAATGGAAAATATTTAGGATGTAAAACTAAATTATTTCTTATTCTTACCTATTTCTAGACCTACACTGATGATCAATAAATCAGTTTTTATAGCACCAATCAATACTCTGTACTTTGGCAGGCTTCTTTTTGGCATTTTTATTCAGCAGCATTTGTAGATCTGTTAGAAATGTGTCATTATAACTTCAGCATTTATGCTAACTGTTTCAGGACAGTAAATATGACATACATGAAATTGTTTATTTGTCCCCCTCATAGATTCAGTAGTCCCCATTTTTTCTAACAGAGCCACTATTTTAGCATTTTTATTTTATGTAAGGAAGACTTGCAAATCCATGTGAACATTATTTGCCTATTTCATAGATTTATAATGATTCGGAAATTGACTGAACACTGAATTTGACTTTTTCTAGGGGAATAAAGAGGACCTTCCAGATTTCAGTTTCTAGTTGATTTGAATAGAAACTGGAATCACTCAGAAGCTTCTAGTAAAGAAGGTACTTTGTCCCTTTAAGAAAAACCCCCGCAGTAATTTTCCATTACCCTGCACACTCCTGCCTACGTGGCAAGAATTGTTGTAAGGCTGATGCATCATGGGTGAGGCTCTGATCTTTCCCCGGTTGCCTAGTTACCACTCTTGGTATGCAGGCTGTCAGCCAAGCTCCAGGGAAGCACCTTTGTTTCCAAGATGGGATTTGAATTCTGTTTTCATACAGCAGGAACAAAGCAAATTGCACCCCATTAAGCTTAACATAAAGCTAGAAGTGTAGAATAGGGTTTTAAAGTATATTCAACTTCAATATTTATTTACTTTTCTGGAATAAAAAAAAAATCCTTGCAGTTATATTGTTTAGTTGGTCAAAGAAAATCAGAGGAATGCCTTAGGGCTTGTAAAATAATTGTTTTCCTTTCCGTTTAAATAGATATCAGTTTCCACGATCTCCATCTCAGAAACTGCATATATAAGCATAGTGTCTTTTAACAAAATATTCTGGCTTTACTTGTCAAACTAGTCCTGTGAAGGAGGAGTCTCTTGCCTCTAAATTAGACTTATGAACATTTATTTACTATAGGATTATACTATGAACACTAATTACGAGTCATTTCTCTTTCCTCTTTATATTTATTTTAACTGCTAAAAGAATAAGGTGAGATCATAGCAAATAAAATAATGCTTTCCACTCCTTGTGAAGGTATCTTTCTTCAGCTCTGAAAAATGTGGGAATTTTTTTTTTCTTTTTCAAAGGCTGAGTTATGTAATTGGGACAGATCTTAGGCAAGGATGAGTCTTGGATCCCAGATAGGGAAACTAGGAGGAGGGAAGAGAATTTGGAGGAGGCACCTAGAAATTGCTTCTTCCCCCATTCTTAATCCAATATCTCCCCTTTATTTCTGGATATTTGGAACTTGTTTATCTGAATGTCATCTCTATTTAAAATAGCTTTGTAAAGTCACATAAGATTGTACCTATACAAATAGATAGAACTGTTCTGAATAAAAGAAAAAAAACTATATCATATTAAGATTTTTGTGCATAAACTAAGCACATGATAGTCCCATTTCTGCCACTTCACTTGTCCTTCTAGTAAGGTATAATAGAAAGGACTAGCTTTGGAATTAGAAAAGAGGATTTAGAGTAACAGCATACATAACTGGAAATCCAGTTTTGGTGCCTAGAATTTGGATTGGAATACTAGTTCTGCTACTTATCATTTCTATGACCCTTAGAAAGTGAATATCCTTTTTTTAACCTCAGTTTCCTAATCTAGAAAATTAGAGGGTTGAACAATTATTTGATTAAGTTACTTGCTATTTCTATGATTTATATTTGTGCTTTATATTTTCTTGTTGACTTTGAAATTAGGTGGAATGAATATCTTATCATTTAAATGGTTTGTGTTTGTCACCATTCTTTAACTATCAGGTCTGTTGTTGCTAAACTTAGTTACTAGTTACTAGAGGCAGAATATTTAAATGATTCTTTTTTTTTCTTTACTGTGATATTAGAAGGTACAAACTGTAAGTTATTGAAATATGTAGCATTACCACCAGATCAATACTAAAAATTTTCTTTAATACGATAGTGATGATAACAATGATGACAATTCACAGATATACAGTGTGTTAAGATTTATAAACTTTTTACTTAATAATAACTTTATGAAGTGGATAGTAATATGTCATTATTCCTACTTCATAGAGGAGAAAAGAGACAGAATTTCAGTGGTTTTGAGTAAGGTCATAGTCTAGTGTCAGAGCTGGGATTCAAATTCATGTCTGATACCCATGTCTAGAACTCTCCACTGCACTGTACTGCTTCATTCATGACAATACATTTTTGCATTCAAACTTTTCATTTTGCTTTCCCAAATTTACCAAGAATAGACATACAGCCTGTCCCCCAGGCCAGCATTATTGCTTCAGGTAATTAACTAAATGTCATGAGCCTAAAGAAGTAATGTAGTCTCAAAGAATGTCTCATTTTTCAGATAGGGAATCTGAGGCCCTAGGGGGTTGGTTATGAGAAAAACCTGAGGTCTATTACTAAAATAACTTAGACATGTCACTTAACTTTATAGCCCTCCAAGTCGTTTTATACAAATAGAAGTTGGAATAAATATGGAGTGGTTAAAGTAGACACTCTCTAAAGTAATTTCTGGCTTTAAAATTCTATTATTCTAACTGCAATGCTAGTAGTCTTCGCTTATAGTTTCAATTTTAACTTGAATTCTTACTTCCTGGTTATTTTTAAATTATTTCTAATTTTTTTCAGATGCTAAAAGAATTTGCCAGGCTGCACTAGATGGTTACTTTGAGCCTAAAATTTGCCATCCAAAAATATGACTAATTAAGGTCAATTTCTAAACTATAGATGATAGGTTATCACTTTTGTTGGTGTCAGGAAGGAAGATCTTAGAGAAAGGGGGTAAGGAGGTCAGGATAGAGCTCTTTCTTAATAATCTAGATATCACAAATTTTCTAGTGCCTTTTAGCCCCTTAGAATCATAGAATTAAGAAACCAAAAGTTATCTCACACATCACCAGGTTCATCTCCTATTATGTAGAAGAAGTGATTAATGTTTGGAAAAATGAGCTAACTTGTCAAAATGACAGTCATCTGTCTCCATACTGAATTCTCTTTCCATTACCCCATGTTGCCTTCCCTTCTTCCTATGTATGCAGGCTGTACCCCAAGTTTCTGGGCAGTATTTTTATTATCAGGATGGGATTTGCATCCTTTTTTTTTTGGGGGGGGGATTTGCATCCTTTTAGCATATACCTGGAAGAAAGCAACTTGTATTCCTTCCATTAAATTTAACATCAAACATGAGCTGTAGAATAGAATTTTAGAGTACAGTCAAATTTCAATAGTTATTTAGCCCCTTTATTTTGCACACATAACCACATACAAATCTCATATCTAGGATGTCTAATTTTTTTTTCCTAAAAAAATCAGGATAATTTAATTTACTCCTTATCCTAATTTGCCCTCTTCTAATTATCTTTAACATTTACATTCAGTATGGAAATCTGGATTCTTAGTAAAAATCCTTTCAAAAGATAATCTTTTTTTAAAGAGAAAGAGAGAAAGATATTCCTGATGATCCCACAAGAACTTGATATCATTAATACTTATTCAGCAGCTAGGGGAGATTGATTTCATCAGTGCCATTATTTTTTTCCACCTAATAGGAAAGATCAATCTCTCTATACTTTGGTAGTTGCCTTTTAAAACTTGTTGTGATTTTTTTTTTTAAATCCACTAATCTGGATGAGCCTGTCTAAATTTAGGTAGGACAAACAAATTTAGGTAGCCAACAGATAACAAGCCTGTTCCTTAGGCCAATACTAATGCTACAGTTAAATATAAGAGATATGAAAACATTCTCAAAGTAGAGAAATCCTTTGCAAAGGTTTATAAGTTCCAACTGTTCAAAAGAAATTCTTTCTCCAGCAGTTTCCATCAATAACTATGTGACTGGAATGTCTAATTACTGTCTTCATTTTTTTCCCAAAAACTAGAAATAAGAACATATGGTTGCAGCAGAGTAACTAAAATATCATAATATTCTTATTTAACAAACTGCTAATGATGGCTCTGTAAAAATTTAGTAAAATAACTGAAGATTATTTCATCATACTTTGCCTCAGACACTCATTTATTATTCTATTGAAGGTAGAATAAAAGAAAATGAAAGTAAAATTCTGTCAGTTACTCCCTTCTTTACCCTAGAATTTAAAAAAACCATGGAGCTTAGTAGATAGTTCATCAGCCTTGGAAATAAGCCTGGATTCAAATATCCCTTATGGAAACCGATAGGATTTAGAGGGAGTTCAAATCCCACTTCTGATTCTTTTTCTCTTCCTTTTTAAATAATATTTAATATTTCTCTGAATTACATGTAAAAACATTTTTCTAACACTTGGGAGTTGGTTTTTTTTAAGTTTCAAATTTTATATGATATAGGTTATACATATACAATCATGTAAAGCATTTCCATATTAGTCATTTTGTGTAAAGATAACTCAAACAAAGAAAATTAAAAGTAGCATACTTCAGTTTGTATTTAGAGGCCAGCAGTTCTTTGGAGGAAGATAGCATTTTTCACCATAAGTCCTTTGAAATTGTCTTGTATTGCTGAGCTAAATCAATCACAGTTCTTCATCATACAATATTTCTGTTTTACAATGTACAATGTTCTTCTGGTTCTGCTCACTTCACTTTATATCCATTCATGTAAGACTTTTCAGATTTTTCTGAAATCAGGATATCCTGCTTGTCCTTTCTTATAGCACAATAAATTTTCATTGCAGACATTCCATAACTTGTTCAGCCCCCAATTGATAAGGATCCCCTCAATTTCCAATTCTTTGTCACCACAAAAAGAATTGCTATAAATATTTTTGTATACATAGGTCCCTTTCCTTTTTATTTTTTAATCTTTTTGGAATACAGACCTAGCAGAGGTATTGCTGTATTGAATGCACAGTTTTGTAGCCCTTTGGGCCCAATCCCAGATGGTTGGATCAGTTTACAACTCTACCAACAATGCATTAGTGTCCCAGTTTTCCTACATCCTCTCCAACATTTATCATTATTTTTTTAGTCAAATCACCCAATCTGATAGGTTTGGTATCTCAAAGTTGTTTTAATTTTCATTTTTCTAATTAATAGTCATTTAGATAATTTTTCATATGACTATAGAGAACTCTGATTTCCTCGTCTGAAAACTTCCTGTTCAGTTTTGACTTTTTATTGATTGAGTAATAACTTGTATTCTTATAAATTTGACTCAGTTCTCTATATATTTGTACCACTGCTACTTCCTAGAAACATGACTTTGGTCAAGTATTTCACTTCTTTGGGTCTCATTTTCCTTATTTGTAAAATTTCCTTATTTGTATTTGTAGAGGTTGGGCTAGGTGATCTCTAAACTGTCTTTCATTACTAACTTTTATCTAGATTGAGAATCTTATCCTACTGCAGAAAAGAAAAGAAAGCCACTTAACTTCTCTATGCCTCATTTTAATCTGTAAAATGGAAATAATAATTTCAGAGTTATTGATATTCAAATGCAATAATGCTTTTAAAGGGTTTCTTCAACTTTAAAGTGGCAGTTATTAAGATTTTTAGAAAATTTGTCAGTTTTCCATATTTGCTTAAGGAAATATTATTTGCCCAAATGTAAATCCTTTTGTTTTAAAAACAACAAACATACATACACAAAAAGGGCAATGGCCCATTGAATCCTTTAATATCAGAAGAAAGTTGTGCATATTTCTTTTTTCAATTCAACAAGAAACATGAAATACCTACTATGTATAAGGCTATGTAATAGGCGTTGGGCATACAAGATAAAAATTTAAAAGCTCACTTCCTTCATTAATGGAAATTAAATTTTCCTTTGATTATACAACTTACAATCAAATAAAATACTATATAATTTCATAAGGAAATGGGCAAAAATAAAATATCTTTAGCACTTGAATATAAGCAATTATCTGCTTATGGTTGCCTACATTTCACCTGATAATCTTAGAAAGCTAGGACCTTTCCAAATAGCTGAACTATGAACTATTTTGAAAGATAGCAATTTGCTATGCAAAAGTTGCTATCCCAGATTTGATAACAACAAAATAACCCATTAGAAAGTACCAGCCTACATTAGTTTTTGCTTAGAAAAAATAAACAAACCCTAGTCAGCTCCAGTTAGAATCTTAATATAGAAGATCCTAAATGATTCTTTCATTCCTGAATTATTAATAGGATTTAGAGCAATAAGCAATCTTAGAGGTCTTCTACTTATTTATTGGTAGTAGTTTCAAACTCATGGTCAATTCTGCCCCAAAACTACCAAGTGTGGCCTGAACCAGATATAAATGTAATTGGAAATTGTTTAGCAAAATAATGCTAATTTGTAGTTTTCTAAATCAATACACAACATGCAAGGATATGATTCCATTTGTAATTGATAACCATTACCCACACAACCCTCTTATTTTTGCAGGTAAAGAAACCAAGTTTTAGGAAAATTTTGACTTATTCACCTAAGATTACAGACCTATTCTTTGAAATATCCTGGCCACAACCTAAATTTGAGATACTATTATTTATTTGGAACAGGTAGCAAATTCTCAAAACCCTATAATTCACAACCTAAAGCTATGTAAACTAAAATCCCCTTCTGCCACCAGTCTCCACTTCTTATTCTCTACCTAACTAAATCTTTTATCTAGTCTTGTCCTCCATTGTTTCTTAAAGAAAACCATTATACAAGTAACAAATTACCTTTGTATTAGATCTTTTTATTTCACATCCCAATCTGATGGATTCTTGAAAACCTTTCTCTCTCTGCCTCCTTCCAGACCCATCAAGATAATTGCATTCCTCTGCTATACTGGATGCATCTTTGCTCTTGTACTGTGGTATTCATGATCAAGAAAAAAGATTCTTTTTGTCACTTCCAAACCCTCTTTTTCTTGATATTACTCACCAACCCCAGGTTCAGTCCATTATCTATATCATCCTAATCAGAATGTTGCTGAATCTGATTCAGTCTTCATCTCCATTCCATTTCCTAAATTTGGAGGCTTCAAAATACATATTGAAATCTATGAGCTATACTTTTAACTCAACACTTTTTTGTTTTGTTTTGTTTTGTTTTATATTGGATTTTTTAATAAAGCTTTTTATTTACAAAACATATGAGTGACCTTTCAACATTGACCTTTGCAAAAAAACTTTTTTTTTTTCCCAAGCTTTTCCTTTCCTTCCCCCAACCCCCACCCCTTAGATGACAGGTAATCTAATACATGCTAGATAGGATAAATTATATGACAAATACAATACATGTATACATATCTATACAGTTATCTTACTGCACAAGAAACATCAGATCTAGAAAGAGAAGAAGAAAAAAACAACCTAAGAAGGAAAACAAAATGCATGGAAATATTCACAGAAAGCGTTAAAATGCTGTGTTGTAGTTCACTCTCAGTTCCCACAGGCCTCTCTCTGGATGTATATGACTATCTTCATCGCAGCACAACTGGTTTGAATCACATCATTGTTGAAGAGAACCACGTCCATCAAAATTGATCATCGTATAGTCTTGTTGCTGTGTATAATGTTCTCCTGGTTCTGCTGATTTCACTTAGCATCTAACTCAACACTTTGATCACTCATAACTTGTGTAGTACTGGAGTCAATGACTCAGGAAAGTTGATTTTTAAATTTTCAGCTCAGATCATGACCTGGTTTATTCTTGATTTAATGACAATAAACTGATGGAGAAAATGTCAGTAATGCAGATTATGCTTAAAAATATTGTAGTGCAATACATTATTGGTGGAATTGTGAACGGATCCAACCATTCTGGAGAGCAATTTAGAACTATGCCCAAAAGGCAATCAAAGTGTGCATACCCTTTGATGCAGCAGTGTCCTATTAGGCCTGTATCCCAGAGATCATAAAGAAGGGAAAGGGACCCACATGTGCAAAAATGTTTGTCAGCTCTTTTTCTAGTGGCAAGTAACTAGAAACTGAGTGGATGTCCATCAGTTGGAAAATGGCTGAGTAAGTTATGGAATGTAAATGTTATGGAATATTATTGTTCTATAAGAAACAATCAGTAGGATGATTTCAGAGAGGCCTGGAGACTTACAGGAACTGATGCTGAGTGAAGTGAGTAAAACCAAGAGAACATTGTACACAGCAACATGATTATAGGATGATCAACTTGGCTTGATGGACTTGGTTCTTTTCAACAGCAAGGTGATTCAGGCCAGTTCTAATGGTCTTGTGATGAAAAGAGCTGTCTGCAACCAGAGAGATAACTGTGGGGACTAAGTGTAGATCACACTCAGTATTTTACAGTAGCATTTTCACTTTTTTGTTATTGTTTGCTGGCATTTTGTTTTCTTTCTCATTTTCTTTTTGATCTGATTTTTTTTGTGCAACATGATAATTGTGGAAATATGTGTAGAAGAATTGCACATATTTAACATATATTGGATTACTTGTCATCTAGGGAAAGGAGTGGGGAGAAGGGAGGCCTCTATACTCCCTCTCAGGAGGGTCCCATAGCAGGGAGGGAAAAAATTTGGAACATAAAGGTTTTGCAAGGATGAATGTTGAAAATTACCCATGCATTTTGAAAATAAAAAGCTTCAATTAAAAAAAAAGAATATACATGTATAACCAAATAAATATGTAAATAAATGAATATATGAAAAAGAAATATATTGTAGTACATAATTTGCAGAGAGTTAAACTCTCCTGGCATTATTTGCAGAGAGTTGTTAAACTTTTACCAGTATACCCCTTCCCATAACTATTCTACCATTATGGTTCCAAAACTTTGATATTCTTCTCTCAAACCATAACCTCCTCTGCCTAATTCTCATATATCTCTTTTTTAAAAACTCCTAAATAAAACCATTTGCATATGTTGTCTTTGCTTTTTTTTTTTTTAAATCCCTCCTTTATTCCTTAGCTTCTTGCTACAGAACTTGGGACTCCAGAAATTCTCTGTACAATGATCTTTTAACCTTTAGTCCAAACCTTTCCCCCCCAGTACTTATTCTTCATGAATCTCTGTGATTTTTCATACTTCTGACTAATCCTTTCTCCTAGATCTCTCCTCCCTGAGTTTTCATGATAATGAGTCATCTCCTTCTACCTGTCTGTCTGCTTTTTTCTCAGTCTCCTTTGCTGGATCATTTTCCTTGTTCCATCCCTTAGGCACAGTTTGCCTTCCTTTTTCTGTCAAGTATATCCCCATTCTTCCAGATTCACAATCTTGAAGCCATCCTTGACTCTACCACATCCCCCATTTCTCATTAATTGCCAAGTCTTGTCTAGTCTATGCACACCTCTAGCACCCAGTCTTTTCTCTTCACTCAACCATTCCATTTATTCGGATGAATTATTATAATCGCTGCCTGATTGGTCTCCCACCCTCTAGTACTCTAAATCTTTAGCTTTTCTCTTCCCTTTCTATAAGCTCTTTTGGAATCTCATCCCAGAAGTTCACTTCCTTTTGTTCATTTATCATTCTGGGCCTAATTTACCATCAAAACACTGACATTGTCTGCCCAAGATATATGTAGTGATAGCCTGACTCTTATGATTGTCCATTTAATTGTGTAGCATAGTTTGGACAATAGGCATTCTTGTCACACTTGGATTTTTCTCTACGGAGAATTAAGCCAAATTATTTTGTGTGATTAAAGATCTCATTTCAGAGGTTTTCAATATTTTGAAGTTTGACACCATCAGCTCAATGGCATCCACAAATAAGAGCATGTGGAAATCTCATCATCTGTGCAGAAACACTTCCATTTGTATTGTGTTATATATCTTAAACATATTTGGTGAGCATATAACTTTCTATTTTGTGTTTCAATTATTAAATATCAGAGGTTTGAACAAAATTATCTTTTTTATATCTCTTTCAAGGACTTTTTCATAATTCTGACATTATGGTAGGCACTTTGTTAAAGAGACTTTATGGTGGATTTTTTTCCTACTGAATCAAATGCTTTTCCATCAAACAATAAAAATAGTAGGAGTTTGTGTTCTCTGAATACTTTAGTTATTTATATAACAACAAAGATATAGTCTAATATAGAATATCATTTGGGAGAACCTACTTGTTCCTTTCTCATCCTTCCCACAAAGGTGCCCACAATTTGTGTGCAAATTAATAGATAAAATTTTTGTACAAATGGCAAAGAAAGCATATGTATCAGAAATTACTGATATTTTCTCTGTCATTATTTTGGGGTCAATGAAAAGATTCGTGATTTTTTTTTTCTAAGCATTTGATATTTTTCCCTTTTATTAGCAATCCTGAAAATCATTTCAAAACTGTGTTGCCTCTAGCAGACCTTCTTTGTGCAGTTGATATATATATATAGTACAATTGTTCTTCTTATCTTTATTTTTTTCAATAATATTTCTATTTGACATTAAGTTCCAGTGGAGTGGCTATTCTGTCACTGATGGAGAAGAGTTTGTTACGGAAATTTTAACATTTCTACTCCATTTTTCATATGTTCATTGCCCTCTTCTAATTTCATTCTTTTTTTTTTTTTTGCTTTTTGCTGAGGCAATTGGGGTTAAGTGACTTGCCCAGGGTCACACAGCTAGGAAGTGTCTGAGACCAGATTTGAACTCAGGTCCTCCTGACTTCAGGGCTGGTGCTCTAACCACTACGCCACCTAGCTGCCCCTTCTAATTTCATTCTTAAATGCTCTTGGGATGATTTAGATTAGTTGGATCTCTACGTTTTTGTCAACTTTTTCCTCTTCTATTGCTTTTCTATGTTTTATAAACCAGTATTGTTCACAGACTTCTTTCCTTCTCCCCAATAAGATTTTACAGATTAATTTATCTTTTAAACCAGTGTTTCCCTGAGAAGCCATTTCTTTGCACTTGAAAAGAAATTAAATATTTCCTGACTAAAGCAAAAAGTCCCTCCATTAAATTTCTTTAGAAAGGCTTGCTACTTTTGTTTCAGTATTTGTTCTTTTATCCACTAACCATTTTTAGCACCGTTTTTGTTTAATTAGATCAAATAAGAGTTGCCATTGCATATTGTGTATCTTTTCAGTTTCATTTCTTCTCAATATATTTTAATTTTTTTCCATATAATATTGTTCCCAATTACATGTAAAAATTTTTCAACATTCATTTTTATAAGATTTTTAGTTCCTTCCCTATTTGTAATTGGGATAATAGTGGTGTCTTTGACAGACACAGGAAAATAAAATAATATAGGGAGAAAGATATTGTCAAATATCTAAAGATCTTTCCAAAGTGTTTATTAATTGAACATATCCAAAGTCTAAGTCTGATTTGAGAATGACAGGAATATTGCACTCTAGTTTAACTCTAATTTTATTTAGTGCTGAATCTTAAACTTGGAATCAGAAGACATGAGTTTAAGTTCTAGTTCTGGACCTTTCTAGCCACATAATTATACATTAATTCATTATAAATCTGAAAATATATGTAAATGTGGGCTATTTTTTTTCTTTCTTTTCTCCCTCCTTCCTTGCTTGTATCTTCTTAATATTGTCTTTGAAGGCTTAAAACACAAATGAATAGAAGCAAGAGGAAGAGAAAGAGATGATACCAAAAAAAAAAAAAGAAAACAAATAAAAATACGAAAAATTTAAAAAAGAATCATGGGGGATATTTCAAGCCTCTGCTTGAATAACAAAAGAAATCAAGGCCCAGGGAGAGGAAATGAGATGCGAGAGGTCAGGAAGATTCTAGCCTTTTAAGTTGAACTCAGTTTCTTTCCCTTATTCCATGTTGCCACATGTGCTTGATAAATATTAAAAAGGAAAAAAATGCCTTCCCCGCAAAGTGCTTTCCCTATATTTGCTATAAAATGCCATAAACTCTCTATGGGACCAATGCTGCTCAACTTTTATTTTGTATAATGGAAGGTAAAAGGCATTATTAAACTGCCAGGAAGTTTCTTTTTTAATGGAGGCTAGGGTGGTGATGAGAACCAAGGAGAGATAATTTAGCACACATTTTACATCAAAATTCACAAGCCTATTACCATTTTTCATCTTGTTACTAAAGCTTAACAGTCAGGCTGAATCTTGAAATTAAGATTATAGTATACTTCTCAAACACTAAAAAATGAAATCCCTAGTTTTAGACTTCTTTAAATGTGTATTTCTGCAGCATAAAGTCCTTGTTCTTTAAGAGCTGTGAAGCAGTCAAGAGGCAGTATACTGTTTATGTAAAGGAAAATATGAGTCAACATTCTCTCTGCATTCTCGATCATTTTTCCTGATTGACTAATTGATTATATCCAAAAAGAGTTTTTAAAAATTCATTTTGCCTCTTTTATAAACACCAAAGTCACAGCCTCCCTTAAATTTTTCAAAAGGAAAACAATGCTTCATTTGTCCAATTGGGAGGTGGTTTTAAGGTGGCAGTAAAACAAATGAGTTGACACTTGGTCACAACCTACAAGGAATAAGTCTATCAGGAAGCAAGTAGAGCAGGAAGTCGACTATAAACTGACTGCAATGGAAAAAAAAGAAAAAGAAAAAAAATGGATTTATACAATTAAAAGCATCAAAAGCGGTGGTATTTGGCTCTACATGCTTATTTCTATTTATAGTTAAGTTAAATTACATATAAAAATTTCATATTTTTAAAGACATGCAAAGATTTTGCATTTTCAAAAAATTAACAGTTTTGTTTGCTCTATATTTCTTCCTCCCAAAATAAGGTGTGGAAGAGGCACTGTAGCTCTGAATAGACGCTATTTGCTCTCAACAAATATTTTAAAGTCTTGTAACTAGGGCATTGTTACCTCTGCATTGCTTGTCCCAAGGGAGCCAGCACTGTTTGTTAAAATGTGATTGGTTTAGCAAAGGGGTGGAGAAATGAAACACTCTTCACAGGATATATTTAGCGAAAGTGCAGCCCAGGAAGTGCTTAAACAAGAGAGCTTTTGTCTTGCCACCGAAATGTTTTTCATAAAGCCATATGGGTCAAATACTTGAAGCCATTTTGATTTTTCCATTCTATTTTTTTCTATTTGCATTCTTTTAGCCTGAAAGAATGCTGCATTTTCTGGAAGCTCATTTAGTATTGAAATTGCTGTTTTTAACAATCTTTCAAGCTCTGTTTTAACCATTCTCTAATTGGGAAATTCACATAGTTCTTTTAACAGTGCATAAATCTGTATTTTTGCATCACCAACTATAAACTTGGTCTTCAATTTAACTGTTTTAGCATCAGTACTTGAAGATTCACATTTTGACATTATTTTTCCAACAAAGATTTTAACACACTATAAGTTCTAGTCTGAATTCACAGTTAATTTTTTGTAGCAATACAGACTTCTGCACTATCAAAAGAACTATAGTTTTTAAAATAGCCAGTACCAATATAATGATAGTCAGTTTTCCTCAAAGAGGAAATTCTCCACACAGGAGATAATCTCCAAGCATGAAAGATTTATTTCTGCACTAGTTGTTGTGGTTTTGCAGCATAGTAAAGATGTTTCATTTAATAATGGCTTCCCTTCCTTTCCTCCTTTTCAGAAAATGCATTGCAAGCTGTAATCTTAATCACTTGGCTCTCATACTTTGAAGGGATCTTTGATTTTATGCATTGAGTACACCTGAGTATTGCAGATTAAATCCCTCTAGACTTTCTTCCAGGGTGATTGTTGGCCATGTTTTTTTCTTCCACCCTCCACATGAACAAGAGACTTCTCTCCTTTTCTCTCTTAGAATTCCAAAAGTATCACACAAGCAGTTCATCTGTTTTTAATACATGAAAAAAAATTTTTAATGACTATACGAGGAGAAAAATTACAAGGTCTTACTGAAAATAAACACACATATTAATCACATATTATGGACTACTTTTCAACACTGGAATAAGTATTCTTTGTGTATATGCGTATCTGTATATATGCACATGTGCGCACATGCATGCATGTGAGCCAGTAGTAGAAACCTCAATTATAGTATGATAGCTATAATTATAGTAGAATCTCATTTTAACTCTGGAGTTGGGAGAAAAGATAAATAACTATATTGTAAGTAAGCTATTTTCTAGTGGGGTAGATGTTACAATAATAAGTGCACAACAGGACATGATTTAACCTGCATTATCAATGATTCTGCATATAACCAAACTTCAAATCAGTATTTATTTTCATTAGATTCATTTTTTTTTTTAGAAAATTGGATTTTTTTTCTGCCATCAGAGAAAGTTGGAACAATTCAATACACAGCAAAGTATAAATACAAAATGTAAGGATTAATTGAAAGTGAAATGGCAAAGATAAGAAAAATTTAGAGATTTAGCTAATGAGCCTTTTAGAGTATAGTGTGGGAAAAGAATTCACTTAGCATCCCTTGTAAACTGGGAAGGAGTCAAAGTGTTTTTTGTAATTTTTGCATTTGAAAGAGGTAGTTAAGACTAACCAAAACTCAATTTGAATGATAAGGAAAAGAGAAAGTAGAGCAAAGGTAATAGTTTTTTGATGACAGATTGGGGAAAAATATATAGATTTATCACTAAAGATACTAAAAGCAAATAGCATTTATTTGAAAATCTGAAACTCCATATTTTCTAAATGTGACAGTAACTATTCATGCCCTAAAGCTTCCAAATCCAGCAACAACTACAAAAAAGTTATTCCCTTATTTATATAGCATTTGTACTTAAAAATAAATAATATCACCTACCTTGAAAAATTATTTATATTTATATGAAGTTTTAAGGTTTATAAAGAGTTTTCTCACAATAATGCTGTGAATTAAGTATATATGTATATATGTGTGTGATGTGTATGTAATATATATGTAATCTTTATTTTACAAATTGTGAGAAGGCAGGATGTGGCATTGGATTGAGATTATAATCATTAGAACAAGGGGTCTTAACCTTTTTGTGTGTCATATTTCCCCTATGACAGTCTAATAAAGTCTAGAATCTTTTTTTAGAATATTTTAAATGCATAAGATATACAAAATTACAAAGGAAACCAATTATATTGAAATATAGATATCAGGTTTTTTTAAACTCACTGACTCCAAGTTAAGAAATTCTATTTTTTAGAGTATCCACACAGGAGAGAAGTCTTACAGATATGAAGAGTGGGAACAATTTTAATCAGCTCTCTAAGTTTCAATTTAAATATTAAATTTGTGGGAAGAAATTTATTATGACAGTACACTTTTAAAAAGACTCAGAAATTTCCATTTGAAATAAAAGCCTTTAACTTTCCTAAATTACACAAATCTTTAAAACTTATTATTCAAGGGGAAATTTAAGTTTCCATAAATTGGAACAAGACAGAGAGCCAGTCTGGTTTAGAAAGACTGAGACTCAAGATCACTCAGCTAATAAGATTCATTTCTATTTACTATATCTGCTTTACCAGTCTTATCTCTTCATTATAAGCTGTAGTAGGAGTATAGTTTAAAAAAAAATCACCATTTATTTCAGAAGATTTAGATTTGAAATTCTGCCTCTGATATGTACTAGCTATGGTATACTAGACAAGACCTTTAATCTCTCAGTAACCCCAGGCAACTCTTTAAAAATTAAATTACATTTTGGGGGGAATAATTGGGATTAAGTGACCTATCCAGGGTCATATAGCTAATAAAGACCTGGGGTTAGTTTGAACTCAGGTCTTCCTGCCTCTAAAGCAAGTGCTCTATTCACTGCACCACGCAACTGTCCCTAAAAAGCAAGTTACATTTTAGGAACTATTGGATCAAATATAATACTGGAACTCTAGGATCAAATATAAAATCTAGTTTGGTTTTGCAAGCTATTTATATCCTAACCTTTTTTCTACCTTTTAGTCATCTTATACCTTTTTTAATGATCCAGTGACAATGGCCTCCTTACTGTTTCTTAAATGTGACACCATCTCCTATGCGAATTTTCATTGGCTGTCCTTCTTGCCTAGAACTCTCTCCCTCCTTAAGCTTTCTGACTCCTCTAGTTTTCTTCAAATCCCAATCAAAATCTAACTTTTTCTGATCTTCCTTAATGTTAATTCACTTTACTCTGTGATTATTTTATATTTTGTTTATATGTAGTTGTTGGCTTGTTGTCTTTCTCCCATTAAATGTGAGGTCCTTGAAAGTAAGGATTGTTTTTGTCTATTTTTGTCTGTCTCGTTTATATTTAGCACATTGCCTGGGACATAGTAGGCACTTAATAACTGCTGATTGATTTTAAGGAATGGCAGCATATTTGGAATAAATGAATAGTCTATGAAGGGAACTACTTTAAAGGGAATTTGATTACATGTGAGTTTAAGTATGTCAATAAAAAATGAGTCATATTACTTTAACATCACCTATGACCACCATGATTAAAAATAACTAAAATCACAGTTAAATTTTTATTAGTAATTTCTTGTATTTGTTATTTTTTTTCGAGAAGAAGCATAGGTGAATGATTGGTATTTATATTACCCTTATTAGTGAAATTCAATAACATACCCTAGGGTTATTAATCAAATCTTCAGTAAAACTAAGATTAAAATATGACACTTGATAGGTTTAGAGCTTTCTTACCTTAATGTTATCATCATATTTTTTGCTTAAGTATTTGAGTATACAGTTAAAAGATTTCATATATAGCTATATGTTTAGTTACTTGGTTACAAAGTTGTTTTTAAGTAAACAGAGAATGCTTCCAAATCATAGGAATGAAAGATTTCCACTCTTCCTTTCTAAATAAGTAAGGAACACACATACACAGATACACTACAAAATAGGAGCAATAATAAACACCCCACCTTTGAGTCGCATCCATATTCTAAAACTAATTGGGTCTACATAAGGCATTTTCCATATTTTCCTATTCTTTTCCTTCTACTTGCATAGACAGAAGGGAAATATTTTAGACCAGACAGTATAATGAAAAGCATCATGCACTAGGAGAAAGAAGTCTGGGTAATAACAAGGTATAAAAAGCTCATGGGATTTGGAGTCAGAAGACAGATTCAAATCTTGACTTTGTTACTTACTGCCTATGTGACCTTGGCCAAATCCCATCATTTTCTCAGCTTAAAATTGTTTGCCTGTAAAATGAGATATTTAGATTAGAATGGCATAGCTATCAAATTCTTTTATCTGCTACAGTAAGACAATGAGTAGCAAGTCAGTCTTTAGTTTGGTTGGTGCCCTAGGAATCCAAATAATACCTACATATCTAAAGAACATTCAGAGCAGGGGTTTTTAAACTGGGCTCCATGAGGATCTATAAATAGATTTCCAGGTATAGGCGAATTTTAAAATACAGATTTTCATAATTGCATTTCAATATAATTGATTTCCATTTTAACTGTATTTTATGCATTTTAAAACATTAGACTTTAATAGTCTGCCTAGGAGTCCATGACAGAAAACAAATTTCAGAACCACTGATTTAGAGCAATGAAGGTTAGTAGTCCTTCCTATTTTTGCCCAGCCTACATCCTTAAGACTACCAAGTTGCCTGTTTGAGGATTAGAAATTAAAACCTCACTTATCCAATATAGCCTAACTCAGAAATATCTTTGAGGTGAAGGGTCTTCCACACTATAAGTACAGACTTAGGTTACCCAGAAGTTTCCTTAATATATGAGCTACCTTCTCCAGTATCTTAGAAGTCCTGTTCCTTAAGTACTGGAGATTAAGATAATCCTCCAAAAAACTAAAGAAGGAAACAAAGGACAGCATGGAGATTGCATTCTAGAAGATGTTTTAATTGAAGAACTTGGATTCAAATTGCTCATGATGGTTAAATAAGATGTATAATATGACATCTGTTAACAAAGTAACAGTTGCATCATTTTTGTATCAAGTCAACAGAGATGCTATCAGAAGGATTAAGTGACAGGGCTGCTCAGAATAGGTACTGGGGAGATAGCACCAGTGCTGAAAATCCATTATTTCTCTGTTGAATAGCTGTCAGTAAGGAAAGCTGCATTGCAAGCTACCTACCAATATGATTCAGCCAAATGACTGTCAACATTTCCTGCAGTATACTGGATAGAAGAGATTTTTGTGGTGACAACTTTTACACATTGTCATTTAGTTGATTAGATTTGATAATGTGAACCTAAGTACAGAAATCATTGGCTGGAAGGAATGGAACTCCTTTGTCCCAACAGCTTGTTATGATTTTGGTAAGTGATGTCATGCTTCAATTCTTTTTTTTCCTGTTTTCTCAATTCTTCTTTCCCTCATACCTAAAATAATACAGTGTTACACAGAGTACTTCTTTCATTCTCCTAAACAATGTGAAGATAAATGCCAATTTGCAAACATGTATATACATTTTTAAGTAGAATTTTTTAAGTATGAATGTTATATCTTTCTATATATTCATTTTAGTGGAAGATTTTGAATGAAATTCCATTTTTTTATGAGTCTCAGTCAGTTTTGTAAGTAGAAAAATTGTCAGGCTCCAAAAATCTCTGACAGAACTACTTCTTGAAGAAAACAGGGAGGGGCCCAGAAAAGGTTTTCAAGGACAGAGCTACAAGCTGACCTTGAGACACAAGCATCCTTTCCCCAGACTTCAGTGCATTCTGCAACTGAAACTTCCAACACTTTATCCCAAAGGACAATGCTAAAGACTCTTCTAGAGACAAATCTCCCCAGAGCTGTGTTGCTTTGCCACAAAGGAGTCTCACACAGCCAGTTGTTTTGCTCTGTCTCCTCATATAATGATATTTGCAGTCTTCGTATCAAGACCAGTTTTAAGAGCACCAGCCCAGAGGCCTATGAACTCTGCTTTTATATGTTACCTAAAACCAGCCTGGGAATGGGAAAGCAGCTGGTGCCTGCATTAATGCTCCTGGCATGAAATGATGTATTTCCTTTCATTCACACACACACACACACACACACACACACACACACACACACACACACACACACATTAATTTCTCTGCTTCCCCAGTTGTAGCAGCAGTAGGGAAGGGTAGACATCCTATATGTAGAATAGGAGAGTAGTCATCACAAACACAATTTTACAGATGAATGAGCCCAGGAGAGACCAAGTGACTTGTGTAAGCTAATTAGTGACAGATTCCCAGATCACAACCCAGAATTCTCATTCAGTGGTTTTTCCATTTAATCACCTTAAATGCAATGAGAATAATGAAATATTTTTACATCAAAGTATTTTATATTATATCACAAACCTTGTGCTTCCCACTCCTATTACCTTGTATTTTTTGCAGTTTAGATATTTTTGCACCTACTTATATGTGTACACTTTGTTTTCCTCAATAAGTACTTTTAGTGTACACATATAAGTAGGTGCAAAAATATCTAAAATGCAAAAATACTTGACCCACACCTAACACCACATACCAAAATAAGATCTAAATGGGTTCATGATTTAGATATAAATAGTGATATAAGCAAATTAGAGGAACATAGGATAGTTTACCTCTCAGACCTGTGGAGAAGGAAGGAATTTGTGTCCAAAGAAGAACTGGAACTCTTTTTTTTTTTTTTTTTTCTTTTTGCTGAGGCAATTGAGGTTAAGTGACTTGCCCAGGGTCACACAGCTAGGAAGTGTTAAGTGTCTGAGAACAAATTTGAACTCATGTCATCCTGACTTCAGGGCTGGTGCTCTATTCACTGAGCCACTACCTGCCTAAGAACTGGAACTCTTAATTGAACACCAAATGGATAATTTTGATTATATTAAGTTAAAAAGTTTTTGTACAAACAAAACTAATGCAGACAAGATTAGGAGGGAAGCAATAAATTGGGAAATCATCTTTACATTTAAGGGTTCTGATAAAGGCCTCATTTCTAAAATATATAGAGAATTGTCTCATATTTATAAGAATTCAAGCCACTCTCCAATCGATAAATGCTCAAAGGATATGAACAATTTTCAGATGAAGAAATTAAAACCATTTCTAGTCATATGAAAAGGTGCTCCAAATCACTATTGATCAGAGAAATGCAAATTAAGACAACTCTGAGATACCACTGCACACCTATCAGATTGGCTTAGATCCATGAACATTCCCTAATATCTTATATTCTCTATGTCTTTTCTCTTCTTCACCCATAACAATGAAACAATTATATGTATCCTGTCTATCTTAAAGAGCTATTGTGAAGATCAAATTATCCAAATTATACTGGGGATGTGTAAGCACTTTGAAAACTTTAAAGTGATATCTCAATATATGTCACTGTCAAGAATCTCCAAATTTTGCAGTATGGGAATGAACAATGGATATTTTCTCCATTGACAACATATTACAGTGTAAGAAGAATTAATGAAGGTTCCAAGAGTTAAGTTGCCTATGGTCATACAGCTAATAAGTTTAAGAGGTAGGATTTAAACCCATATCCTAATATTTCTACTAAACATAAGGCTCCCTGCAGGCTGCATTGACTTGGCTTTGACATGTAATATTATCTATCATTTTTTTCCCCCTGAGGCAATTGGGGTTAAGTGACTTGCCCAGGGTCACACAGCTAGGAAGTGTTAAGTGTCTAAGATCAGATTTAAACTCAGGTCTTCCTCAGAACTGGTGCTCTATCCACTGCACCATCTAGCTGCCCCTCATTTACATTTTAATGTGGTTCCAGCCGAATTTGGGAGGATTGTGGGTCACCCATTTGTTTGTTCCCTGTTAGTCCAGCTTGACACTTCTATACTATAGAAGTATCTTCCATAGTGACTTCTGAGCTCCTTTACAGCTCTAATCCTATCTCCTCTCCACTGCCTCCAACCAAGTATCAGCACCATTCCTTATTTAGCAACCTTATGCACCTAAGCATTTGTCACTAATTATCTCTGTGACCCTGGTCAAGTCACTTCCTATCTCTGGATCTCAATTTCCTTGTCAGTAAAAAGAAGAGGTTGGGTTAAATTATCTCTAAACTTCTTACCAACTCTTACCTTCCATGACCATAGGAATACCAACCTCATTTTACAGGGAAAGAAAGCTAAAATAACTTCCTCAATATCACACAGAGTAAATAGAAGTGAGATTCAAACTCAGATCTTCTTTCTCCAAATATATTCTTCAATCCATTTTACCATGCTGTCTGTTTCCATTGGCATACCTGACATTCCAAGAAAGGAATAAATGCACTATATTGTACAAAATTGCCTTTGCTCTCTTTAATGATACTATTTGTTCAAGGTAATTTGCTACAATTTAGTGCTTAAGATTTTATTTTTACCTTCTTTTGATTGATAGGTTGTTTCTTCTGACTTTACTTTTATAACATATAAAAGAATAACTTTGCTATTATATTATTACATCTTTGAAGAAAACCTATGTATGAAAAATGGGATAATCACTATAAAATATATGGATTTTTAAAAATGAAATTTGCTATCAAAATGTAAAATAAAAATATAAAATAAGCTTATCACCTTTATGATATTCTCATCATACTAGAGTGGTTGATTTAATGGATGCCTGCTCCCCCACTACCGTGTCCTTATCCAATCATTTTTTTTCATAGAATATTAGAATCTGAAGAATCATCTAATTTTAAAAAATTCCCATTACTCATGAAGAAGCTAATGCCTAGGAAATTGGAGACTTGTCCAAAGTCACATGGCACATTGATGACAAAGATGAAAACAGAACTTGAGTCTTCTGACTTCTGCTTCCATGATCATATCATGTTATACCACATTCTTCTGTTGATATAGTTAAATCTACATAGAAATACAGGATTGAGAATGTGGAATGAAGTTTGGACAAACAGATTGGGTATAGGACTGGAAACTAGAAGCTAAAACAATCTCAGATATAGTAATGATCTTTTGAAAGCCAATTATCTAATCCAGTGTTGTTGTTTTACCACAATCTGATTTCTGAACATAGGCAAGTCACAGGGAGGCATTCATCAAAAATACCTCAGATGTACCTGTCTCAATGATTATGGTGAAGCTCAAAAGTATATAAAGCACATTGTAAAATTTCAAATCCTTTACAAATGACATTATTATCTTAAATGTGGCCAACTTCTTTTAGTTATCATTCTCTATGTTGGAATAAATTTGAAATAAATTATCACCTTTTGGAACTACAAGATCTTTTACTTATTTACTATATATTTTTGTTGAGTTTATCTCTTTACAATTAATCCTGATTCATTTTCCCATGTAATTTATCTATAGCTATGATATTTTTGAATTGAACCAATCTTTTCTGGAGCCAGGTTTTTTGTTTTTTTGTTTTTTGGGTTTTTTTTTCTAGAGTGATCTAAAATGTCTTTTAACATGTTAGAAACAACTTTCAATTTCTGAAGTAAAAATCTGAACAGCTGTTCAAAATATTCTTGATATTGAAAATGCTTGCATCTCTTTTCCTCCATTGCTCTTCCTCAATCACTCCTTCCTTTGTATAGAATGTCCTTAACCTCCAAGACAGAGAGATGTGGACTATATTATGATACGCAATGCAGAGAATGCAATTTCTCGTCATCTGAAGTTGCTGGCAGAGCAAAATAAAAAACTGCATTTCAGAAGCTTCATTTATTCCAACAGTGAAATACAGCTTTTCTTGGTTGCTTGCCAGTTCATTTCCTTATAAGTAAAGTTTTTTTAAAAAGGGGGGGAAATCAACATAACTAAATCACAGGCCAATTTTAACAGGTTTTGGAAATTGTCACTAGTTTATCAAATCAGATAAGAGGAAAATACCTTATTAAGTGTAAAAGAACCAAATCTTCCCATAAAAATACTTTTCCTATATTTCTTGTATAGAAAAGGCATCTCATAATGCAGTTTCTCTCCACTATAACTGATGATGTAAGAATTACTATAAACATTATAAACTGTTAAAAAGACAACAGGCAATTCCAAATACATCTAAGTTACTAGAAAGTATAACCTTAATTAAAATTTCTACTTTGTATAACAATGATTGAAAATCTAAAATAACCTAAAACATTGTCTTTCTTTAATAGTGGTAGATCTTTCAAACAAATCAATTGATCACTGAAAATCACATTTAAATCTGTCCTATTAACTATTTACTGAGCATCTGCTATATGTTTAATGCTATATGGGGAAGGGAAGAGAGAAAGCCTTTGCTCTTGGGGAGCTTACAATCTTGATGGAAATATTAGTTTATGAGTAAAACAATTTGAGAAAGAATAACTCAGATATAAGTTTTCATATGTAAGCAAGAATAAAGCATCTATTTTAAAAGGGAATTCATTTAGTATAGTATAATTAGGTATTTTCCAGTGTTTGGTGAAGTTAACTTGCCTTCTTTAAAACAAAATAAAAAAACAAAATAATCTTTTCCAGGGTAGAGTATGAGAGATAGATAAAAGAGAAGAAACAACAATGATTTTGAAATTCTGCTGAAGCCTAGGTAACAAGGCAATTTTCCCATCGTGCTTTGTAGAAGTAGACTGACCATCAGCACTTGCTGGAGATGGGGAAAATGTCACTACAGCTCCTTGGACAAATCTTTATTTTTTCTCATTCTATGCCAGGTGAATGACTAAAGTTCTACAGAGAGTTATAGATCTGGTCTTTCTGTGTTTCAATGTATTTCTTCCTCTCATTCTTCTTTACTGCCCCAGTAGGTGAACTGTTCAGTAGGTTCACTATTCTAAATCTGCACCTGTCTTTTATTCTTCACACATAATAAATCTAACCTTACTTAATCTAGTTCCTCCCTCTTTCCCCAGATTTTCTCTTATGTTTTATAACATATAACATTTGGGTTTCTCCAAGGTCTCCCCCCCATATTCAATAGTATCTAGTACAAAATCTTATGACATTTAAAGTTGTAATGAATATTCAAAAAAACCTTTATAGAATCTGAATGGCTATTGCTATTAAAGTGTAAATATGGATAGACAAACCAAAGTAATTAAAATCTGGCCTAAGCAATATTTTTAAATAGGAAAGACTAAAACTTTTGTTTCTTTTTTAACCAATGTCATCATTTTCAGAAGTTTCAGTTATGGCATATAAGGATATCCTATTTATTTTGGAGGGAAAAAAAGTACTTTTAATTTTCCAAATCCTTCAAATTATCCTTGGTGTGGAAGTTGGAAGGCTGCTCATTAATAGTGAAGTCCTTGAATATGTATGTTGGGAACCAGCTGTTACCCTGCTGGCTAGCCAGACTCTGAGGAGAAGGAATCTGAAGGGAATGGAAAATAGTGATAGAAACTGACTTGAGAGCATCTTGGGTGTGCTATATTAATGTTAACTTATCTAAAAGTCAATTATGTTTTCAGTTTATTATAGATGGGAATTCACCTTTTAAATAAGTTTTTAAAATTACTTATATATATTATATATGTAGTCAAATATTATATGTTTTTCTCTTCTAACTAAATATAAGGATTTATTATTGGTTTTGCAACACTTAGTATGTGGTGAGGTGATGAGTTTGTTTTTTTGTCTCACGCTTATTAACCCTCTTCATCTGACCATTGACTTGTTGCCTAGATAAATTCCCTGGTATAAACTCTCCATTGGTCTGAGAAGTTGTATCAAATGATCTATAACTCTGACAATTTTTTTTTTTAAGTTCCCAGCCAGAGTCTGGCAAAACACCTCAAATTTCAATATCTCTCTTTTCTTTGGGGAAGCTTCTTTTCACTAGCAACCTTCCCTACTTCCTCCCTTGATCCTCCTCCATCCTACCCCCTCCCCCTAGTCATTTAATAGTGTACCCACACTAGCCAGAGCCAGAAATTAATAAAGATAAGGCCAACATTTAAAACAAAGGTAAACAGATTTTGTTGTGCCCAGAGGGAAAGATTTCTAGCTTTTAAGGGAGCCCTTGGGGAAAAAGTAAACAAAAGATTATCCCTTTTGGGTTTGTAGTGGCAGGATGAGTAGGTAGTTTCTAACTACACAGTTTTTGTCCCAATACTCCAACCAGATCTACTCAAGCCATTTGGAACTCAAAGTTCTGGCTCTTTCCTAGGCAGTGGGAATTTCTGTCACTTCTTTTCCCTTTGCTCTAAGCAGCTTCGTAGGCCCTCCCCTTCTCCAGCTCCAGGCAAACTCTATGCACCTAGCTGAATGGATATCTTTTCAAGGCCTCTCCCAGACTCCCAGACTAAATCTTTAAAGGCCTATTATTCTCCATCTTATATTTTTTCCTTTCTGATTCAAAAAACTTGTTTCTATATCATAAAGAGATGACTTAGTGTGACCCTAATTTTATAGTTAAAAATTGATGAGGTCTTCAATGTTAGATGTGATTAGAAGAAGAATTGATAAAAATTATTCTCTGGAGCAGGTAGGAAGAAGGCTCTGATAACTGAGAACGTTACCACGGTCCTACCCACTGAAGGTAATCCAGTCAGAAATCCAAGTTATGTCAAATCCCTCAGGCTAATTCTCCCAGTACAACAATTTGTAGCCCTAGCCATAGTTGCTACCTTCCTTTGGGTCAGTCCACCACATCAGGCACTTCTGGTGTCTTTCCTTTTCCATTTCCCTATGCCATGTGGTACCTCCCCTAACTCCACTATGCTTCTCAACCTCATTTCTCCTCCTTACAGCTAACTAACTCCTTTGGGATGCTAAATCCCTTTCAGGATTTAGCCTGCTAGCTAAGGGGATGGGGTGCTCCCTTTCTATTGGGTAGTTGTGAGCTCCACTGAGGAACTTTAATATACTCTCCCACTCTATTTCATATTTAACATTCCCAGTGTCTATTGCATTCCTTCATTTTGTCTGTAACCTATTCCTCTAATAAATCTCCCTTTTGCCAAAGAGAATGGCCACTGTGAATTCTTCACATGACCGAACCCCAGCTTTTGGTGCCTGCCATTATTTGGTACTAAACCCCACACACATCACAGATCACAATGACCTGGGGATCCTCTTTCCGTGATTAGGTCTATGGTATTTATTACCTTTATATTTATTTTGAATATATTTTTATATCTATAGGGATAGCAAAAAAGCTATAGGATAAAAATAGTCCTACTTCCCAAAGTTGTGAGGAGCAAATGAGGTAATATTTACAAAGCATTTGGCATGGTGCTTGGCACATAGGTGAGTGCTTAATAAATACTTATTGATCTGTTAATTGTGAAAGACCACCTCCTTTACACATAAAATCTGTCTGAGCCCCACTGTCACCTAGGCATAGGTATCAGTGATAAATGAGATTAAATTAGAATAAATCAGTGTCCATTGAATAAAAAAGTCTTGGGATTTTTCCAAAAAGAGGTTTCCAGCCCCACAGTTGCTATTAGGTCTGGAGGAAGTATGGACCTCAGTACTGGTTTTAAATCTGCATTCCCACTTCACGGATTGTTTTGAATGATGCTCAGATTATTAAAGTTTTGTGTTACAACAAAGCCTTAGACTCCATTTTCTTTTGAATCATAAGCTATTTGATATTAAAACTGTTTTAGCATAATTTAGAACATGAGGAGAATTTAATGATGTTGCAGTCCCTTACAGTTGAGGAAGATAGACGTTCAGAAAGATTCAATGATCTGTAACATCACAGTTAAAAAAAAAAAAATCCAGATAAAAGCTCTTATGGAAGCATGTCTTGAAGAACAGACGTCTTTTTTTTTTTTTGGTGAGGCAATTGGGATTAAGTGACTTGCCCAGGGTCACACAGCTAGACAGTATTAAGTGTCTGAGATCAGATTTGAACTCAGGTTTTTCTGACTTCAGGGCTAGTGCTCTATCCATTGTACCACCTAGCTGCCCTAGAAATTCTTTTGGAGAAAGTTTTAACTTTTTTGGGTAAGTAAATTCTTGCATATAGCCATGACTCTGATTTCACAAAATGGCTAGAATTTGAACTAAGAATTACTACTGTATTGTAATAATATTAAATATTTTAATAAGAATATAAAAAGATGATGTATTACTAAATGATTTGTATGTTTGCCACTAATAAAATCACTAAATAGAAGGTTACCAAAATTGACATGGAAATTCTGAGTCTTTCTAGTTTGAAACCAAAATTAGCCCTTTAAAATGAGGTAAACTTAATGACTTCATATCCTTTTATGACCGGGATTGAAAAGAGAACTCAAATCAACATTCAAAATTTTTTTTTCCCATACTGAACTGCTGTCTTTTTGGTTTTATTTTCAAGCCCATTTTCCTGAGAATAGCTATTTTAAAAGTCACACTGTAATTTCATTTTTGTTTTAATTTTGTTTTAATTAAGTGTTTAAAGTACAAGGATGTAACAGATTAAAAGTCTTTCTCCCACCATATGTTCAGCAATAGCCTCCAACCAATGAATGGGGAAAACATTTTTTTAAAAATTGTAATTTAACAGAAGACAATAGGTGCATTACAAAAACCAATTAATCAGCACATTCTCTGTGATGAAACCTAATTATGAAGAAGTTAAGATAATTATTAAGTCCTTTTTGAGCCCAACTTTGGAAAGTCATTTATATCAGTCATTATAAGGACAATTAACATAGGTAAGCTGGAATTCACAAATACCAAGTATAAACTCTAATAAAGAATAAGACCTATTAAAGGCTCCTTTGAAAAGTTATCATATATTCACATACTTTGGTATTTCAGTGTTGTTTAATTTCATCCATGGAGATTTACCCTCTATAGATAGAGATAGTAACTCAGCATTAGTGCAGTTCAGTTCAACAAACATTTATTGAACTTCTTTTTGTTCTATGCTTTGTATACACAAAGACAAAAAAAAAAAGGGCATAGTTTTAGATATTGGATATATAAAGACAGAAAAAAAGTCTTGACCTCATGAGATGTATAATCTATTGCAGAGATACAGTACATAAATGTGTAAATGCCAAGTCTATACAAAATTATATAATGCCTAAAAGAGAATAATAATAGCTAAGAGGTATATATTACTTTTAAGATTAACAAAGCACTTTACAAATATCTCATTTTATTGCTACAAAAACCCTGAGAGATAGGTGCTATTTTTTTTTAATCCCCATTTTTATAGATAAGAGAATTGAAGGTAGAGAGAGGTTAACTGACTTTCCTGTGGTCATAAATAAATTCAGGTTTTCCTAACTCCAGGTTCAGTGTTTTAATATTATTCAGCCCAGATACATAAAAGTTAATAAGGACATAAAGGCAGGGTTTGGGGAAACGGAGTGGAGAGGGATCAGGGAACAGTCTTTATAAGGGCTAGCATTTCGTCTGTGTTTTGAAAGGACAAAAAGACTGTTAAGGAGGAAGAGGGAGTGAATTCCAGACATGTAATACGTTAGTTGATGGGGTCAAAATATTCTTTACCTGGCAATCCACCTGTTAATGACACTTTATGATTTTAGGTAAGTTGATCTTCAAATGGCAGACATGTAATCTGTTACCAGCTGTACTTAAAGTCTTTCCAACTTGGCAGGAGCTGCCTGAGTTTGTGTTTTGCTGACATAGCCTATGGGAACTCAGGGTCACCTTCATATCATGATGAGACATAATCAGAGGCTTTTAAAACATATCCCCATGTTCCATGAATTCAAGGGAAGAATTGTGTTCAGTGGTTCAGCCTTGGGGTATCAGTATCAGAAGTTCTAATATTACCAAGAAATTTCAGCTGTTGGATTCAAAGATATCATCTATCTGCTAAAATTATAATCATACTACTAAAAAAGATTTTGAATAAGAATTAGTATTCTTAACTTCTCATGTATTTTAATTATTCAATTAAATAAATCACATAGCACATTTTTATGAGGATAGTTTGTTATAATTTTTGAATAGTAAATTCTTAACATACATAAGATAATTTTAGTGATGTTACAGATCATTATAAACTAATTTTAATTTATAAAGATGATGAGATCTGCTACTATAAGCTAGCAAGAAAATGTAGTCAATCCCATTTATATGTGAGAGATGCTTTAAAGGTATTTATTTATTACATTATTTATTAAATTTACTGTTTTCTCTGTTATTATTAGAAATACACTGATCTAAGAATAGAATAGAATCTACATGAGAAAAATAAATCCTTTCTGTCCTTCTTGCTAATACTGAGAGGTAAGATATTGTGAGAAGAGAACTACACTTAAAGTCAGGATAGAGACCTGTTTTGGAATCCTACTTTTATTTGTGAACATGGATTAGCTTCTTGGCCATGTCAAGGTGTTAATTAGGTTACTACTACAGGTATTAACCTGTATTATCTGACTCACAGGGTTGTGAGCTTCAAGTAAGATAATGTAGACAAAATACTTTGTATACTTTAAAATATGAAATAAATGTCAATTATTACCAAATGCAACCATAGACATCTTAGGATTCTCCTTTATATTTTTCAATTATAGGCAGCTGAAATTTTTAAACAGGAAAGATTTATGAAAGGGATATTTATCTTCATTGTGAAATGACCTGATGAAAAATGTGTAGCCTGTAGTTTTTATTTAACCCTGTATTCAAAGATGATATGTTTTAGTTATTAAGTATTAGGGAATTTTGTGGTATTCCTGTGATATTATGTAGCATTTAATTGCATTTAAGCATTTAAGGTTTACAAAATACTTTACATGTAATTTCATTACATCTTCACAACAACCCTGGGAGGTCCGTACTATTTTTGTCCTCTCCCCTTCCCCTTCCCACCTTTCCCCCCCCCCCCCAATTTTATTCATTGGAAAACTGAGGCTGAAAAAAATGAAGTGACTTGCTCAGCCAGAGTAAAAGAGCTAGGAAGTGCCTAAGACAATATTTAAAGCAAGTCATTATAATTTGACCCAAAATAATAATCTATTTAAGAATTTAAGGATCTATCTGATGAAATGGGAAAATAGGTGAATTTTGCTTAAAATGTTAAAATTTTTGTTGTTTGAACTGAGTAATTTATTTGTGATGAAACTTTTCATTCTGAATGAAGAATTAAGAGTTCTGATATTTTAGGACTATTCCTCTTGGATATTTGTCGCTAGACTAAGATTACATAATTTTTTGCATGAGGAAGTTATTAAGTCTTGGTTGAGAAATTGTGAAGTTGGCATAGGGCGTAATCTGCTCACTGTTTAAACTAGGAACTGCATCCAGCCAATCCTTGAAATTCCTGAGTAGAGCTCCTCACAGTATGGGGCAAGCTTATGTTCTGTTTCTTCCCCACTTCTTGTCAGAGAAAGGAGTTTCACTGAACATACTGGAGGAGGGTAGAAGAGAAATGCCATCCTATACTTTCCAGCCACCCCCTAGCTCCTTGTACTCCCCAGCCTCCCCTCCCCCACCCCTGCAACACAACCAGGAGCTGAGAATTCCTCTCTCTCAGTTCTCTTTTCTAGTCATAGAAAAGCTGAGAACTTATTTTACTTACAAAGAAGCTGAGTGAAAAGGAATGGAGGTTACTGCTAAATTTATATCTACACTGGGCAGAATTAAATGAGTTATCTTAGCTGTTCAAAAGCTGATGAACATGACCAAATAGTTCCTTAGGCAAGTCAAATTGGGACCTAGTGAGTAACAAAGAGAAGAGAAAGCAGGTAATCCTAGACACAGACTTGGCCCTTTACAAGTTTTCAGTGACTTGACCCAGCCAACCCACATGCTGAGGTTACAGAGAGACTTGGCCTGTAGTTTGCCCTATTGTATTTGAAAGAGCAAATTCCCCTTATTACCTAAAGGCAGGAGAAAGGGAATGAAAGTATACTTATTTAAAAAAAAATGACTGATGGCATGTTCTGCTGTTTTCTTATTCATTAATATTCCTTTCAAATGTTTATTAATTCATATTCCTAGATCTCTTAACATGATGAGCAGCTGAATACTCTGTGACCTGAATTTATTTAAGATTGTTTGAGATATATAAAACTTGGTGGTAGCTAGAGAACCAAGACAGGTAAATCCACATAAAAATTCCTCATAGTGGTAACTCAAATTCCTGAGGGGCCAGAGATAATAGTATCCACAGATCTCATTTCTATTTTTAAAAACAACTTTAAGACTCCCATAGAAAAGTGGAGAGTGGGGGGGGGGGCGGAAAGGCACAGAGTAAGGAAGAGAATGGAGAATTTTATTTTATTTTTATTTTTTTATGTATACATATTTATACAGTTATCTTGCTGTACAAGAAAAATCGGATCTACAAGAAAAAAAACCTAAGAAGGAAAACAAAATGCAAGCAAACATCAATAGAAAGCGTGAAAATGCTATGTTGTAGTCCACACTCAGATCTCACAGGCCTCTTCCTACGACTTTCTTCATCACTGAACAACTGGAACTAATTTGAAACATCTCATTGTTGAAGAGAGCCATGTCCATCAGAATTGATCATCATATAGTCTTGTTGCCATGTATAATGATCTCCTGGTTCTGCTGATTTCACTCAGCATCAGTTCATGCAAGTCTCTCCAGGCCTCTCTGAAATCGTCCTGCTGGTCATTTCTTACAGAACAATACTATTCCATGACATTCATATACCATAATTTATTCAGCCATTCTCCAATTGATGGGCATCCATTCAGTTTCCAGTTTTTAACCACTACAAAAAGGGCTACCACATACATTCTTGCACATGTGGGACCCTTTCTTTCCTTTAAGATCTCTTTGGGATATAAACCCAATAGAAACACTGCTGGGTCAAAGGGTATGCACAGTTTGATAACTTTTTGAGCATAGCTCCAAATTGCTCTCCAGAATGGTTGGATCCGTTCACAGTTCCATCAACAATGTATCAGTGTTCCAGTTTTCCCACATCTCCTCCATCCTTCATCTTTTCCTGTCATCTTAGCCAATCTGACAGGTGTGTAGTGATATCTCAGAGTTACCTAATTTACATTTCTCTGATCAATAGTGATTTGGAGCACCTTTTCATATGACTAGAAATAGTTTTAATTTCTTCATCTGAAAATCATTCATATCCTTTGACTATTTATCAATTGAAGAATGGCTTGAATTCTTATAAATTTGAGTCAATTCTGTACATATTTTAGAAATGAGGTCTTTATCAGAACCCTTAAGTGTAAAGATGATTTCCCAATTTATTGCTTCCTTCCTAATCTTGTCTGCATTAGTTTTGTTTGTACAAAACCTTTTTAATTTAATATATTCAAAATTATCTATCTGGTGTTCAATTAAGAGTTCTGGTTCTAAAAGGTCAAGAACTTCAAGGGAATTAATGAAAAAAAAAAAAGCTGATGAGGGTGGCCTAATTGTGCCAGATCTAAAACTATATTATAAAGCAGTGGTCATCAAAACCATTTGGTACTGGTTAAGAAATAGAGTAGTCAATCAGTGGAATAGGATGGGATCACAGGACAAAACAGACAATAACTATAGCAGTCTAGTGTTTGATAAACCCAAAGACCCCAGCTTTTGGGATAAGTACTCACTATTTGACAAAAACTGCTGGGAAAATTGGAAACTAGTATGGAAGAAATTAGGGTTTGACCCACACCTAATACCACATACCAAGATAAGATCTAAATGGGTTCATGATTTAGATATAAAGAGTGATATTATAAGCAAATTAGAGGAACATAGGATAGTTTACCTCTCAGACCTGTGGAGAAGGAAGGAATTTGTGTACAAAGAAGAACTGGAACTCTTAAATTGAACACCAGATAGATAATTTTGATTATATTAAGTTAAAAAGTTTTTGTACAAACAAAACTAATGCAGACAAGATTAGGAAGGAAGCAATAAATTGGGAAATCATCTTTACATTTAAGGGTTCTGATAAAGGCCTCATTTCTAAAATATATAGAGAATTGTCTCATATTTATAAGAATTCAAGCCATTCTCCAATCGATAAATGGTCAAAGGATATGAACAGACAATTTTCAGATAAAGAAATTAAAACTATTTCTAGTCATATGAAAAGGTGCTCCAAATCACTATTGATCAGAGAAATTCAAATTAAGACAACTCTGAGATACCACTATACACCTGACAGATTGGCTAAGATGACAGGAAAAGATAGTGATGGGTGTTGGAGGGGATGTGGGAAAACTGGGTCACTGATACATTGTTGGTGGAACTGTGAATGGATCCAACCATTCTGGAGAGCAATTTGGAACTATGCTCAAAAAGTTATCAGACTGTGCATACCCTTTGACCCAGCAGTGTTTCTATTGGGCCTATTTCCCAAAGAGATCTTAAAGGAAAGAAAGGGTCCCACATGTGCAAGAATGTTTGTGGTAGCCCTTTTTGTAGTGGCTAAAAATGGAAACTGAATGGATGCCCATCAATTGGAGAATGGCTGAATAAATTATGGTATATAAATGTCATGGAATAGTATTGTTCTGTAAGAAACGACCAGCAGAATGGTTTCAGAGAGGCCTGGGGAGACGTGCATGAACTGATGCTGAGTGAAAATAGCAGAACCAGGAGATCATTGTACACGGCAACAATAAGACTATACGATGATGGACATGATTCTCTCCAACAATGAGATGTTTCAAATCACTTCCAGTTGTTCAGTAATGAAGAAAGCCATATATACCCAGGGAGAGGCCTGTGGGACCTGAGTGTGGGCCACAACATAGCATTTTCACACTCTCTATTGATGTTTGCTTACATTATATTCAGCGTTTGTTTTTGTTTTTGTTTTTATTTTTTTCTGTATAGCAAGATAACTGTATAAATATATATACACATATTTGATTTGTCAAAGATTTTAACATAATTAACATGTATTAGACTTCCTGCCATCTAGGGGAGGGAAGGGGGTAGGAGGGAAAATTTTGTAAAAGAAAGCTTTGTAAGGGTCAATGTTGAACAATTACCCATGCATGTGTTTCACAAATAAAAAGCTTTAATAAAAATAATTTTAAAAATTTAAAAAAAAAAAAGAATTCCAGTTCTTCTTTGGACACAAATTCCTTGAGAATGGAGAATTTTAAAAGCTACTTGGTGCCTTTGGAGAAACTGAGTTCAGAAAAAATAAGGAAGTTATAGAAAAGATTATTCTCTTGGTACTGAGTAGTGATTTGGATGCTCAGAAAAGAGAAAGTGCTGAATTTGGTAGTTCATACCTGTGATCCCTCTTAGTGGGAAAGATGGAGGCTGATAGATTCCTTTGAGCTGAGCTATAATAAGGATAAATTGATTAGGTGCCTACACTAAGCATGGTACCAATGTTTTAAAGTAGAATGGCTATGATGTATTCCGTCACAATTCCTTGGTCCCTAGTAAGTGAAGTCAATAGCAAGGTCCTATTTATAGAAAATTTAAATATAGTAATATTTCTTATCTGAAAACCCATTAGTAGAAATATTAAGTGACACTCATAATCTACCATACAAGTGGTTATATTCAGTCTTTGCTTGAAGACTTCCAATAATGGAAAACCTAAAGCTCCTATTCCATTTGGGGACAATTTTTTAATTGTTGGGAAAGTTTCTCTTAAATACAACCTATCTTATTCTTCTTCAGTACTAATTTCTACCTATTGTTCCTCTGGGGTCAAGCAAAATTTACCTAATTCCTATTCTCTGAATATCTCAAATGATCTCTGAAATACTTCAAGAGAATTATCTTTTTTCTTGAGGTTTTTCTTCTCTAAGTTAAATATGCTCACTTCCTTCACTGATCCTCCTTCATAGGGCATAATTTTCCATCCCTTTGACCTCTTGAGCACTCTCCTTTGGACATAGCACAACTCCTGTAAGTTCTTCAGCAAATATGCCATCTAGAACTGAAAATGATATTCCTAGCTGTGGCCTGACATGGGCAGGATAGTCTTTCTGTGTGTGGACAGTCTAATTTTCTGTTAAATCTGTCAAAGATGCCATTAACCTTTTTTGCTCATTGTGCCATATTTTTGACTCATATTGAATTTAGAATTTACTTAAAACTTCTACTTTTGTTTGTTTTTACATGAATTTTTATCTAGTCTTTTATCTAGTCTCATAATATCCCCATCAGAGCCTTTAATTGTCTGTTTCCCTCTTCTCCCCACATCTAATTTGTTGCTGAGTCCTGTATGTTCCATGGCTTCAACACCTCTGAATTTCACCTCTTGGCCTAGTAATGGATTTCCTGAACTCCTTACCTCTCGTCTTTTTCTCTAGTCCTTCATACTTCTTTGCTAATTCACTGTGGATTTGCCAGAATGAGTATTCCCTCTACCAAAGGAGATCAATATCTATCTTTGTAGATGTCATTTAAAGATGCCTTGGTTGAAAAATTCATGATTCTTTGATCAGCCTTTCTGATTTTAGCTAAGCTTGTCTTTGCATGACAGTCATAGACCATAGTACTTTTGAGTACTAAAAGTACTTGGTAGGACTTACCTAAGTTTGTTCTTAGCAGGCATAATATTTGAGAAAACCATGTCACCTCCATACCAGGAGGCGGGCTTTGAATATTCTGCACATATACCTGCCAACATAATCTTTTTTAAAAAATTTATTTATTAAAGCTTTTTATTTGTATAACATATGTATGGGTAGTTCCTCAATATTGATCTTTACAAAGCTTTCCGTTCCAAATTTTACCCCCAGTCCCTACCCTGGCAGGAAGTCCATTACATGTTAATAATGATAAAATATTTGACAAAAGTTTGCCAACATAATCTTAATACATAGATTTGATCATGTCAATCCCTTCCTCAAAAATTCTTGGTGTCTCCCTATTGCTTCTAGGATAAAATAGAAAGTTCTTAGTGTAGCATTTAAGGCCTTTCACAATATGGCTTCAATTTATTTTTCTAATCCTATTATCCTTTTCATATGCTTCATATTTCATCCAAGCTGGACAATTTGCTATTCCCAGGCCTCTTTTTTTTTTTTTTTTGCTAAGGCAATAGGGGTTAAGTGACTTGCCCAGAGTCACATAGCTAGGAAGTGTTAAGTATATTCTATCCATTGTGCCACCTAGCTGTTCCCCAGATCTCTTTTTCAAAAGCCATCCCCTTATCTAGGCTACAATCTCACTTAACCTCTGCCAATTGAAATCTTTTTTTTTTTTTTTAAGGCCCATCTGAAGCATCACCTCTGTCATGAATCCTCTGATAATGCCAGAAGACAGTTCCGTGTTCTGCCTCATTTTCCCTAGACAACTTGTTGTGGGACTTTCCTTCAATCACATTTTAGTTTGAATTATTTATATATTTATGATATCCCTTAAGCAGATTGTAATTTCTTAAAACACAGGGCTGATACTATTGCTTTTCTTCTTTCGATTTCCAATGTTTAGTATAGTTCCTTACAGAGAGAGGAACGAAATAAATGTCCATTGAATGAATAAATGAATAAATCCTGTACTTCCACAATGGATCTTTTGAATTTAGATAGAGGATTTATCTCTATTAAATTTATTTTTATTAGATTTGTCACATTCTAATCTAATTTTTGAATGCTAATTTTTTCATCCAGTATGTTCCTTATACTTCCCAACTTTGAGTTATTTATGAATTTTATCAACATGTCATCTATATTTTTTTACCCAAGTTTCTGATAAAAATTTTTGAACAGAACCAAGTACAGGTTCCTGGAACAATCCATTAGATACTTCCCTTCAGACAGATCTCAATCCATTAGTCATTTTTCTTTAGGCATGATCATTCATCCTAGCAGTTCTGAATTCACCTAACTGTATTTTGTATTCCATATCTCTTTATCTAAACCACAAAAGTATTGTTAGAGACAATGCTGTAGTCACTTATGGCCCAATGGCTGATCCTGTCCCATGTTGAACCCTATTTATAGACTGATACAGAACACATTAGGTCCTAGGGGAGTCTGACCCCAAGAGAAATGATTGGTTTTTCTTATACTCTGGCCCATTTTTTCCCCACTTGAATTGCTACACAAAAAACTCTTTAAGTAAAAATAGATTCATTCAAAGTACCTTATAGAAAAATTACTCAATGTAGAAAATGGTTGCTGATAAGCACAGGCTAGCCATTTACTTTCTCTACCACAAAATAAATACTAAAAACACATGACTCATAAATGGCATTAACAAATATTTAAAACATGCAGACAGTAACCTATTATTCCTGATGTACTCCATGGGGAAATTGATGCTTAAAACTTGAAATACTTTATGCAACTGCTGAATAGGTACCCTACTTTCACTTCAGAGGACTATAGTATGATCAGTTCATTTAATATTCATATCTTCTGGCTAGGCAGATATGTTTAATTTATCTTCTTGGTTTTGTATTGGTCATCTTCTTTTCCTTAAAAACAGGATGTCTCACTGCACAATGGATTGAGACATTAATGATCCTTGACCTCCTACAGTAGTCACCAAGGTAGCCAATTCATGTCAGGATAGCTATATAGCCCCATGTTCACAAGGGAGAAAGATGAAGCAGAAGAAGCAACCAGGGACTTTAGTTGAGGGTCAAATTTATCTAGATGAGCTGTCATATGCATTCAGTTGCCATTGCTTTTGGAGGATAGGAGAAGAAAATCCCTTTCTCCTCCCATGGAAATCTGAGTATTGGCCATGTCCCAAAAAACAAGTCCACCTTAAAAGGAGGAGGATCTTTTCTTCTCAATCATTTATCTTGCCTTCTACAGGAGTAGTTTTTTCTAGTGGTGTCTCTAATCATCTTTGACCTGGTGCCTCTCTCCCATCATTAGATTCTTGGAATCAACCAGGAGGAGATTCAGAAATGCTGATTCAGATAAATGGTATAAGATTAAATCTCATTAATGTCATCTTATAACTGTTCTTCAATACTGTGGAGGGGGCTTACTAGGTCCCAGAATCCCAATTTAGTTACTCTTGTTTCAGAGTCCAACAATGAACTGAGAGGAACCTAGAGATGTTATGAGGTTCAGATGAGATAAAGCACTTTGCAGACCTTAAAGTGCTATATAAATGCCAGTTATTATATTGTTGTTATTATTACTAGCCTCCAAACACCAGCCCTCCATTCTGGTAAGGACTTATTTCCCTGAGGCTTTTCCTAAACTCCTTCTAAGTCTAAGCAATATTTATAGACCAGTACAAGAGTTTGTGAGTAACATGCATTCTCTGGGGAGACAAAAGTGGACAAACTTTTAAAATTTAATCTGCACTATTAAAAGGTTCTTAAGTCTAGACAATCAACAAAACAATAAATCAAAACCTGATTCGTAGGAATTGGATATTTCTGAGGTGTAAATGCTCACACTGAAAATTTTATAATTGTTCTTGGAAGCCCTAGAGCTGGCTCTAACATACCTATGGGAGCACCAGCCTCCATACCTCATTTAGTATTCATTCTCCAGTATACAGACACATGGAATCTGACATTTTACAGATACCTGACACTTTCAGTTAACCTCTCTTCACGCTACATCTTGATTTACTTTTAGAAAACAAAACAAAACAAAACAACAAAACAAAAAAAATGCACTCAAACTACACAAACATTAGTTCTCTATTTTCCCACATCCTTGAACTAGGTGCCACCATGATATTTCTATTGCTACTGATGCTTCTTAAGTATATCCAGGGAATATTAAGCTGTTAGAGAGTAGTTGGGTGCCTCTGTTGGTTCTTGTGTTAAAATCAACACCCTTACTTCACTTTTAGGTACTTATAAATCTTCCCCGTAATATGTTATAGAATTTTGTCAGGATTTGAAGATAAGTTCACTTAATATGCAGTATAAAAACTAATCTTCTTATCCTTTTTGAAAATGTATTACTTTCCTATCTTTAGTCTTTCTGTGTCCCTCCCATCCTTTACAGTTTCTCAAATGTTGCCAATTCAACAGCAGTTCAGCAATCATCAATCTCAAGTTTTTATAGGATCCATATTGGTCTGGTGACTTGAACTAACTCATTGAGGTTTGCTAGATGCCCTTTCTTCTCTTCTCTTTAATTATCTCAAGTTTCAATGTCTTTTTGGCCATTTCTTTTCTTTTCTTTCTTTCTTTTTTTTTTCCAGGCTGAAGATCATTTTCCTTCATAGAGAAAATAAGAATAGTTCTGATTTCTTTCTGTCATCTTTTATCACCCCTATACACCCTATACACCCCAAATAGCAGGTACATCTCTTCCTTCATTTTACTTTTGCTTTATACCACAATGCTTATGAGCAACAATATCAACTATATCATTACCACCACCACCATCAACCACAAAAACCCTTTTTGTTGTCTTTAGCATTCATTGCCAATCTTAGCATCTCTTGACATTGTTTTTACAAAACCATGAATTTTTCATCTGTTTCTGGCTCTGGTTTCCATCTTCTGTACATATCCTCTTAAAATCAGATTGCTTGATGTTTCCTGGGTATTCACATTGGCCTCTTTAGGCAACACCACTTTCTCCTCTTCAGAATTGTTTGTCTTTTGTTAGAAAATTATTCTTTTTTAAAAAAATTTTAAAATATTTAAATTTTATTTTATTTTATTTATTAAAGCTTTTTATTTGTAAAACATATGCATGGGTAATTTTTCAACATTGTCCCTTGCAAAGCCTTCTGTAACAAATTTTTCTCTCCTAGATGGCAGATAGTCCAATACATGTTAACTGTGTTAAAATATATGACAAATCAAATATATGTATATATGTTTATACAGTTATCTTGCTGTACAAGAAAAATTGGATCTACAAGAAAAAAAACTGGAAAGGAAAACAAAATGCAAGCAAACATCAACAGAAGGCATGAAAATGCTATGTTGTGGTCCACACTCAGATCCCACAGGCCTCTCCCTGGGTGTATATGGCTTTCTTCATCAGTGAACAACTGGAACTGCTTTGAAACAGCTCATTGTTGAAGAGAACCATATCCTTCAGAATTGATCATCATATAGTATTGTTGTTGTCGTGTATAATGATCTCCTGGTTCTGCTGATTTCACTCAGCATCAGTTCATGCAAGTCTCTCCAGGCCTCTCTGAAATCATCTTGTTGTTCATTTCTTACAGAACAATAATATTCCATGACATTCATATACCATAATTTGT
>JAJPUD010002486.1:172795-209219 GCA_023553655.1 Myrmecobius fasciatus
ACACTGCCTACCTGTGTGATCTTAGACAAGTCACTGTTTGCCTCAGTTTCCTCATCTGTAAAATGAGCTGGAGAAAGAAATGGCACCACTCCAGTGTTTTTGTAATAAATTCCAAATGAGGACATGAAGAGCTGGACACAACTGAACAATAACACAACAACCTAGTTCTATTCCACTAAAAAATGGTAAAGAAAGAAGTCTTTTTGATTTATTATGGAGCCAGAACTGAACTATATTTAAAAAGTCACTAGTTAGCCAGGACCTTGGTGTAGGCTCTTTCTAGACTCACCAGAATTAGAGAAGGAAGAAGGGTTTCTGAGGGCCTCTTGTAAGGTGAAGGGACTTGAGTCTTCTCAATAAACCCAGCATGGAGCTGATAGTTCATGGGACTTTCATTTTTTCTGTCTCTGTTATGTCCATTTTTTCCTGCTTTTGGGTGAATGTAATTAGAGATTGCTGTAACCTTGTGATGCTTCAGCATGATATGGAGGTGATTTTGAATTTTTGAAGACTGTTGGTACAAGTTCTAACAAATCCTACTATACTGGAGAAGCTTTGCGTATGGGTTCAGTAATGGACTATATGTTATTTGAAGATCAGTATAGATAAGTTTAAAGAGTGTTCATTGTACTTTTGTACTTACTAGCTTTTAATTGTTCTCCCTGTTCCAATCTCTCCCCACAAAAGCTTATTTCTCTCTGGTCTATAGATTTGTGTTAGCATTTGTAGCACCTCCTCTGGGGCTAACTCTCTAACTCATATTTTCATTGGCAGGCCAGATACCCAGGGTATGCTAGCCACTACTAGTTTCAAGATTTTAGGAGTAACATTGATGGGTTTTTTTTTGGAGGTACTGTTGCTCCTGAGCTCTGGTAATGTGTTCTCTATTATTAACTAATTGGTTAAGATATTAGCTTTTATATTTTACTGAGAAAATATGGCAAGAACAGTGCATATAAAACAATCTCTCAAAACTAGAGGGCACTCTCCCTTGCATACATGGTCCTTGAGGAGAATAGGCTCCAATTTCATATATAAAGGGAGTTAGGCCCAAGTGGGACCTAAGGGTACCTTTATCTGGTTCTAGGAGCCCTTTTTATTTGTGGAGTTGTCATGAATTTTCTCTTATATGTAACCCTTTGCTAGGCTCTGAGGATGGGTATCATTTTTTAGTCCATAGTTATACTTCTTTCCATCACGAAGGGGTATGATTTCTGCAACTGCTACCATTCTTAGGAGAATATTTACTTACATCTATCTTCAGGTTGTTAACTACTTTTATCCTGATTGTCAGTGAGCTTATTGATGACTCTGATGGGTAGACCAAACTCATTCTTTTCAGAATACTCAATATCAATCATTATCCACATCAGAAAAGAATAAATACGAAAGAAACAGAGACGTGCTACTTATCTTGACGTCTGGGAGGAGATAGGACAGATAGATACCTTTCCTCTGCCTGGCAGATCATAGCAGTCCTGGCCTTTCTTGCCATCAAGTAGGGAAAGAGACTCACAGATAGGTGGGTCTTTAGCATTATCAATTATGATCCTAGAGTGTGTGAAAAAGAGAGAACAATTCTGACACATGGGAGAGAGGAGACTTTTCCTATATAAAAGGGAAAGCTGGGATGCCATTGTTGTAAAACATCATACCACCTCTCTGGTCTGGGTGCAAATTTGGAGGACTATGGCAAACTCCTCTAGTCTCTAAGCTTATTGTAGGAAGTATCTTTAAATAAATCTTTTCACGAATGTTAGTCTTCTGCAAGAGTTTTTCTCTTTTATAATGCAGATGCTGGGTCATCCCATAATCACACATAGGGAGTGGTATTTGCTACAAATCATAGAAACTGAAATAAGTAGAAGAAATCAATCAAGTCTCCTCATTTTACAAGTCCTTAAACTCACATAAACAGTCCTCATTCCAACAGCTGAAGGGAGTGGCCCTAATTTTAACCTTCTATACTTATTGGTTCTAAAATTAAAATATAAGCTCCTAGCATACAAATTCCTCTGTAATCTAACCTTCCTCTCTAGTTCTATTTTATATTACTTCCCTTTAGTATACTGCATTTCATTAAAACTGAATGACTATTTCCTGATTTTGACAAACTAACACTCAATTTTGTGCATTCATGAGCCATTCTTTATCTCTCCTTATCGTTTTGTACGTCAAAATCCTATCTTCTTTCAAGGGCTAGCTCATGCAACACCATGATGCCCAATTCTTTTAATTTTTATTATGTTCTTCCTACTCAAAATTACTGTTTTATATTTATTTGTGTGCAAACTCCATTTCCCCCACCTTCTCAATAAGAATGTAAAATTCTTGGAGATAGGAACTCTTTTTATTGTGGCTCTGTATGCCAGCAACTCGTTCAGTACCAGACATATATAGTATAAGATCAAGAGTCTCTTAGATTTAGAGCTGAATGAATCATTGAATCCAGTCTCCTTATGTTACAGATATGAAAAATGACACTCTGCTAAAGTGACTTCTCCCAGGTCACTTAGGTAGTAAGTAGAAGACCTGGGATTTGAACCCAGGTCCTCTGACTCCCTCTGATTTCTTGAAAGGAACAAATACTGGGATTTACTCCCCAGCATGCTACCTGATTCCTTTTATGACTACCTGTATGAAGTTGGGCAAATTAAAAACTTCTCTTTGCCTATTTCCTTTTCAGTGTAGGATTTGCACTATACATCCAAGGTCCCTTTCAGAACTAAATCTATCATCTCTAATAGTCAATATTTTCCTTTCTCATTGTTTAAAAGGTTCATAGATTGGCTGTAGAGATCATGGTTGAGCAATTCCTGTGCTAGATTTTTAGTGAGCAGGGGTGGGGAAAAGGACACAGGAGAAAACAAACCAATAGAATATACAGAAGCAAATAGGACTTATTCCTTATTGTGTAAATTTTAATGCACATATTAAGTGTTTTGGAGCTTATGTATGAGCTCATTTAAAATGTGCTTATGTGAATGCTTCTTTTTATTAGTGGTTATAAATTTTCGAATTAAAAAACATTTTAAAAAGCAGAAACAAAACACAAGGTTGAAAAGGAAGTGATGGGGAAGGTCTAGGGCGACCACCTCGGGCAGCCCCTCAATTCAGAACCCAGCGCTTTGGGCACTAGCCAATGGTAAGCTGAGGGCCAAGTAAAGAAGAAAGCAAAGCGAGGGGACGTAGCAATTGGCAAGAGAAGAAGCCTATCAGCCCTCAGGAAAGAGGTGGGATCAAGCTTAGCCAATGGGAATGGCAAAATTGTTGTTGGGTGGTGTAGAACGTTTTCGGGCGTGCGCGCGACCGCTGCTGGGATGAGAGGAAGATGAAAGGATATCGAGCCAATGGGAGCTACGGCCGGCGACGCGCGCTAGTGCGCGCCCCGTTGCGTAGAGGGCGAGTTAGGTTGCATGGGGGAAAGTGATGGGGGGTGGAGGGGGGAAGGTTGGAGAGCTGTGGAGCTCCTGCTGCCGCTGTTGCTGCAGCCGTCGCCGCCGCCGCAGCAAAGGGGCCATGTTGTGTGGTGTGTGTGGGGCGGGGGGGAGGGGAGGAGGAGGAGGAGGAGGAGGAGGGAGTAACACAGAGAGAGGAGACGGGAGAGAGACACCACACACACGGCACAAGATGGCCGGAGAGGCAGCAGCACTCCGAGCTGTCAGGCGCTCCGCTGCGGTGGCGGCGGGATGCCGACGGCACGGCAAGGAGTCGCTCCTGGCCTGCTCGGAGCTCTCGGAGGGGCGCGGTGGCTGGGGTCCGCTGAGTCCCGGCTCACCGAGGGTTTCCGGGGGCCGCGGAGAAAAGGCGATCGGGTTGGAGGGGGGGGGGGCGGTAGGCTGTAGCTATGGCTGTCGCGGCCGCTGCGGCACTCGCTGGATGTGGACTCCGTCCCTAGCGCCCTCAGCCCTGGGCCGGCTGCTGGAGGTTCGGCTGGGGTCGTAGCCCGTCGGGCGCGGGGAAGGCCAGCCGCGAGGAGAGCTCGGGGGGTCGGGGTCCCTGCCGCCCTAGGACCGGGTAAGTCTTTCCTTTCTCTGCGCCTTTTATTGTCCTTTGTCCTTGAGAGGAAAAACAAAATGTCCTTGAGCTTCAGAGAAGGGGGGGGAGGAGGGGACGCGAATCATCGGCGCTCCCTGCTCTGCACTGGGGCTGCTCGCCCCAACCCAGAGCTCGACCACCTCTCCCGGGCCTGGGGTGGGAAAAAGGGGCATTTGTGCGGACGCCCCAAAAGAGTGCACATGTTGGCAGGGGGCTAGAGAGGATCTCCCCGGTTTTGGAGCTAGGGGAAGGGAGGGGAGAAGAGATGGCAAAGGATGGGGGGGGGAAGCTGGTGGTTGCTGCTGCAGAGAACGCAGACTTGTGTGTGTGGGGTGGGGGCTTTGGAATTGTTCACCCCCCAAACCTGGGAATTGTGTTGGAAAATAGGGGATGGGAGTGATTTTGTAGGCTGGAGATAGTCATCGTAAAGGAGAGAAGTGTTAGAGAATTGTCTTTTCACTCTGGTAAAAAGAGAGTGTGTGTGTGTGTGTGTGTGTGTGTGTGTTGTCTGTGTGTGTGATGGTGGGGGGGGGACGACGACCCTTTAAATTTTGTTTTTAGAGCTTTTTGTGGTTCTCCTGGAAATTAGGAACGCAACTGTTATGGTTTAATTTAAATGATTGATAGAACCATGTCCAGGTTTTTAAGAATAAAACTTGGGTTTTTTTGGGGTGTTGGCTTTTAACTCTTTCCAAGCCATTCCAGAAAATAGACTGCAGAATTATGTATTAGAAGATATTTTGGAATAGTATTTTAAAAAATTATCTTAAGAAATGTTCAAATTGAATTAATTGCTTTTAAAAATAAGTTTCAGAAATTTCTATTTAAAAACAAACTTCCTATGTATACTTAATAAAGTATTTAATTACAGATATGTGGCTGAAATTTGATTATTGTGCTTAAAGAGAGAAGCTAATGTGTATATCCTTGAACGGAGACTACTACCATCAGTGTTCTTTTTTAAAAAATTTGACCGTAAGGTGAAAATATTTGACATCCTGTTTTCTCCGTAGTGATTAACTGAGCTGTTTCTAATGGCTCTTATAGGTTATCAGTCGCCATTATCGGGAACTTCTTAAAATTTTGATCACTGGATTTAAGAACAAATAATTCAGAACTTAGCTGAGTTGTTGGAGTTTTAAAAGTTCAACTGGAACAATTTTTTTAAAAATGTTCAGTGATACGACAGGGAACTAGTGACAAACTTTTTTTAAAGAGAATATTCAAACAATCTCCAAATGAAGTTACTTCAAGTGTAAATATTAGGTAAGACTTCTCAGTAATTGAGGTTGAAGAGGAGCCATATTTGTTGCATTTAGCCTTCTAACAGTACATGTTTTACAAATGTCTATGGTCAGATAAAGGTAATAATTTTAAAGGTGGAATTGTTAGAAAAATTCGATATTCAAAAGTGATAGAAGCTGTATACATACCATTATGTGTTCTATAGTATTTTCTTGTGGTTTAACTGATACTATAAAAGGTTGTACCTGACTAAAAAAAACCTTCAGCAAACAATTCGACCAAAGACGCAGACTGATTTAGGTGCATGGTTGTAAGATATTTTCTTATTCAAATAGCTATGCTGTTTTATTTATCTATAAATTTCATACATCTTCATTTTTTCTGAATCTTCTGTTATAAGTAGTTTTACTACACGCCCAAATTGATACTTAAAGTTATTTTAAAATTTAAGTGGTTTAAAAAATAGGAATTATCAATCTAAATTGCCTTAAAAAAAAAAAAAGAGATGAACTCCTTAATTTCTCAAGTACACTGATTGCTAGTGGGATAAGCCTAGGAAAATTATATTTTATTTTGTTTTAACAATGTCTTTGAAAAATACCTGCACTTAAATTTTTAACAATGTAGTTTGGAAATTGAATAAAGGTCATAGATACTGCAAGTTTTGGAACTGCTTAAAAGGAAAAAGCTATTCTATGTGGTAAACTCAAAGAACTTGTGGTTTAAAATTTTATGGTAGTAGAGGCCATTTTGACTTCCAACAGTTTTTAAGGAAGTTTATTTTTTATTGGTCAGGATTAGAAAAAATAATTTCCTATGACAAAGGGAGACTACATTAATTTTAGAAAATTAATATTGCGTTTGCTGTATGTTTTGCATATTCTGATTAAGATGAAATAAGAAGAAATAAACCTGACTAAAAAAAAGACTACTTACCCTGTAACATTCTTCAGGTCCTACCATTCTCCTTCATCTCCAGTGTGTCCCAGCCAAAGATAATGAAAACAAAACCTAACATTTAACATTAAGAAATCATTATACCACAAATGGATACATAGATGGTATCTTTGTGAGCCCTTGTGTTAACATGACTATAGTTCTTATTTTCCTAAATGTTACTCTCTTTCCTGGTATTTAGACAAAATAATATTTAAAAATCGAAACATTAAGATATCTTTTCTTTTTTCCCCTTCCTTTATAGATAATAAGGAGAATAAATGGACTTTAGTGGTTCCAAAGAAATTGAAGGCTTATTAAAGGTAAGAACCTGGTAAATTTCATTAGTTTATTTGAAATTTCAGGGGATAACCTTGTTAAATTTTCATTAACTGCTGTTATTCTCGTCTGTCTCTTCAATTAACTAATGAACACTTTTAAAAGGGACTCTTTAGAAGTAATTGGATCCAGTGTCACTTAGTTTTAAACGTCAAACTTTTGAATCTTCTAATGTAAAATGGAAATATGTAATATCCATTTCTTGTTAACTAAAAGCAAAATTAAAACATTCCAATCTTCATTATATTTTGAGGAAACTAAACTCAGTATACATTGTATCTTTTAAACTTAATTGTGAAGTAAATGAAATCAATATTTAAAATAATTCAGAAATTGAATTGTGTAGCTTTCTGAAACTTAGATTGTTTTAGGCACTTAAGAATATATTCAGGATTTTGACTTTGGATTTTAAAGATTGTTTTATTTTCCAAAAAGTCAAGAAATGTTTTTCTACAGAATTAATATCAAGTCAAAAGGACCTATTGCTTAGATGAATTTATTTAAGATATGCTTACTGTTTTTTCCTCCAAAGGAACATGCTTCATTTCTGAAGATTGAGATGGCTGAAAGGTAGCCATTGAAATAAAAAGGCATCTTTGAAAAAGTCTTGTTTTTTTGTGAAGCAGGTATGTGGATGGATTTTTTTTAACATCTGAAATAATGCTTTTTAATGAAAAATTGGAATAAAAAATTTAAATACTCTGCTACTAGATTTTGGCAAAGGCATAGAAGACAAACTAGACTTGTTTAGCTAATTTGTTTACAATTTTAGAAATGTTTTTAAATTTTTCTATTATATAAATGTTTTATAAAGACATTTAATCAAAAATGTGTATATTTAATGTAGTTATACCTATTCCAAGCAAAATATTCTTCAGAATTATGATTGAATATGTAGTATTTGATCACTTAATCTTTGCAATAAATAAGTTTTTAAAAACTGTTTTGATTTTAAATTTGATAAATCTTTTATTGGATAAATTTTAGAGCTTTCTGACATTTGCTACTAATTTTTAAAAAATCACTGAATAAACATTTAAAAAGTTAAACTGCCTTGTATATTTTTAAAATACTTCTTATTTCCTACTTAAATATTTAGATGTTGTATATGTACTATTAGAACTCTCCTTCAGGAAAAAAAATGCTTATGTCATAAAATAAGGTTTTTTTTTTCATTTTCACTAGTTATAATCTTAGATTTTAAATGGAGAATTTTAACAATAGAAATTTTTTATATTAATGTTTTGAAAGAAAGTACATCACTAGAAATTGGGTTTGGTGATAATGGTAAGAAACTTATTTAATTCTCTCCAATTGTCAGCAAAATAGAATTTGGATATCAGATTCAGACATTCATACACACAAAAAAAATTAAGAATTGTTAGTAATTTCTTGACAATTTGGAATAATTCCAACCTATCTGGTAATACAATTTAAAGTTTTACATCACTGCTTTTTTAAAATAGATTGTGTCAAAAACCAACTTTTTCTGAAAATGGTTTAGCCAAATGAAGTTGTCCAGAATTGTTATTTTGTTCATTCTTTTGCTTCCTGTTTAAAGTGATCTCAAAACTTCTTTTTCCATAGGAAAAGCATGTGAACTTAAAGCTTTTCTTGTAGAATCAGGTAGCACTTGATTAAAAACAGCTTAACTTAAACTATAGTCTTTGCAAAACAAGTCTTTGCAAACAAAATTCTGAGTAAATATGAGTAGCTCTATGAGACATAGAATAAATAATTTGTGTGCTTTAGCTATTGAAGATAATTGAAATACTCTTGAATCACATTTGACTGAAACGTAACATTCAGTTAGGCTTTAACATTGAAGCTATTTACATGTACAAAACAAATTTTGTTGACAATATAGAAAATTTAAGAGTAGCTTATGTCAAGACCTTATTTCCTACCCATCCCAGTATAAGTAAAATAGTCAAATAATAATTTCAAAAATTATTCCTTAATCTGATGGGATAGAATTCTAATCAGTCTATTGCTTAGCTCTTGGCCTTAACAATTTTTATACTTTGTTATTTTTTTGTGTGCCAGACTTTTAAAATTAAAGTTTTCCTTGTGGTTGATCAGATATAAATTAAAATATTATGTATGATACATATCTAAGCATAAATTTAATATTGCTTTCTAACAACTTTTAGTTCTTTATATTTAGTTCATCAAAATATTATGCCTATGAACTGGAATAATAAATATAAACCTCCCCTCCTCCCCCACTAGTATTTGGTTTTTTGATTTTTAGAACCTCAAAAACTTAAATCACCTGAGTGTCAGCTTTTGACTTTGATACTATCTCACTTGCTGGTAGTACTTAATTATGTCATTTAAATTACCATATTACCATACCATTAAATGAAAAGTCAGGCTCATCAACCAAGGTGCTTTATTATAACATTGGATGTAAATATAGTTTATCATATAAAATTGTTTTGAATATTGCTTTTCACAAACTTGGCTTTATGATCAAAAGCGTTAGAAAAATCATTCCAGTCAATAGTTGAATTGCTTTTTTTTGTGAAAACATAATCTTCATTACTTAGATATGTTTTCTAATAGAAAGAGGAGACAGACTTTTGAGGCTGTTTGAAAACTTCCTCTTTTCTACTACATTGAATGAAGTATGAGGAAAGAATCCAGGGTGCAGGAGACCTAAATTTTAGAGCATGACCCTGGGCAAGTCACTTAACCTCTCTGGGCCTTAATTGTCTCATTTGGGAGTTAAAGCCCTATCAACTAGATGATTTCTATTTTAAACTTGATTTCCATCTTCAAAGTTATGGTTTCATGTTTAATTTTGGACTGTTAAGTCCTTTTTACAGAGTATGAAGTGTATTGTTACCAATTATCATTTTTGGAATGTAAGCCACTTAGGGATAAAAGAAACATTGGACATCAAGATAATTGTAGAGGGATGGCTCCAATTAATCTCTAGTATAGAAAATTTATAGAACAATATATGTATAAGTAGGTCTTGGAGAGACTGTTTTAAAATTAACTATAACTCAACATTTATGCGTTACTTTTAAGTTTAACAAGTACTTTTTCTAACAGCTACCCAGTGAGGTAGGTATATATTAAGGTTTTTTAAAAAGTGTGATTATAGTAATGTATTTAATTATCTTGGAAAATTTCGAGTTGTAACTATAATTTAAGATGTGTTGTGCTTATTGGGCTTTTAATTGGATAATTAAATATATTTTCTCAGAATGTTGAGGAAAGTGTCATTTTTCTCCCTTTTTTTTGTATAACTTGACCTGGTGGCAAAAATTGTAAAAATAAATTTACAAAATTTGCAAAAGATAAAATTGAGAATAGAATTTTTATTGATTGCCTTTTGACTAAAATTTAGAAGATGCCATTGAACATGTATTACATGCTTTGGAAGATGAGCTTTATTCATTTTATTGTATTTGTCTATCACATGAGTTGCTAAAATTTCCACAGTAGCACCAATTTCTAAATAAAACTACCCATTTCATTTTCATTCAGATGTACTTTTAAATAAAGCCAATGGATTAAAAAGTAGATTATTACTATAAAATTAAGAGGCACTTTTTTTTTTAACAAAGCAATTGCAAAGTCCCTGAATGCTTTTAATTTGATTAGATTAAAAAAAAATTTGATAGCATTCAATTTTACAACAAATAAAACCAATCCTAAACACCTATGATGTTCAAAGACACTGTGCAGGATACTGGGGGGGGTGGGGGGGGGGGAAGAAAATGCAGCTCTTTACCATCTAGGATTTTGAAATACATTGTGCTTAAGGACTTTTGGAATTAAGGAATTTTTTAGGATTGTACCATTTGCCAAGGCATTGTTTTAGTTTCTGTATTGATTATCGACAAGGTACCTGCCCACAGGAAACTTACAGTCTTAATAATTGTGAGACAGTTTATAAAACAAAGCATGTACACTTTTTCAAATTGGAAGTCTTGGGCTGAATCTGTTCAGTGTGGCAATTATGGTTAGATTACTAAATTCAATATATTGTTTTTAACTTTTTTTTTTTTGTTATGATCTGGTACAAAGATTTTTTTTTTTTTTAATTTCTGCCAAATAACATTGTACCTCTTTTGAAGACATTTGTAGTAATTTTGACTTCTCAAAATATTCTTCAGATTTATTTTTTTTCTAAACCTTTTCACACTTTAAAAATCATTATAGTATTGAGAAAGCAAAGGATATCAGTCCTATAAGCATGCTATGACATACTGATTTTCATTATTTTTGCTGTATATATACAGCTATACCAACTACAATGATAAGCTTTTAAAGAAGCTTACTCAAATAGTTTTTAATAATTTTTGAAGAAGTCAGAATATGTTTTGTCATTAGTAGCTGAAATTAAAGCAAAGGCTTTTTATTTTAAAAAAACTAAATGAACAGAATAAAGAATTTTATGGTGTGTGTGTGTGAAAGATAATTATTTTTAGCTATATAAAATAATTGAGGAATAAGAACGGATAAAAAACAATTCTTATCATTCTAGGTCTAGTATTTTTGTAGACCAGATTTTTTCTCCTAAATATCTCAAAATGTTTTTTCTTAACATAGTATCTACCATGGGATGTGTAGTGTATTACAGAGAAAAGATAACTGGCTTTGGAATTAGAGAATGACATTTGGCAAATTATTTAAAGTATTTGGACCTTAGTTAACCCATCTGTTAAATAAAGGAGTTGAATTAAATAGCTTCTAAGTTCCTTTCTAGAGCACGATTTCAATAACAAGTGAAATAAAGGAAGAGTTAATATGACTCTTGTTTAGGCAAAATGATCCACTGAGCAATGGAACCCAAACCCATGAGGACATGCTATGTTCATATAAGCATTAGCCCAGAACATAGGACATCTTAAGAGTTCCTCATCTATAAAGTGAGATTATCATAGCATTTACATCTTGAAGCTGCTGTGAAGATAGAAGTGATGAGTAAAGTATTTTGCAAACCTTAAAGTGCTTTATAAAGATTAGCTATTATTATTCAAAATTTTCTTTTGTTACAATTCTATCATTTGACTTCTTTACTTGAACTTCTCTTCTTCCAGTACTTCTTCCTTTAAATAGCTATTAGTATTTTTTTAGTCAAGACTTTGTCAATAAATTGGCATCCTAAATTAAATATAAAATATACATATAATGTAAGAAAATATAAATTTAATAATGGCAGGTTGTCATTGATATTTCCACGTAGAATAATTTTGTAAAGTTGTGCATTTTCAGTTTTAAAAAACAATTTCTTTATGTTAATTGAATTTTTTAGAAATGTTAAATATTCTAGGGATCAATGCATAATTAGTTAAGTGTAGTTGTGTGCTTCATATGCTAATCATTACTAGTTTTATGCTATTTATTGAATAGCATACTATGAAATTTATTTTTGATATAATAATTTGTTTTAACTGTATGGTTTTATGATACTATAGATTCTTTCCAACATTGTGGTAAATAGTTTTTTAGCAAGGATAGGTACAGCTAGGTGGCACGGTGGATAGAGCACCAGCTCTGAAGTCAGAAAGACTGGAGTTCAAATTTGGCTTCAGACCACTTACCACCTCCTAGCTGTGTGACCCTGGGCAAGTCACTTAACTCGAATTGCCTGGGGGGGAGGAAGTAAGGATATAATAGTCTTCAGTAGTAATCATGATTGGAACTTTCTCTTTAAAAAACTTAGAAATGAGTATACTTTTGTATTTGTTGTCAGAATTTTATAGGTGCTATTATGAACCTTACTCAATTTAATCTTTTGTTCTATTAACATTTTCTAATGTGGATGAAAAACAAAATTTATTATTTGTCATATTTTTGTAATTTTTAGAGTCATGTCTCCTAACAGAACAATGGAGAAAGCAAAACAAACATAACACCAGGAAAGTGATATATGAATTGTACTAGTGATAAGGAATTTGGTATGTGGATATGTAGGTATTTTATTTATTAATATTTAGGGATGAAATTTATAATCAGAGGAATTTGAATTTGTCCCTTAGGTAGTATTTGAACACTTTCAAACAAAAGGTAAAAGCTATTTAGAATTATCAGGAAGCACTTGGCTCTCCCTCTTCATACTTGTCCTTATCTTACTTACCTCTCTCTCCCTCTCTCCCTCTCTCCCTCTCTCTCTCTCTCTCTCTCTCTCTCTCTCTCTCTCTCTCTCTCTCTCTCTCTCTCGTTTTCTTCCCCTTTTCTTCTCTTTTCCTCTCTTCTGTTTTTACCTAATAAAATAGTGTGAAAAAATGAAACAGGGAATTTAGAATTTATCATATTAAACTTGTGGTAGTAGGAACTTGCTTTAAGAGTTTATACAGGTGAGTATAGTATAGTTTTTCATTAGAGCAAACAATCATTTGTTGCTAAGAGCTTTAGAAGTTTTAATAATTAAAGACTATAGGATCCTAGATTGGGAGCTTGAAAGGGATTAAAATAAATTAGCTGTTTAATTATCTCCTATATCTCCTAATTCCATTATTTTATATGCACTAAAGTCTTAGAAGGTAAGTGATTTTTTAGAAATCAATGCTTAGACTCTATACTACCCAGTGACATTTACTAGTTAATTGACTTAGTTATCCTGTGGATGAAATAGTATTTTTCTTTCCCATGCAAAATTGTGATTTTAACTTCAGTAGAACCTTTTAACTCTTACAAAAATAGTAGAAGCTAGTTGAAGTATTAATAACTTTATTTTCCTTTAATAAGGAACATATGGTTTATAACTAGACAAATAGATTTTCTTTGAAAACTTTTCCTTGAACAAAAACCAATGGATGTGAATTTTTTAAAACATATTGTAACAAATTCTTTAATGGCAGGAAACTGATGTCATTATTGCAAATGCCTTACACATAGTAGGTTCTCTTAATACATTTTTGTTGAATTGAAAATTCTCAGCTTTTTTATAATTTAAAATTTGGAATGTTTATTATTTATTCAAGAGCATATCTCTAACATTTCCCTGCTCTCTTGTGCTTTGTAGACTGCATTTTGAGTCCATATCAGACCCTAAAAATAACGATTTTTTTCTTAAAGTGTACTTGTGTAAATCTCTGGATGAGCAGTCAAGAATTAACTAATAGATTGAATTATACACTTCCTTTAGGCCTCTAAAATGAATATTGTTGTTTGTCTAAAATAGCTATTGTTTCTAGTATATAAAGAAGGCAATATTTCAACCTTTTCATTATCTTTTTGAATTTATTAGTGATAAATAAATAGTATCAAATTATCCTTAATTGAATCAAGCTATCATTTTAGTATTCTAGTCTAGCTTTTTGATTTTTAATCAACTTTTTTACTCTAAACCTACAAGTTTTTGGTGAGGAGGAGGGATTTAAAGATAACTCAAGACACAATAGATGTAGAAGAGGCAGATTTTGGAAGTTAAGAGTATTTATTTTAGAAATGCTTCAAACCAGTTCCAATTGTTCAGTGAAGAAAGCCATATACACCCAGAGAGAGGGATGTGAAATGTGGACCACAACATAACATTTTCATGTTCTCTATTGAGGTTTGCTTGCATTGTATTTCCTTTATCGGATTATTCTTTCTTGTAGATACGATTTCTTCTGCACAAAAAATGATGTGTGGCAATAACTATACATATATTCAATTTCTTAAGTATTCTAACATAATACCATGTAGTGGATATCCTGCCATCTAGGGGAGGGGTAGGGAGTAGGGGAGAAAAATTTGTAACAGAAAGCTTTGTAAGGGTTAATGTTTAGGAATTACCCATACATACATGTTTTGCAAATAAAAAGTACTAATAAATAAATAAATTTTAAAAAAAAGTATCTATTTTAACCAGTAAGCCCATGATGATTTCTAGGGCTGATCTGCAGGCAATTTTAAATTATAGCTATACTACTAATAGTAGCTAACATTTTTATACTGTATTAAAGTTGGAAAAGTGTTTTACAGATATTATCTCATTTAATCCTAACCACAACCTTAGGTGCTGTTAGTCCTATTTTATAGATGAGGACACTGAATTAGATGAGGTTAAATGATTTTTCCAACTAGTACATATCTTCCTGAATCCAAATACAAAACTCCAGCCACTTTTACTTATACATTTCAGGTGTTTTACTTTGCACAATTATTTTTAAGTTGTTTAGGAATCAAGATAATATTGAATACTTAAGCTTCTTATTACTTTCTGTTACTATATGTAATTATCAAGGTCTGAATATAAAGTAGTCAGTTTATTTGTTGGGTTGTGCTAAGGATCTAGAGTTCCAGCCAGATTGGTGGATGATTTTTAAACATACTGACAATTATAACTCTGGGCTTATATTACGTAGGAATAATTTGAAAGAACCTCCAGGGTTAGCTAGTAAAATGCCTATACAAAGCATGAAAACTAATTTTTGTCAACTAGTCCTTGAAGACTTCTAGTGATGGAGGAACTTTTTCTCTAAGGCAGGCCATTCTATTTTGAATGGTTCTAAGTGCTTTTTTTTTTTTTCATTGTAAATTATCCTTTTTTGCATTTATTAATATTTTTTCTAAATACATGTAAAAAGTTTTAAACATTTATTTGGTAATATTATGAGTTTCAAATTTTTTCTCCATCTCTCCCTTCCCTATCACCAAGACAGCAAGCAATCTGGAATGTTACATGTGAACAATAATAAACATATTTCCATGTCATTCATGCTGTAAAAGAAGAATCAGAACAAAAGGGGGAAAAACAGGTGGAAAAAAACCCTCCAGAGTGAAAATAGTATGGTGAAATCTGCATTTAGACTCCATACTTTTTTCTCTGGAAATAACCGTATTTTCCATTACTAGTCTTTTGGTCTTTTGGAATTGTCTTGGGTCATTGTACTGCTGAGAAGACTAAGTTAGTCACAGTTGATTACACAGTGTTGCTATTATATATTATGCTCTTCTGGTTCTGCTCATTTCACTCAGCATCAGTTCATGTAAATCTTTGTAGGGTTTTCTGAAATCTTTCTGCTCATCAATTCTTATAGAGCCAATATTATTTCATTACATTCATATACCATAACTTGTTCTGCTATTCCCCAGTTAATGAGTGTCCTCTCAATTTCCAATATTTCACTGCCGTGAAAAGGGCTTTTGTAAATATTTTTGTACATAATGGGTCATTTACCCCCTTTTATGATCTCTTTGGGATATAGATCTAGCAGTGATATTGCTGCATTAAAAGGTTTGCACAGTTTTATAGCCTTTTGGGCATAATTCACAATTGCTCTCCAGAATGATTGGAGCAGTTCACAACTCCAGAAGAGCTATAAGTGTAAAATTTTCCTTGAATATAAAGTCTATCTTCTTGTACATTTCTGCCCCCCAGGGCTAAACAGTAAGGTTAATGATTTTCATTTATTTGAAGACATAACATCTTTTAAATCATCCTTTAAAGACCAAAACGATGTCAGGCCTTTGATCCCCTTGTATGATTAGTTTGAGTTCCTTGTTCATATTCTACTGTGGGAATTAAAATCAAAAAGAGTATCTAAATGGATCACTGAAGTAATAAGAGATTGAAATTAATTGAAGATAATAGAAGATGCTTTTATTTGCTTTTTGCCGTCATACTGTGTCAAATTGATAAATGACTATAGAAGAAAAAAGATTGGAATAAGTTATGACTGTTCTCTTGACCAGTTTTTCTTTTTAGGTCAATATTTGAAAAACTTTCTATAACTTTGCCAGTTATTAATAACTAGAAATATTAGCTAGCTGATGTTTCAGTTGCTTTTTTCTTCAGTTAGTATTTATTTGTTTAATTTATTATTTGCAAGGGATAGGGATTTTTTTTTTAAATCTTGAATTTCATGTTAATTTGGAAATTATACCCAGATTTTTGGATTACCAGCCATTATTGCATCAACTATGGCAAATTCAGAGCTATGTTTTCCCTTTAAATATACTTTTTATGTACCAAAGATTGTGGTAGATCTAAAAATTCAAGTTACAAACAACTTCAGGGTACTCATAACTTAAAGTAATCTTAATCTTGCAGGCAATGGATAATAAATGTGAGTTTGTTTTGTTTGCCAGAATATTTGTGAAATTTCTAGAAATTGCTAATTTTAACGTGATTAGTACCAAGTCTTAGATTCTCATTCTTTTTTGTTTAAAAAAAAATTACCATTAGAGCAACTCATTAAGACTGAACAGTGGTTGTCATCTTCTGTAATTTTTAATTTCTTTACTATTATATTAGGTTTCCTTAGATAAATAAAAGTAAATATTTTAAATATTTAATATCTTTTTTCCAGTCTTAGAATTGGGTTTTTGTTTTGGATTTTAAACAACAAATGTAATGTAGTTTGGGCAAAATAGAACATTTGAAACAATGAGAATTAAGATGGATCACTTTCCTTCTACAAGTCAACTTTTAAAAAAAATTTGTACATTTCAGATACTTGCTTTTTTATGTAGAGTCAAAACATATAGACTTTTTTTTTATCTTGTTTTCCAGTAATTAGTAAATGTGACTAATTGGAAGGTAAGATAACAGGTACTTGCGTTTGGCTACAGGAAGTTACATAGATCTCTCTTAAGTAACTACATGAAACAAATAATAAATGTTTCAGTATGAAATAATTAATGAAATGACTAGGGACTGTTTAGGAATTGTAACTTTCCCAAGTCATATTCTGGTAACTTATATTTCATTAGAAAAAATGTGAAAATTTAAAATCTGATTATTGAGATTACTTGTTAGTGTAGAGGAATCTCTTAAATATATGTTTATCAGATATCCTGAAAGTAGTTCAATTATTAAAAATAACTGAAAAGGCATGTATAAATGCTTTAAATTTGACTATTATTTGGACTTAGTTGTCAGCACAAGATCCCTTTCTATTCACGTTATAGCTTTGTTTGAAAGGAGTTCAATTTAGTTGTAGAAAATAGAATGATAATTTGGGTTTATTGGAATATTTCTTTTATCATTCACATAAAGCACAAAGTTATTTGTAGTAAATAAAAGATTATGAGAATTTTGAAAATACTAATTTCTGAAGTTTGTGTCTAATTTTTCATACAGATTCAGTTAGAAAATTTCTTTCAGTTGACTTATTTAGAGAAGAGAATGTAATTATTCATAAAATCTGTTGAATTTTACATATTCTAAGATTGTATCTTCCAGTTCCTGTGTTTTATAGTTATTAGTTATAACTAATTAATTGTATTTATTATTAGCTATACTTACTAGTTGGAACATCTTTAATATATTTATATACAAGATTTATTCTTAATTTGGAAGTCTAAAAATTTGTTCATAAAGTTTTAAATGTATGTAGCACAAAAATTAACTCATTTGGGATATATTGATTAGTAGATTCCAGGAATTTTGGCTCAATTTAGTCATATTTGTGGTTTTGTTTTATGAAAATAATGTGTCAGATCTATAAATTTTATACTTAGTTCTGTAGTAATTTTTCAGTCAGAGATCTCTCCCTTAATGAAGGTGGTGTGTTTTTTCTTAAACCTTAGATTATTTTATTAAGAATTTTGACAAATTAAATAAGATCTTGTGTCTCTTAACAGAATTGGTTCATTTTTGATTCATGTAAAATTATTCTTCCATTTAATATTTACCTCTAAAAATATTTGGGTTATTTAAAAGTACTGTGATTATACATCATATTAGTGCCATTTATAACACATTCATACATTCTTAATCTGAAATTTTCAGTGCTTTTTCCATTGTTTTTTGAATATGAAAAATTTAGTACAAAGTCACATGAAATAGCAAATTGAAAGTTTGATTTCAAAAAGAATTAACTGTCATGGAGTAATCAAAATAATAAGTAAAAAAATCAATAGGGCAACTCCTGCTTTTGTGCTCTAGGAAGACTTTTCTGATGTCAAAGTAAAAATTAAAAAGGGTTGTCTACTAAATCACTTTCTAGTTATGTAAAAATGAAGAATGGCCATCAATGTTGGAATCTTTGTTTTTGATAAAATTGATCATGTTTGTCATCAGCTCATTTTAGAATATTTTGAATATAGAAAAATAAAGCTCTTCCTTATTTTAACTATAAGAACAACACTGATAGAAAATTTAGCAGTTGAAACTGTTTAAATGGGAAATTATTGAATCAATTTATAAAAGATTTGTGAATACATAAGAAGGGCAAAAGTGAAAAGCTTATTTTATATTGTCTTTGGTGATTGAAGTTTGAACCATTCAAATAGAATGACTTCTAAAAGATAGGAAAAGAATATGGGTTACAACTTCTTGCAATTTGATACAAACTCCATTTAGTCTTTCTTTAGGAGAAATGCTCAATTCTTGATGATGGTAACACTTTACCATGTTAAGTGGTTTTGGTTAGTAGAGATAAGAGTTGACGATTCCTTCTAGTAAGCCAAGTGATTTTATGAAGTCACTTGGTTTATGCCTTATGCCTTTAGTAAAAAAAAAAAAAAGAAGAAGAATGTTTTAATTTCTAGGCTTAGAAACATGAAAATTAGCCACCTTTTGACCTATGTGCCTTTTTATGGATTGATATATTTGGTTATTTATGACAATTTCTGTGGCTAACTATACAATTGAATTGAAAAGTTGGATCCTGTTCTATAGCCTTATAGAATACTGTTGATAAAGAAGTAATGTTTTGTATCTAGAGTATCCAGGTTAATTAAATTGGAAAATTGTCTTGTTTCTCTCCTTGTCCATTTTTGATGTACTATGGCAATGTTTTGACAGTTGAAGAATGAGTATATTTAAGCGACCATATTTGAAATTTATTTAATGATGAAAACTTTTAGTTCATTTTAGTTGGTAATTTGTAGTTAATAAAGCTAATTGGTAATTTCCCTAGTTTCATATCCTCCCCTCATTTAAACCCTCCCACCCCGCCCCCCCAAGTTAGAAATCTTTTTTGCCTGTACAGCAGTAACTGACTAAGATGGCATCTTTGTGGATTTTGTGTTCTTTTAAGCAAGTTAACCAACATCTGTTATATGATTGTAAAACCATATTAACTTCTGTATTGGTCCTCCCCTTTTAATGTTTTTTTGTATGATAATTCCTTTTTTTTTGGATAGAAGATTCACCAAATATCTTTTATTTCATTTTAATATTTCTAAATGAATAAATGGATTTCCCGGACAGTGTTTATCATGTTTCTTATTAGTATTGTTTCCCTTAGCAAATTCTTCTCAATAATAATTAATTTGAAATTTTCATTTCAAAGCTTTTCTCTTTAGACTGTTTTAGACTTAGTTTTTAAATGTTTAAATTTTACTTGAAGCTTTGAAGCATTTTTCATTTAATACATTTTTTTACTCTTAAGACAATGTCATCTCATATTCTAATCTTCATTTCCTTATTAAGGAACCTTTCTTGCAAGTTAACCATTTTAAAGGATTTTAGCTGGAAAAACACTTAATTGTAATCTATTTGTTATAAAGTTAAGTAATTTTTGAACTGTACAGAAAAAGCAAGTTTCAATTCATGTTGAAAATATCTTCAAGGTGGGTGGATGTCTGTTTTAAGCAACACAATTATTGGTATTCCAACAGCATTTTTTCTTTTAATTTTTTCCTCATAAAGCCCAGTCAACTTGAAGAGTCTCAAGTGGAGTCTACCCTGAGGAATCAAGATGGCTGTTCATTGTGGATTGACAATTTAAGGAAAATGGATTAATGCAAGTGTGCTGTGATATATATTCAACCAAGAGGGGTGTTTTGACTTGGATTCCATGCATTCAGTGAAGATCTAGGTTACTGATCACCTTAAGAAAAATGGACAATGGATTTGATATTCTTCAGACTTTCTGATCTTTCAAGGCCAAATACATTCTGGACATTTTTGAAAAAAAATTATTAAAAATATAAGTAGAAAATTGATAGAAGTGATTTTTGATAAGTCAATTGTATAAAGACTGTATGTGTTAATTTTAATAAAATTTGTAATGTTTTTATACTTTCCTACTTTATTTTTTGACTGAAGAAATTACCATTTAATTAAGGGAAAAAAATTTCTTTTACTGCTACAATTATGGTTACAGAGTTAATTAAAGCTGGTAAAAATTAAAGTTGAAGACATGGTTATTCACAAATCAAGAGAACTTGTGTTGAATAATTTTATTTAAAATCATGGTCATCTTTGTTTTACTGAAATAAATCACTCGGTTCTTGAATTAAAATAACTACTTGGTATTTGGTCAGTATTTCAGAAAATCAAGCTATAAATGAGCTTCATGAAATGTAATATACATTAGTACATTCTTTAATTTATTAAATTTGGCCAAAAAATAAGAGTAAATTATATAACAGGTTATTCAAGACTTTGATTTGATTGCAAAGCATCTCTAATATTTTATAATCAACAAAATTAAAAGCAAAATATATTTTCGGGTTAGAAAGTTGACTTGGATATTGTTATTAAACTGATGGGTTTTCCATTATGCCTTTCTTTATGTTGAGAAAAAGTCTAGTGTAGACGGAAGTAAGCATTTCCTATGGAATAAAATTTATTTAAATGTTGGTGATATCCATTTGTAATACGTGATTATTAAAGACATAATGGTGTTTGTAAAACATGTCTTATTGTGCAAGTTTGATTTTTCTAAAATTTATCTTTGAGATTGCATAAGCTATTTTGCTTCACAGATTTCATACATGTTTAATTTAAAATAATTGTTGTATGTCCCATTATCATTTAGGATAGTTTGTATATATCCAATAATAAATAGATTGAGATGGATGAATTGAAGTTAGCATGTAGCTTGTAGATATAAGATGTGATAACCTTTAAAAGATGGAATGAATTTTCAAGATTACTGTTGCTAAAGTTAGAGGACATCTTGAAGTACATTGATGTAAATGGTTTATGTTTGTTTATACATAATTATTAGGTAATATTTGGTAATCTACTAATTTCCAAATATGGTGTACATGACTGGCATGTTCTTTGGTGTTTGTGGTAGTTGGTCTTGATAAATTAGTGATGTCTTCTTGAAGAGTATTACCTTGTTATTGATTTTTGATTATGATTTTTTTTTTTTAAACGGAGGTATAATTTAGATTTTAGTGGTTTTTCTTGGAGGTCTAAAATTGGTGTCAGTAGTTGAGAGTTTACTTATTGAATAAGAAAGACGTGTATTTTCCGTTTTATTTCTGATTTTCTTTTTACTGCTTGAATTATATATGGTGAAATAAAAGGTGGTTTGGATATTGGGGCTTGACTTGAGAAATAATTTTTTCCCTTGGTAATCTAGAAGTCATGTTTTTTGATTCTCTTAATTTCTCCCCTCTACATTACCAATAAATACCAGGATTTGGTTAAAATTGGTAATAACTAAACTCAGTCTTAACTTGGATTTTGCTTTTCTATTGAGTATGGATTGTTAATATTTCATGTGTAGGTTTGGTGAAAATTTTGGGTGTACAAGCTCTGGTCTATTTAGTATCATGGTTGTTGATAATAACTTGTTTCTGGAATTTGCCATAAGATTCATAATATCATTGTTTTAAGTAATTGTTGTTATGGTTCTTTGCTTTTATATTTATAATATTGTCAAGGTTCTGTGATAGGTTAAAGAATTTTGTGAAAATAAAACTGAAAAATTGTCAGTTGGTATAATGAAAAACAGTTGGCTTTGATTTTTTGCTCTTATGGAATTGGACACTAGGGAGGCGCTCTTGAGTTGTAAGAGTTAGCCTTTTTTTGCCTTGTGGTATGGAAAAAGATTTAAATTTTTTTCTCATTTGTAGAATTTTAGATATTATTACACAAAATTAGAGGTTAGTTAGAAGATTAAGCTCTTGCTTTTATTTATAAAACATGTTACTTGGGGTGGGGGTAATAATTTGAAACAAGATTAGCTATTATTTAATCAATGGCTCAGTCTAAGAACTGCCCCTCTTTCAAAATGGCTTTATAAAGCACCACTTCCTGTCCAGAGAGGAAGTAATTTTAGCTCAAGGACTGAAATATTTAGCTGATCTTTAAACAAAAGGAACAAATTACATTTTTGTCTGGCTTGAAAAGGGTGCTTGAACCAGTGGGGGTTAAGATGCCCTCCCTCCTCCCTGTGGGGGTGATTTGAAGAAGCCAGAGGGTGTGTATGGGTGTGTGTGTGTGGGGTCCTTAGGCTCCCTTCTTAGATGGAGGCTTGCTTTTTTTTTTTTTTTTTTTTTTTAGTAGGAATGAAGGGGTGGGTCTATGGTACATCACCTGAGTTGTGGGGTAAATGTAGAGAGTGTCAATCAAAGGCAGAGCTCTCAGAGCTGGGAAGGAGGCTCTAGATGGCGGCTGTGCCTTAGAGAGCGCGCTCAGCTCAGCTCCCTGCCTTCTCCACACTTTACGCAACTTTCTCTAACTTTCGGGCAGCCTCAGGGGGCCCCCGCAACCCCCTTCCTCTCCTGATGACCTAGTGGGATAGATTCGAGCCATTTTTAGGGAGAAAAGCAGTTTTTAGGGGGTCTTTTTTCGTGCCTTGTTGGAAAGAAGAAGCCCGTACTGAGAGCCAGGTCGTTGTTTTTTCCAGCTTAGAAGCCATGGCGCACCTCCATTTTTGTGCGCTCTCCTAATGAGCTTTTTCCCCCGGACCTTTTTTGTATTAATTATCGCTTATTTTTTTTAAACAGTAAACCTTTTTGGATAGTTTTTATTTATTTTTTGTTCTTAAGAGAACATTTAACGTTTATTTTTTAATTATTCGGGAATCTAATGTTTTTCTACTACTAGATACTCTCGGTTTGGACCTGCTACATGGATCAGGTAGGTTCACGATTATTAGTGATAATTGTAAAGATTTCTGCAGTTAAATTTGTTTTATTTTTTGTAAATTTGAGTTGTTCTCGGATGACGCAATAAGATAAAAAGATTGTTATTTGTATCTAGTGTGTTACTTTGAGAAACTTTCCCTATTGAGGAGGATGCTTTCCTCTGGTCAGTTTCTTATATTTAAAACAAAAAAAATTTTTTTTAAAGGTTTAATTTTATTTTACTTTTTGATGTTGAGGTTTTGTATTATAACAATATCATTGCACCGTCAGGACTTTGTTCCTGATAATGAAAAATCATTGATAGAAGCTCTGGGACCTTACCTTTCTTTCAACTTTTGACAGTAAATACCTGAGCACAAGACTTCAAAGCAAACACAGATTCACCTCCCCCTTTTTAATATTTAAGAATTAAAAGATGATGAGAAGTAAGGACAAAAGCCAAGAAGAGGACGGTTCAGTACACAGCAATGCATCGAGGTATGAGCTATCAACTTTCTCCCCCCATTTTTTTTTTTTTTTTGTGGAAACCTCAGCATACATTGTTTACCTTGACAGCCATGAATTGCTGTCTATTTGATATTCAATGTTTAACTAGTTTGGATTCCCCTTTTTTAAGCTGTGACCTTGAGATTGCTAATATGCCACACCCTAATTTTTTGGTAGCAATTTCTGAAAGTTGTGCTGTGACTTAAGGCCCCATATAGTAGTCAAAAGGTTTGATACCTTTATCCAAGGAAGTCTTTCCTGTAAATTACAGTTTTGGGGATATTAATTTTCAGTTTTTAGGTTTTAGTGCTGCAGAAAAATGACCTTGTCGGTTTAGCCATTGCTGCATTGCACCATTTTACATACAAGGCAAATTTTTCTTTGAAGAATCTAGGATATCTAAACTTTAACTGAGGGCCATAGAGCAGCCTTGTAGTAGTAAATTATAGTAAATAGACACTAGAGAAAGTTAGATGAATGAAAAAATGTACATTTTAAAATAAAAATCAAAAAAGACATCTTTGACTGATGCTTCTCTGTTTATATTTTTATTTGACCTTAGAATACTTTGATTCACTTGAGATTTTAAGAAATTTTGATACTATTTATCAAATCTTTTAGTTGATGGTTACAGTTCATGTAGTTCTAAAAGCAGACCCAATTACAGAAGGGAATGCTGTTATTTTACTTATAGTACTTGTTTAGATTGTTATGGTTATTATGTTTACATTTGTTTACTTTAGTGTTAAAAATTAGGAAGATTATTTTTCAGGTACATTTTCAAAGTATAGATTTAGACAAAACAGTTTGGTAGAAAGGAATTTTCTCCCATTTCATCACATTTTAAATATAGGTGGTTTATTTAGTCAGCATTCCAACAGATTTTGTTGTGGTTTTATTTTTTTATTTTGCTTTTTATTAGAGGAATGTGGAATGCTTTATCACCACTTGAGGTTTGCAAATATAGTATAATTTAATCGTGATGTTTTTTATTTAGATTTTATTAGCTTGTAACGAGTAGGTAATAAAGATTACAAAATGTTATCATTGTATAATTCTGCTTTTGATAATTATACATGTATGAATACATTGATTGGTTGATGTACTTAGGGATAATATTTGTAACTAGGATATTCAACATTTTAAATTTTGTATAGGTAAAATGTGACCAATTGCTTGGTATTTTTTTATCTCTCTTTAATTCCCCTTTTATCATTTTGTTTTTGTCTACTTTGAAAATTGTATAAAAGTACATCCAGTGATATTAAGAGATGAGTGTTTTTGAAAGTGTTTATGGTTTATATTTTTTACCTGTTAAATTTTGCACACAATAAATACTTGGATTTTAAAAAATGAACTGATTAATATTGAAATGTTTCTCTGATTTTAATCATTTTAAAAAAAATCTTTTGGCTTTTTGATTGTTTCACAATTTGGATCATTAATTTAGTACCTGAAATAATAGAAATATTTTTTCTTTTAATGATACAAGTGAAATTTTAAGGATAGGACAGACTATTGCCTGGTAAATACTGAGATGATTTTTGGGGGGATGGGTGGATGTGGGAGGAAAGGGGGGGACATTTGAGGAAATAGAAAAGAGAAAACTCGATATCTAGGTATATATGACAAACTTAGAGGCTCAGTATTTTAAAATAGTATTCTCCTGGGTTTATAATTTGCATAACTTCACACTGGTCTTGTTTAGCTTTTCTATACAAAGATTATGTTTAGCATCATTGATCAAGTTGTGTGATTTCTAATAAATAAAAAGCACATGGTGATGTTGACTTTGTTTTTTAGCTTTCAACTTTCAAAAATACTTATTTGATTCCCTTAGTTTTAGCATTATTATGTATAACTGAATAAGGACCATGGACTTGTAAAAGTTTTTCAAGTATAGTTTTATTGTGAACCTATCCTATTTAAAGGATTCATTACTTTGAGAACTCTTCAGAAAATGAAGGAATGCCTTATAGAAATTACTTTTCAGTTCACGTGATATCTTGAAAAGCTGTACATATACATATATGCACATATATGCATATATAAACAATGTGTATTCATGACTTCACTTCCTTTTTAAAGTGTGGAGCCATCTCTAAAGGATGTTGATAAAATGTTAATGTAATTGGGTAATAAGACTTCCTTGATTGAAGGTTGAAAGTTATCTGGGTAGCCCAGGTAACTGGTACCCTAATTTACGTAATAACTTGGGTCCTGGTTCAAGAAACTATTCTTCATTGTTTCTGTTGAAACTATACAGATACTTAGTTGCTGTGGTGTAATAATAGAACTCTATAGGTAATATTAGTGAAAATGTAACTAAGGACCTTATGTCAAGAAAAGAAAACTACTACACAGAATAAAAATTCCTCTGAGAATTAGCTAGGAAGAAATTCTAGAGATTGACTTTCATTAAGTTTAGAAGACTTTCAAATTTTATAAACATGGGACACTTTATAATGTTTAGTAGTATATATTTTAAGTATTTATAGTAATAATGATTATGTGCATGCCACCCTTTATTTCAGCTTGTTTTTAAGACAGGAGTACCATGTGGAATGTTTAAAAAAAAAAAATCAAACGCAACACAAAACCTAACCTTTTACTAAAAATTGTGTTCCTATTTGAGTGTGCCCCATTTAGCCCTGTTAATAATGATATACTTTGTTAATTTCTACATTTCAAAAAGAAAATTGGAATACTATTATCATTTTTAAGTTTCTGGCAATTATGTAAAATACAACATTTTGCTGGCATAGGTTATAGTACTATAAATATTTGTGCAAATATTTAGAAATTGAGGATTGCTATTACAACTCTAATACTAATAGAGATATGGAATGAGATAGAATTCTGAGAGCTGATCACTTATTTCTCTTTTCGTCACACACTTTTCAATAGGCATTTTTTTTTCAATTTATGCTAAATAACAATCTGGGAAGTGTGCTTTTGAGCCTGTTTCCTTCTAAAATGCTTCCATTTCAGACCTCAGTCCCCATTCCCTAAAGAAACAGTCACTCTAAGAGATAAGGAAGTGGTAATAGTTAGCAGTTGCATAATGCAGCATATTGTGGAACTGAACATGCAGTTTGTGGCAGCCATTTTATGATCTTGTTTCTTATAACCTGGGATTTTGAGAAGATTAAATATAAAATTATCCATAATACTCAGGATTATGAATTAAACATATTAATTTATTACTTTCATGATGTTAAAATAACTAGAAATTAGATGTGGCAGGGCAACTAAAATACAAAATTAATGCCATTTTGGTGCAGGTCCAGTTTAGTCACAAAATGGCTGTTCCTTTGTGCCGCATAGCTGACAGACATACTGCATTGCACTGTGTACTCTAAAAACAGCAGGAAGTTGCTGGTGGGGAGTTCAAAGGCCGTCTTGTGTTGGCTGTGGAATCTGATTGGCTGTTAGCTCACTTAGTAACAGGAGTGTCAACAGTGAAGGCTCTATAGGAGAGGCTCTGCCTTGCAGTGATGTCAGCATTAGCTCAGGGCTTGTCAAAGCCTCGCCCTCTCCTGGCACTATCGCTACTGCTTGCTCAGCCTGCTGGGGCCACGTTGCTTTTACTTTACCGTGTTGAGTAAAACAAGCAAGAATGTTTAAAAAAATTTTTTTTTTTTTTAATTAAGGCTGTACTTAAGAAATCTTGTCTGGAAGTGGATATTTTGTTGCCAGTAGGTATTGGGAAGGATTGTACTGAGAAATAACTAAGCTTTATGCTGATCGACCACGCATTGCTGCTCTTCTTTCTCCTTCCCCCTCCCTTTTGCTACTTCTACAGGAGATAATTTGCATTTACAGTGTGCATTCCTATGCACATTTAAAGCTGTTCTGCCCCTGGGAACCGTTCCCTCCTCCTTACTAATTTTGCCTTTGGAGAAAAGGCTCCTAATTATAATACTAATTTGCTGTAAGAATACTTAAAAATGGAAATCTATTTTAAAAAATGAAATAAATTATTTTTCTTCTTAATACCAAATTCTTTACTTGGCTGTTTTTTCTGTTTTTTCCCCCCATATACTATAGAATCCTGTTAGATTTGAATATTTAACCCTGTAATTGCTTGTTCTTCATCTAAAGCTCTTCTTGAAACAACAAATATACCCGGTTCCTTTTAACTGGAAGATTTTGAAAATATATTGTAGTGATACTTATTAAAGCATTTTCCAGCTGAATAAGATAGTTTAAACTCTTGATTATTTAATGTTAAAGCTGATCTTGAATTTTCATGTCATGGTAATGTATGATTATAATTAAAACCAATTAGGATAGACTGTATAAACCATGGAATTCTAAGAATCTGTTTCGCATTTTATATCCTGGAGATGGTTCTTTTAGCATCTTTTTGTTTTAGGAGATAGAGCCAAAACTGATTTATAAAGTGATAGGAAGGAATCAATATAAAAACATGAAATTTTCCTTTAAAAAAAAAACTTTTTAAAGAGAAAGTATAAAGCACAACTAGAGGTAAAAGTTATTAATTATACATGTGAACTATAGAATAGAAATCAAACATGATTTCTGGGGAAGTAAATTATTTGACATTTCATCTCATGTAATCTTAATAAAAATACTTTTGGTAAAATAAAGCTTTCTTTTGGGGAAGATTAAAAATGAGAATACTGCATTCTTAGGAGAGACAAGAAACTATCTTGCATTTTTTTATAAAGTGAAAGCCATTTTATTGACTTAAGAAAATATGAGATGGTCAAAAAGAGCAGAAATCCTTGATGCTTTCATTTATCAAATGCTGATTTACTAAAAGACTTTCATTACTAAGTAACTACCTTGAATTTTATTAAGACACATCTTTTTAAAAGTAACGAGGTCTTCGGTTCCCTTTAGTAGTGTATATCCAATGGAGTAAAATTGTTTTTATTTAAAAAAGTGGATTTGAAAAAATTGCAGACATGGATAAATTATTATTACCTTTTTAAAACAAAACAAAATGAAACAGTATAGTTTCTGCCTTTTTTTTTTCCCCCCTAAAAGTGGATTTATTTGATATTTGGAACTCTTAACATTTAAGAATCCTTTACCTATGCAGATAAGTATCTACTCAGCTACTTAAATATAGTATTTTACAGTTGCCAGGGTCACTGCCAGTCAATAGCAGAAACAGCATATTAAACCAAGTATTCCTGACTGAGGCGCTTAAATTTGAGATTTTTTATAAAATGAAATAAAATTCATTGTTTTGTACTCAGCTATGATATATAAAACCAAATCCATGGCATATATTTACTTTTGAGAATGAGCATTTATAATGTCTATTCTTTGCCCTATTCTATATTCTAAATTTATATATATGTATATATATATATATACATATATATATATAAAACATATAAATATATATTTTTTTTTAACTGAAGCAATTGGGGTTAATTGACTTGCCCAGGATCACACTGCCTGGAAATGTTAAGAGTGTGAGGTTAGATTTGAACTGAGAGCCTCCTGATTTCAGGACTGGTGTTCTACCCACTATACCAACTAACTGCCCCTTGTATTGCAAACCTTTTCATAATAGTCATATTGTAAAAAAAAAAAAAAAAAAAAAAAAGCCCTCTTCCCTCATCTCCTGCCCCCCACCAAAAAAAAAAAAAAAACCCTTAAGAAAAGTAAATAAAGTAAAAAAATTCAGAAATTATTAGTTTTTTTTGGTGTATAGCCTTTTTCATAAGACCTTAAAAAGTTGTTGTGGATCATGTACTGCTGAGAATAAGTTGTACTTATGCTATTACTTTATACATAGTACATTTCACTTTGCATCTCAGAGCATCTTGTTCATTATTCCTTACAGCACAGTAGTATTCAATCATAATCACATATGACTGTTTGTTTATCCTTTCCCCAATTGATGTGCATTCTTTCAATTTTCAAATCTTATCACCAGAAAATAGCTGCTATAAATATTTTTGTACATATAAGTCCTTTTTCTTTTTGTTTTGTAACTCTTTTAGGCTAGAGACTTAGTACTGCTGGGTCAAAGGGTACACATGATTTAATATCCCTTTGGACATACTTCTATAATTCATAGGGATTATAAATTCTAATGGAGTTAGATTCTTTTTAAGCCTATCAGAAATTATATATATTATATATAATTCAAGAGCAGTGAACTCCTTCAGAATTAATTTTCTTGGAAAATTATATATTTAAAAATGCTGTAGTTCTAGGATATTAGCATCCATGGGAGGGAAGGGGTATTAAAGCATAAAAATTTTTATAAAACTATTTTGGACCCACTCAGGTACCTTTTTGAAAGTGATACTGATTTAATCTTTTTATTTTATATTCTTGTCAAATTATGAATAATAGTGTCTTGATTAGCCATTGATGTCATCAGAATTTGCTTTGAATAATGGGTGTTTATATAAATCATAAATGTAAGGAAAATTGTAGAGCAATATATGGAGGCAGTTTAAATACATGCATATATTGTTTTAAGTAAAATTTCCTTTAGATTTGAATTCTTTGAAACAGCTAACACCTATTTTCATAATAATCTTGTACCTTTAGTAATTAGCCATTCATCCATTTATTAGGCAATATGTGCATGACATGAATGGCTTTTAAAGTTTGCAACACATTTCATATACATTACCTCATTTGAATTTCTAAACAGTTCTATAAGATATAGGTATTTTGCAGATGGAGACAAGTTAACTGATTAGGCTGTGACACAACTAATAAAATCAGAATCAATTTTCCTGACTCTTAAGTTTAATCCTCTATTTTTTATATTCTATTTTTTACATATTTTGTATTAGAGATGATACCCACTACACCACAGCAATGGAAGAACCAGGTTAAAATTTAATTGGAAAATATTTAATATAATAACAATACTATGAAAACACAGATCGCATTAATTTTAAAACTAAGCTGCAGTCATTATTGTATTTTAGTGTCCTTGTTTCTACTTGAGTTTGCTACCTCTGCTCTATGTCATGTCAGTTTCATTAGAATGTACCTTTGATGGCTAGGACTGTTTCTGTCAGTCTCTTTTTAAATCCATGCTTCCTAGTACAAAGGAGGTGCTTAATAAAAGTTTTATTGAATAGATAATATATAAAATCATAGATCTTGAATTTCAGGGGACCTAAGGGACTATTTTCTAGTCCAATCTCATTTTACAGATAGACAATAATTTCCAGGCTAACGGCTATAAAGTACTACTGTGGTTTTGGAGTTTTCGTGGTCTCATTTTCCTTTTTATTTTTTTATTTTACTTAGGCATTCATTCATTCATATTTGTTGTTCATTTTCTTCAATGAACTTGGCCTTTTTTCCAGTTTGATATCCAGGCATGGAATTACATTACATAGTGATCCTCATCTAGGTAAAATTTATCACCTAGGAAGAAATTAGCTCAAGCCCAGTATAAACTTTACAAAAAAAAAAAATTATTTTCCCCCCAGTAGTGAGTTACCTCAAAATACTTAACAGATTATATCTCAAAAGTTTTGGCAATCACTTGCTCCACAGTTTTTGAATTGTGTGTATTTCAGTGTATTTTCCCTTAGAAAATAATGTTAAGGTGTTTTATGTTATCAGGCTAGTTTAAAAAAAAAGGCTCTTAAATTATATTGTACTCTAAATAAGTCATATGATAGTAATAGCTGTAACCACTTGGCAAGCCAGAAACACTTTTTTCATACTATTATGTGTCAGAGAATATAAATTCTTTGCTTCATTCCTTAACTATTGAAACTAAAACGATCATGAGATAATGAAGATTTCCTGATTAAATTCTTTTCAATTTTACCTTGAAAGTAGGTGTTAATAGATTTTTTGGACACTCAAAATTAAGGTAAAAACCTGTATTTCAGAGGAAAAAACATTTATTTTTATTACTTAGGTGGGAAGCATTTTGTCTCTGAACATGAGCAGAAAGGAAGAAGGAACAAATTTAGACATCTTAACAATTTTACGGATAGATAGGTGGCAGATAAACAGTATTGGCCTTGAATTCAGAAAGACCTGAATTGAAATCCAACTTCAGACACTTAATAGTTATGGGACCCTGAGCAAGTCACTTAACTTTGTTTGCCTTAGTTTCCTTATTTGTAAAATGAACTGGAGAATGAAAGGACAAATCATTCCAGTATCTTTGCCAAGAAAACCCAAAATAGGATCATGAAGAATTGAACACAACTAAACAAGTGACATAGAGTAGGTGCTCAGAAATACTTGTTTGGGCAGTTATGGCTGATGAAGTCTGACTACCTTAATGTCAGATTCATCTTAATGAATTCAGATCTGCCTTCTGACATTAGTAAGTGATGTTGGTCTGTAGAGTCTTATTCATCTGGACCAGCTATTTTGAATCTGAATAAAATTGTGGATTGCATTCAATGAATGCTTTGCCAGCTGTGTATTAGAATCTTAAGAGGTTATTTGATCCACATCCACTAGTCCATAACAATTCTGATTGATGGTTTGCAAGTTTTTTAAACTTTGTCACTAGAGGTGTTCCTGTAGCAGTCTGTCCTGGTTTTCGACAGATTGAAGAAATAAGTTGAAATTTGCGTCTTCTAATTCACCTATTGGTTCTAGTTCAGCCATTTTGTAGAATGTAAATATAGAAAAAGTTTTCCTTAGAAGCCATGTCAGTATGATCCTTGATGCCTTCTCTCTCTCCCCTCTTCTGAGAACTTATTCCATGTTTCCTCTAAACTTCCTCCTCCTCTTCATTTGTCTTTCTTCCTAATTTAAAAATGTTCAGAAGTTCCTCTCATCCCATAAGATAGGAAAACAAAAAAATATAAATCCTTTTCCTTATTAATAATGCTAATTAATGTGTATGTTAATTATATGCCAAGCACTGTGCTACTTTACAATTATCTCATTTGATCCTCCCAACAGCCCCCTGAGATAGGTGCTATTATAAATTATCTCTTCCACACTGCAGTGGTTAGGGAACGGCCCCCTTCCAATCTGGAAAAGCCATGTAAAATTTTTTTGACCCTCCCTTCATATCAGAGAAGAGTGAATAATTATGGTATTCAAGATAAAATATTGATATTATACAGTACTATGCATATATTTTATGCATAATGAGTTTCTAAACTTTTTTTATTGTTTGCAGGTTGTGCAAAACTTGCCCCAAATTCGCATTTAATTTCTTAAACTAACCAGAGGTAGACTTAAACTGCATTGGGGAAAGTTGTGATGTGGAAGGGATAACTATTCTCCTTATAGCAGAGGAAACAAGGCAGAGATTAAGTGATTTACAATTAAATTGTTAACAACCATCTAAAAGAATGTTCCAAATAACTAATAGTAAGAAAAATGTCAATGTTTTAAAAGCTTTAGGTCTTACTTTATACCTTGCAAATTGGTAAAAAAGCTCTATGCATATGACCCCCAAATTTATATATTCAATCTTTTCCTGAGCTCCAACACTTTTTTCCTGTTTATTGTTTTGAACTATCATTTGTCTTATTAAAATTGAATTGACTATCTACTGTCTTCCTTTTAATTTTCCTCTCAGCAAATTTTATTTGTTAATAGTACTAGCATCCTCTCAGTTGACCAGTCTTGGTAAACTGAATCTCATATTTATACCTTCCATCTTTTCTTCCATTTCTAATTCAAGCTTATAGCATGTTGCAATAAAAAAGATTGGATTTAGAATCAGAAAACCTGGGTTTAAATTTGAACCTCTTTACTTACCTCTTTCATAGTGCAAGTCATTTAACCTCTCTGGTCCACAGTTTACTTGTCTGCAAAATAGAATTATGGATTAGAAGATCTTATTAAATCTGCTTCAGTTATAAAGCCTGTGTTCTTAAGCCATATTTATTTTACGTGTGAAATTTCTCCTACATCCATTTTTTCATTTACATTGATGCTATTTTACTTAATACCCTTACCAACTTGTCTGGACTATTATAATTGCTTCCTGAATGATTTTTGCTTCTAATCTGTTTTCCTATCTAATATCCTTAAAATTGTTGCCAAAATAAATTTCTTGATGTGCATCATGCCTTATTATGTCACTCCTGTTTAAAAAACATTTATTGACATATATAAATCATCTGTAATCTGGCTCCAATTAACTTTTCAGCCTTATTTTATGGTTCTCTTTCAAGAATTATTGTGCTTTAGCTGCATTCTACTGTGGTCCTGTAACTTGCTCCAATATGATACTAACCTTTTATCAGATTGATTTAGACTGACTTCTTCAGAAGCAATGCCACAATTAAAATACAGTCCTTTCATATGGAAGGGGCAGGTATATTCGTGTTTACTGCAATATTTCTTTTTCTCTCTTTTTTTCTTTTGTGAGGCAATTGGGGTTAAGTGACTTGCCAAAGGTCACAAGGCTAGAAGGTGTTAAATGTCTGAAGCTGTATCAGTTCCTCCTTACTCCAGGACTAGTGCTCTATCCACTGTGCCATCTAGCTGCCCCTGCTGCAATATATTGCAGGCTAGTTTAGACTTTAGAATTTTTTACACATTCTAGTTTGTATTTTATTTATGTACATAGTATATTTACATTAGAAGGGTACTTTGAGATCATCTTGTCAAATTCCTTTATTTTTCATTTTGGGAAACTGAGGTGTAGAGATATTAATTAAATGCTTAAAGTCATCTTAGTACATGGCATTGCCAAGTTGGAAATTGAGATCTTTGACTACAGACCAACTGTGTAATAGTATGCCTTATTTTTATTTTTTTCCCCCATGTTCTTCTAAGGCCCTGACTGGGACTTTAGGAATACACAAGTGAAAAATGGAATAGTGTTTTGTATGTAAAGATACTTAATAACACATGCTAATTCACTTGAAGATAGTTGCTAGTTTAAAGTCTTTTGAAGTCTATTGTCTGAGAAGTGTTAGTTTAAATTCTGCTTCCTTAGATTTAGTGGTAATGAAAGTTGTAAAGGAGAATGAAGGAGAGATGTTCCTGATCTATTTCCCAGGGTGTAAAATCAGAGATCAAGGGGAATAAAATAAGTAAAGCTGAATGTCCTCCCATTGCTATTTCTCCCTCTGTGCCCCTCTTTTGTTTTCTGGAGGGTCTTTCTTCAGGTGTATAGTGCTTTCTTGTGAAATCCTTATCTACTTCATCAGCTCATCCCTCACTCCAAATATTAATGAGAGCATAAAATTGTATACAAAACTCTTTGTCTTAATGTAGAAAACAGTTGGCTATTCAGAGGGAAACAATCTATTAATTTGAGGAAAGAACTGGATTAGTCAAGAAAGTCCTCGTCTAGGAGGTAGCACATGAATTGTTTTGTAGAAAGCTAGTTATTCAGTAAAGAAGGGAGAATATTTTAGGTATGAGGGGTATCCTGCACAAAAATCTGAAGGAGGATATAGGATCCATTTTGGCTGGAATGTGCCTAAAAGTTAGTAATAAGTGATCCTAATCTAAATCAATGCAGATTAAAGGGCCTTAAATGTCAGCTAGAGAATGCAGTAGGAGCCACTGAAACTCCTTGAAAAGTTGAGTGACATTGTTAGATCTAAAAGTGAATTTTGTATTGGATATGATTTTTTAGATGTACATGGACATCCATATAAAGATGTTCAGGAACACTTGGTGATTGGGATTGGAATCAGCAAAGAGATGATGGCTTTATCTGTAGGTTTGATAGTAATTATGTAGAGAACTAAATCCATTTAAACTGGTGGATCACCAAGAGAGAATGTAGAAAGTATGGTACTTTACCCTTATAATTAAATTATACATGAAAGAACCAAGAGTGGAGAGTGTATATAGACCTTTATTATCTTCATATAAAACCCGTCTGAACCAATATTTTTCAGAGTTTAATGTGTGTGTGTGCGCATATACACACATGTTTGAAACTTTTACAAAAGAACATGATGGATAAGAGTACTAATCTTGAGTAGGGAAGAACTAGTTTAACTTCACATTCCACCTTTGACTTTTAAAGCTGCTTCTGAAAACTTGTCTCCTAAATTTTTTTACCTATTTTATGGAAAGGAGTTCTTACATCAAAAATTGTTGCCTTTTGCCATTCTTGAAATGTGACTCTAAGGGCATTAACTCATTTATATTGTGAGGTAAGTACAACATTGACTTTTAATCTGTAGTGAGTTAATAAAAATGCTGCCTAGTGGTAGAACAAGTTAGTGCTGAGTCTAATGCATTTGCTTAGATCCAATAATTAATTAATTTTATGACTTCTGTTTAGAGTCCCTTTGAGAAAAGGTTACAGGATTTGGAGATTTTTATTTTGGAGAGGACTGAATAGGGTATGTGACAACTTTCCTCGTATTCATAAATAGATAATTGAGAGACCTTCAGTGTATCTATAGCAGTTCATTTGGGGCAAACATTTATTGAACATTGTGGTACTAGGCACAGTGGGAAGATACCAGGATAAGACAGAACCTGACAAATTGTTACAACTCAGTAGTTCTATACTTCTTTTTTAAAAACAGATATTTATATCTTTTGTATTATCTAGTTTCTGTCCCAGAGAGCCAGTCATTCTTTATGACAAAAGACTTTTTTAAAGAGAAAAAAAAAGGAAGAGAAAAAAGTCAGAAAACTGATCAACTTTAAAAAAAAATCTGATGTTTTATTCAGTGATCCACACTAGTGGACCTTTACTTTTTTTTTTTTTTTTTTTTTT
>JAJPUD010002486.1:209319-264392 GCA_023553655.1 Myrmecobius fasciatus
TGCTTTTTGCTGAGGCAATTGGGGTCAAGTGACTTGCCCAGGGTCACACAGCTAGGAAGTGTCTGAGACCAGATTTGAACCCAGGTCCTCCTGACTTCAGGGCTGGTGCTCTAACCACTACGCCACCTAGCTGCCCCACCTTTACTTTTTTTTAAAAAAGAAGTGGAAGTATCTTTTTATCTCCTCTTTCTTTATAATTTTGTATAAATTATACAAATTTAATTTTTATAATTTTACTATATTTATTTTGGACTATTTAGTGATGGTTATTTCCATTTCCATTTATATAGTTTATCTGCCTCTGTTTATTTCACTTTGCCTCATTCAGGTTGCCCTAATTCCATGTGTTTTTGTATTGATGTTCATTTCTTACAGCACAATAACATTCATTTCATGCATGTGCCAGTTTGTTTAGACATTGCACTCAGTTGATTTGGTATTTTGTTTACATTTTTTAGTACCACATAAGTATTACTATGAATATTTTATTGAATATGAATCCTTTTTTGTCAGTGACCTCTTTAGGATAATATCTAGCAGGGTAATCTCTGGATTAAAGAATGTGGTCATCTTAGTCACTTTATTCCAAATTGCTTTCCAAAAAGATTTTACTGGTTCACATTTCTACCAGCAATATATTAGTGTACCTATGATCTACAATTTCTCTAACATTAACTATTTGCATCTTTTGTCATTTTTATGTTTGCAAGGGATGAAGTAATACCAAACCTTTTAAATAATTTATCTTTTTCTTATTAGTCATTTGGAACATTCCTTTAAATGATTGTTAATGGTTTATAATTTTTCTTTTGAGAACTGTGGGTTTTTTTTTTCACTTTTGGGGATTGCTTTGGTTTTATATATTTCTGTTAATTCTCTTATCAATCCAGATACCAAACCATTCTTTCAAAAATTTTTTTTTTTGCTGAGGCAATTGAGGTTAAGTGACTTGCCCAGGATCACACAGCTAGGGAATGTTAAGTGTCTGAGACCAGATTTGAACTCAGGTCCTCTGACTTCAGGGCTCTATCCACTGTGCCACCTAGCTGCCCTTGTTTCAGAAATTTAATACAAAGTTCCATACTCTTCCCCTCCCCCCCCCCATTGTTTTTCTTCTTATTCCTAGATGCATTTATTTTGTTCAAAAGCTTTTCAATTTCATGTAATCAACATTATCCATTTTGTTTTCTAGTTGCCATTCTCATGCTTTTTAAACAATTCATGTACTCAGCTGTGAAGAGTTTATGCTCTATATTATCTGTTTCTCTTCAATTTATTGTGATTCTTTTCTATTTCTCATGATGTACTGGAAAAATTGTTAGATTTAGAATTAAAGGATCTGAACTTGAACCTAGGCTTTGCCACTTTTTACGTATGACCCTGGGCAAGTTATATAATCTGATTTTTTTCTTTTTCTTGAAATAGGAAGGCTGGATTAGATGATCTTTAAGGTCTCTTTTAACTCTAAATCTGATCCTAAAAACCAAATTACATTCACAAATTAGTTGAAGAATAATCAGAAGATTAATTCTAGTCACCTCAGACATTCTATAATGTACATACATATAACTTTATATATGTGTAATTTATGTATATGTATACATATATTATATGCATTTAATTAATAGTGTAACATATAACATATATCCTTCCCCAGTTAATTGTCCCAGTGTTAGCTTTCTAGGAATCTGTTCTTATAAAACTGGAATCCTCCCTGTTAACATTTTAAGGAGACACACAAATAAAGTCAGACCTAATCAGTTCGAAAAACATCAAGTGCTCATGGTTAGGCCGAGCAAATATAATAAAAATGGCAATATTACCCAAACTAATTTACTTATTTAGTGCCATACCAATCAAACTCCCAAGAAATTATTTTACAGATCTAGAAAAAAATAGTAGCAAAGTTCATCTGGAAGAACAAAAGGTCAAGAATTTCAAGAGAATTAATGAAAAAAAAAAAGGCTGATGAAGATGGCCTTGCTGTACCAGATCTAAAACTATATTATAAAGCAGCAGTCATTAAAACCGTTCGGTACTGTAAGAAATAGAGTAGTTGATCAGTGGCATAGAATAGGATCACAGAACAAACTAGGCAATAATTATAGCAGTCTAGTTTTGATAAACCCAGGGACCCCAGCTTTTGGGATAAGAACTCACTATTTGACAAAAACTGATGGGAAAATTGTAAACTAGTATGGAAGAAATTAGGGCTTGACCCACACCTAATACCACATACCAAGATAAATTCTAAATGGGTTCATGATTTCATCATAGAATGATATTGTAAGCAAGTTAGAGGAACATAGGATAGTTTACCTCTCAGACCTGTGGAGAAGGAAGGAATTTGTGTCCAAAGAAGAACTGGAACTCTTTAATTTAACACTAGATAGATAATTTTGATTATATCAAGTTAAAAGGTTTTTGTACAAAACTAATGCAGACAAGATTAGGAGGGAAGCAATAAATTGGGAAATCATCTTTACATTTAAGAGTTCTGATAAAAGCTTCATTTCTAAAATATGTAGAAAGTTCTCATATTTATAAGAATTCTAGCCATTCTCCAATTGATAAGTGGTCAAAGGATATGAACAGACAATTTTCAGATGATGAAATTAAAACTATTTCTAGTCATATGAAAAGGTGTTCCAAATCACTATTGATCAGAGAAATGCAAATTAAGACAACTCTGAGGTACCACTACACACCTGTCAGATTGGCTGAGATGATAGGAAAAGCTAATGACAAATGTTGGAGGGGATTTGGGAAAACTGGGACACTGATACATTGTTGGTGGAACTGTGAACGGATCCAACCATTCTGGAGAGCAATTTGGAACTATGCTCAAAAATTTATCAAACTGTGCATACCTTTTGACCCAGCAGTGTTTTTCTATTGGGACTATATCCCAAAGATATCTTAAAGGAAGGAAAGGGACTCACATGTGCAAGAATGTTTGTGGCAACCCTTTTTGTAGTGGCTATAAATAGGAAACTAAATGGATGTCCATCAATTGGAGAATGGCTGAATAAACCATGGCATATGAATGTCATGTAATATTATTGTTCTGTAAGAAATGACCAACAAGATGATTTCAGAGAGGCCTGGAGAGACTTCATGAACTTATGCCGAGTGAAAATCATTATACATGGCAACAAGACATGGCAACAACATGATACTCAATTCTGATGGACAAGTGGTTCTCTTCAACAATGAGATGTTTCAAACCAGTTCCTATTGTGATAAAGAAAGCCATATACATCCAGAGAAAGGGATCTGAATGTGGACCACAACATAACATTTTCACGCTCTCTGTTGATCTTTATTTGCATTATGTTTCCCTTCTCAGATTTTTTTCTTCTTGTAGATCCAATTTTTCTTGTACGGCAAGATAAGTATATAAATATGTATACTCATATTCAATTTTTCAAATATTTTAACATAATTAACATGTATTAGACTTCTGCCATCTAGGGGAGGGCATGGGGGATAGGAGGGAAAAATTTGTAACAGAAAACTTTGCAAGGGTCATTGTTGGAAAATTACCCATGCATATGTTTTGCAAATAAAAAGCTTTAATAAAAATTAAAAAAAAAATAATAAAGCAAAAAAAAATCAACACATTTTAAGGAGAATTCAGCTACCTTTCAGCATGTATAATATTTGAAGAGGGGCCATATGTTCTGATTCTCAATGATTATGGTTCAATAGTTTGATTGCTATTCCTAAGAAAATCTAGAATTAATCATTGAAAAGATTAAGGAAATCCTTATAGAAAAGGAAGTAGTGATTATAAAGAATCAGTATGACTTCAGGCAATTGGCAAACATTAAGTGCCTATTATGTATCAGGTAGAATAGATCATGCCAGCCAACTTCCTTTCCTTTTTTGACAGGATAATTAACTGAGGAAGAATATGTTATATTGTTAAATTATTATTAGGTTCACATATGTATACATATGCTTAAGTTATATATATATATATATATATATATATAAAAATATAGTTTTCCTAGATTTTAACAAAGTATTTGATTACACATCACGTTATTCTTTGGAGAAGATGGTAAGATGGTTAAGATGATAATACTTAAATGGATAGATCAGATAGCCAGATTCATTGTCGAAAGTTAGCATGGGAGAAGGTCTTCTGTGAAATACTCCCGAGGTATTTGCTTAGTGCTACTTAACATTTTTTTAAAATCAATGACTTGGATGAGGCAATAGGTAGCAGATGACCCAAAGCAAGGAGTGGATTAGCTGATAGTAAATGGTAAAGTTAGGATCCAAGAGGGTCTTGACAGGTATTGGGCTGAATTTAGAAAGTTGAAAGCTCATTAATCCCATAAAGATAAATGTTTCCTCAGAAAACCAAATTGACAGATATAGGATGGGGGGGGGGGGCGGTTAGGAAGCAGTTATCCTGAAATAGATTCAGAGATGGGTCATTTAATAAACTGAAAGCTAAATATAAATTGGCAGGGAGTAATTAAGAAAACTAATGCAATCTTGGGATGCTTTAAGAGAAGAATAACTTGCCAGGAATAGGAAAATAACTTCTGTTGTATTCTGCTAATATTAGAAATGATTTGAATTACCATTTTGGGCACTATGGCTGAAGAAAGATATGAGGGGCAGTTAGTTGGTGCAGTGGATAAAGCACTAACCCTGAAGAGAGGAGGACCTGAGTTCAAATTTGGCATATGACACTTAATACTTCTAGCTGTGTGACCCTGGGCAAGTCACTTAACATCTCAATTGCTCTAGCAAAAAAAAAAAAAAAATAAGAGATAAGATAGAGAATGTCCAAAGAAGAGCAAATCAGATGGTGAAAGATCTTAAGACTATAATGAATGTTGCTGAAAGACCTGGGAGAATTTAGCTGGGAGAAGAGAAAAGTTGCGGTGCTGGTAGTGGGAGAAGTATGTTAAATTGTCTCCAGGTATTTGAGAGTTTCATGTTGCAGAGACTAAATATATTTTATTTGGCCCCAGATGGAAGAACCAGCAATAGTGAGTAAGTTGCAAAGAGCTAATTTCAATTTGATGTAAGGAAAAATTCTTAGAGTTGTTCAGAAAGAAAATGAGTTAGTTACTCAGAGAGAGGGATGGTTAGTTTCATTCTTTGGATGTTTTCAACAGAGGTTCCATGACCATTTATTTGGTTACAATGGGAACTTTTTTCAAGTTTGGGTTGGGCTAGATATACTTTGAATTTCCATTCAAATTTCAAATTTTGTGTGCTTTTTTTCCCCCAGAAAAATTTAATTGGGGGCATTCTCTGTATAAGATAACGTTTTGAGTACTTGGGATCTAAAGATTTAAAATGTACAGGCCCTGACTTAAAGGAGTTTACTTTTACTGGGTTGGAGTTGGGGTAGGGAAGAAAACAATAGGAAAATGCTTGTACATAGTTAAGTATAATGCAAACTAAGCTGTGATGGCTAAAAGTGTTTAGAAAAATTCCGAGGAGGAATGGAGCACATTCATTTGGGAATATCAATGTAAGAGGCAGCTAAGATGAAGGGAAAAGGTTCTAAGCATGGAGTGTCTTATGTGTAATGTATGGAAGTGGGAGAATGCATGTGTATTTAAAAAAAAAAATACTAGTCTAACTGGACAGTAAAGTACATGAAAGGAGGGTAATATGAAATAGTCTGAAGTGTCAAGTTGGAATTCAATTGACTTAAAAACATCTTATAGACAACAACGATTTTGGGAGGTTTTTGTTTAAGGGAAGTGACATGGTCAAACGCACATTTGGAAAATTTTTGGGAATTGTGTTGCATAGCCTTTGGAGAAGAAAGGGAGAAATTGGATCCTGATAATTTAGCCTAATAGTACTCCCCACATCTTAAAGTATAATACAAATACTGGCTACAACCACAACTTTTGCTTAGGTCTTTGGTGGAATTTTTTTTTTTTTAAAGCTTTTTATTTTTAAAATATATGCATAGTTTTCAACATTTACCCATGCAAAACCTTGTTTTCCATATTTTTCTCCCTCCTTTCTTCTCATGCCCTCTAAGTAATCTAACATGCTGAACTTGTGCATTTCTTTTATTCATATTTCCATAATTAATATGCTGCACAAGAAAAATCAGATCAAAAAGGAAAAAAAAATGAAAGAAAAAAACAAGCAGACAACAACAAAAAATGAAAATGCTATGTTGTGATCTACATGCAGGATCCATAGTCTTCTTTCTGATGTAGATGACTTTTTTTTTTTTAATAACAAATCTATTGGAATTGGTCTGAATCACATTATTGTAAAGAGCCATGCCCATCAGAATTTATCATCACGATATCTACTTGTTGCTGTATACAGTGTTCTCTTGGTTCTACTCACTTCACTCAGCATCAGTTCATGTAAGTCTCTCCAGGCCTTTCTGAAATCATCCTACTGACCATTTCTTATAAAACAGTAATATTACATAACCTTCATATACCATAATATATTTAGCCATTATCCAACTGATGAGTTTCCACTTAATTGTAATATCCCTTCTTTAAAAATTAGAGAATTTTTAAAAATCACAACGAAAGAGCAATAAAACACCTGTGTAAGGCAAGAAATCCATCACTCAGCCAACTGAACTACTCAAGGTGGGGAAACCAATCTGATAATTTTAATCTGGTCAAAATCAGATTTTGTTGGTCAGCCTAATGTCAGTAGAATTGCAGACACGTGACCACTGTCATCCCAAGTAATTCACATGCCACTATGAGAGTACTAAGTGGATATTGTAGAGATAATCTTGACTGGAGATATTTACTAAGAATTATAGTTGCCTCAAAGTGGAACAGATTCTTGAGAAGAATGTCCTATCATGGAAGTCCACTACATCCCTATTTGCCTGTTTCTATTTCTACTCGTCCCTTAAAACCTAATTCAGAAGCTACCTCCTCTACTTGGGAACTCACATAACACTTTGCTTTGTATTTAGAATGCTGTTTCATATTGGTAATATGTGTATATGCAGGTATATATGTATATATATGTATACCTACACATAAACATATGTGTTTTATCCTCCATCTACATTGATATGATTTGAATTCTGCTTAGGCGAGGGGTAGACTGAATTTATAAGCCTAAAGTTCAGTGAAACTATGTCACTGTCTTTTGAAAATTTCATGTTTAAGGGGTAAAAGTTGGAAAGGAAACTCAAATTCATATCTTCATTGAATTGGAATTGATTCAGAATATTAGGCTCTTTCACCATTCTTTTATAATGGTGTTCAAAATTTCAGATTCTACTTCTACTTTATTAATCTTTCTTTAAATTGTTCCATTTTTGTAGATTCAGGGTCAGCATCCTATTTTGACACTCTGCAGATTGTTAGTTATCATGTCTTGCAAATTGTACCTCTACAAGATAGTTTAAATTCTTACCATCGCACTCAAATGGCCATCAGTCTGGTTCTCTTCTCTTCTGTTGATTGGATGTATGCAATAATTTTCTAAATGGATTTAAGAAACGGAGAAATTGGATCATTATATATATATATATAGTAGTCACAACTTTTGCTCATGCCCTTTGTGGAATATCACCTCCCCCTTTTTATTTTTAAGCTTTTTTCTCCCCTCTCCAATTTGTTTTCCCCATAGTTTTCAAAATACTCTTCCTAAATCACAGTCTGACCACTTCATTTTCTATTCAAGAACAGTCATTGATTCTCCATTGTTTTAAGAATAAAATAGAAAACTTTGCAGCTTAGCAGTTCTTCAGTCTGGCTATTAACCTTTTCAAATAAATTTCAAATCACTTCTTTATGCTCTTAAAAACCTTTCCACTTAAACTGGCCTAGTGGCTGCTCTTGGTGGTAGATACATTTTGTTACTCACCTCTGTTAGAATCCTTAATTTCCTTTAAGGCTCAGTTCTGATGCTACCTCCTGCTTACTAAAAGCTTTTACTGATTTTCCCCTAGTTGTTAGTCATCTTTCCTCCCTCATGTTATCATGTATATAATTATCTCTTTGCAGATTATATCCCCTCCTCTATCTCCAGAATTATAAACTCCTTGAAGACTTTTTTTCCTTTAGGTTCCCCCCTTTCCTCCCAGTATCAAGTGCATTTTGTATACTAACTGCTTAATAAGGATTTGGGATTGTATTGGGGAATGCCATGTGTTAAGCTGATCTGGATAGAATTCATCTCTTCTAGAGTAATAGAAGAGAGAAAACAGCTAATTCTTAATTTTGTTCCTTTTCATCTCACAAATGACTAATAAAGAAGTATTACTAATTTAAATGTTTGGTTGCAATTCTTCTTTAATAATATTCAACTTATTAAACAAATGAAATGAGAGATGATTAAAAGTTTTGGATGGGTTGGAAACCATTAATCTTTTCAACATCAAATCACAATCTATTTTAAACCTATTATGGAAAACAATCACTAATGTTTTAAAAAAAAAACCCACCATCAACAAAGGTAATTTTTTTTTTGAAGGTAATTTTCCTCCATTTTGCTATTTATGAAGGGGCATGGCAAAGTATAAGTGTAATAAGGATTGCAAAATGGAGGAGCAGTCTGTGTCCTAAAATGGATTCTCTTTGGTAGAGAGTTCTGTAGCTATTTCAGATTTTTTTTTTTTTAAATAATGTGTCAGTGCTGCCCTCTGGTAGCTATCTTGGAAAATGCAGTTTTTTAAACCAAAATTTAAACTCATTAGAATAAATTAATACAATCTGCCTTCTATTTCTCATAGAGGCCCATATCGGTAACCCCATGTGTTAAATTATTTTAAAAAAATAATTTTGGAATGATACTGAGTCCTTTTTTCATGTTGTCAGGAATATGAAAGATAAAAGATTTTTTTCCCCTTCTAAGTTATACTTTGAGTCTTGGCCAGAATGCTCAATACCTGCATCTGACCTAATACAACTTGTGTTTTACCTTGCTTTTATAGCACTTTTTATTTCTCTCATTTGGAAATTCAAATGATCAACTTCTCAAGTGTAGTATCCTAGAATGGTAGAATGGGAAGGATTATTTATCCTGAAACATATTCCTTTATAGAAGAGGAGACTTGAGTCCAAAGTAATGATCTTCTTTAAGGTCAAGGTTATTGGTAATTCATGGACCCATTATTGGGAATACTTTCTATTATACCCAGTAAATAAAATCCTTCTCTTGTCTCTTTTTTCTTTCTCAATTATCTTTTCTGTGGTAATATTTATTGAATTAGAAATCTTGAGATTTCTGTTTATATTTTATGAATTTTTATCGCTGTTAACTTTAGGACAATTGAAAAATACTTGCTAAAATTTCTGAAAAGTAATCCAGTCTTTATTTCTGTTTTATCATTCTCAATGCCCTTGCAGTATAGGAGAATATTACTACAAGTAGACAGAAAATGGGAGATTGTGACAGACAATAAGGAGACTCAAGCTTCTTGAATGTGACATGAAAGAAGTAATGTTTTAGGAAGATCAGTATCCCCATGACACAGAAGGTCAATTGAAAGCAGAAAGACAAATTTAATAGGCCATTACAGTAATTCTGACATAACCTGGGAACTTGGGAAAACAAGATGAAAAGACTCTGTGATGAAGGATGAAGAATTTAAAGATACATTTAAGACTTCCTTATTTGCTGCCTCTTTCTTATATGTTTCAGTCCTAATACTTAACTGATAAACTATAAGATGTTCTACTTGGTATTTATAACTCTTCACAGTCTGGCTCTAACTTGTTTTTCCAGATATATTACATAGTATTTCCTTCTGCATAAGCTTATGTTCCAGCCCTAATAGACTATTTGCTGATTCTCATATAAGACAATCTCTCTATGACCTCTGGTGCCTTTCTTTGCACAGATTATTTCTATGCCAGGGATATATTTCCTCCTCATTTGGCCTCTTAGACTTTGTTAGTTTGTTTAAAGTCTCAGCCTAAGTGCCATTTCCCTCAAGAGACTTTTCCCGAACCTCCAATTGTTAGCTTCTCTCCTAAAAGTTGTCTTATGTTTCTTTCTATATTTTAAATTTGCTTGTATAAGTTTCCCCCTATCTCATAGAATATAAATTCCTTGAAAATAGAGACTACTTTGTTTTGTCTTTGTATTTTTAGTGTTTTGCACAGTGCTCAGCACATAGGAAAAATGATTTTAAGTCCTTATTAAATCAACACAGCTGGTATTCTTTGCTCCTGATTAAAAAAAAAAAAACTTGGTTGAATGCTTTATTTTTTTAATAATAGCTAACTATAGAAAACTTAAAAAGATTTTCTTAAGCACTTTAATATACACAATGATATTTGATTCTGACAATAAATAATCCTTATGTACTAAGTCATATGTCACTATCGTATAGCTGAGAATACTGAGACTCAAAACTTAAGTGCCCTGGACTGGGAGTGGAATCAGGAGCCAAGGGTTCTAAACCTCTTAAAATCTTTCTTTGACCCTAGACAAGTCCCTAAACTTTTCCAAGTCTATTAAAGTGTTTGATTCTGTTTTAAAATGGGAATAATAGCACCTGTACAGAAAGATTGTCTTAAGATGAGATAATGTATATAAAGGCTAAGGCTTTATAAATGTTAGTTATTTTTATTATAGTCTCCAATTATATATTGGAGACTTGACAGTTAACCTTTGAGCCCCATTTTCCTTATCTGTAAATTGGAAAAAAAATGCTATTTATGTATTGTATCCTTAGAGGTTATGAGGAAAGCCTTTTCCAAATCATAAATCCCTGTATAAATATGAAATCTTGATAATCATTAAGGTCATAGAACAAATGATGGAGGTGATAATTGACTTCTGAGGTCCCAGTATTCTTCTACATCAGAGAAGAGTGTGTCTGGAGTGGGGGAGAAAGCATAGGTGTGATAGAAAAAGACTCAATCTAGAATAGTTCTCAAATTACTAGTCTACTCTTTAGTTTTTAGGTAGATAAAATGTTACTCTCATTTTATAGTTGAGGACAAAGAAGATTGAGTAATTTGTTTTGACAACTTTTATATATCACTCAATTCAGCATTTTCTTTTCTGTAGTGAGTTTAAGACTTGTCTGTCTTTCCAATATGATTCCTGCCCTTGTATCAGAGGGCTTCATTATACATACTGATACTTCAAATACCCTAACTTTTTCAGTTCTTCAATCTACTCAATTCACTTTACTAATTCCTCTATTTTAATTCATCTACAGATAGTCATGCCCTTAATCTTGCTAGCACCCACAGATGTTCCACTGCCATGTTCATGAAGTCCTAGATTCCTTTATCTGATAATCTTTTATATTTTCCCCTATTCCTTATGACCTCAGCCCCTGATGCCCATTCCCTACACCCCCCCTGTTTTTTGGTAGGCCATTATCAATGCACTAGCCATATTCTCCCTTGGTAAATCAGTTCAGTTCTAGTTTCCAATTCCTCTTTGTCCTATGCCTCACTAAACCCCAACTTTGGATTATTCCTATCATCTAATTCTTTTTCTTATTCACATGCTGCTGGAAGAAATCATCAAACTGCAGAATGGTTCTATTTTACATTTTTGTTATTCAATCTTACTTGGATCTTCTATTTTATTTAGGCTGTTTTTCCATTTCTCCTTAATCAATTCATTATCTCACTCCACTGTGGTTATTTTAGATCTCTCCATACTTCACTGAAAAATTTGCAGCTATTTACTGGAAATTTCCAAAGTGATTTTTATATTTATGTAACACATCATCCCCCTACCAAATAAACTCTTGTTGCATCCTAATACCTCTAGAATCAAATATATATAATGTTGTTTGGAATAACCTATTCTTTTCCTACCTTTTCAAGTTTTTTTTAATCTATCCCCTTTATTTTATTTTTATTAATATTTTATTTTTCCCAATTGCGTGCTAGGACAATTTTCAATATTTGTCTTTTAAAAAGTTTTGAGTACCAAATTCTATCCCTTCTTCCCTCTCCTGCCTCCCTTTTCTGAAACAGTAAGCAATGTGATAAAGATTATATGCACGTGTATAATCTTGTAAAATATTTCCATATTAGTCATTTTGAAGATTCAAAGAAAAAAACAAACATAGCATGCTTCAGTCTGTATTCAGACAATACGAGTTCTTTTTCATCATGAATCCTTTTTGATTGTCTTGGATCATTGCATTTCTGAGAATTAGCTAAGTCAATCATAGTTACTTATGCAATATTGCTGTTACTATGTAAACTGTTCTCTTGGTTCTGCTCACTTCAGTGTATCAGTTCACGTAAGACTTTCTGGGTTTTCCTGAAATCATTCTCATCATTTTTCATAGAACAAAATTATTCCATTACAATCATATGCCACAACTTGTTTGGCTATTCCCCAATTGATGGATGTTCCCTGAGTTTCCAGTTCTTAGACTCCACAAAATAAGCTGCTTTATAAATAGTTTTGTTCAACTACTACTTTTCCAGTCTTTTTATACTTTACTTCCTTTGTGAATTTAACATTCCATTTACACTGATCTATTTGCTGTTCCTTGCAAACAATACTTCATTTCCTGACTTTTATGCTCCCCTTTCTTTTTTTTTTAATATTTGATAAGTTTTGCAGTTTTTATTTATGATTTTTTTGGAAACAGTTGCTTTTTTAAAATCAGTTTTCAGGAAATCCACTGATACTTAAATTCTTCTTTGACCTGTTTTTCTTTTTTTCTTTCTTTTTTTTTTTTAAATAATAGCTTTTTATTCTTAAATACATGAAACGATAATTGTCAACACTCACCCTTGTAAAATCTTGGGTTCCAAATTTTTCTCACTCCCTCCTCAACTTCTCCCTTTCTTAAACAGTGAGTAATCCAATATAGGTTAAATATTGCAATTCATCTAAACATATTTCCACATTTATCACACTGCATAAGAAAAATAAGATCAAAAAGAAAAAAAAATGGGGAAAAAAACCAAGCATGTATACAACAACAAAAAAGGTGAAAATATTATGTAGTGATCCTCATAGTCCTCTTTCTCTGGATAGCAGATAGTTCTCTCCATCTATTGGAATTGTCCTGAATCACTTCATTGTTGAAAAAAAAACCCAAAAAACCAAATCTGTCAGTTTTCCCCTTTCTTTTAAACTGACCAGTTGTTTCCTGTGCCTGAAATACTCCGCCTCTTATTTGGCTTCTTTCAGTCTCAACTGAACCTTACCTTCTGCAGGAGTCCTTTCCCCATCTTTCTTGGCTACCAAGGGCCTTTCTTTAGGAATACCTCTTATTACTTTGTACATATTTTGTGTGGACCTACTTGTTAACATGTTTCTTCTCAATTAGAATGTGAGCTCCTTGAGATGAAGAACTATTTTTAGCTTTTCTTCAGGACTTAGCAAAGGGCATAATAAATGCATTTTCATTGATCAAGGTCACAGTTAATATCCAGTGGGTTTAGGGAGGATTTAGGGAGGACTAAAGAACTCATTTAATTTTCTGTGACAATATGCTGCTTCCTAAAAGTAAGTTATTTTTCCTATGTGGCCATTTATTTATTTTTCTGTATAAGTGTCAGTGATAATTGGTTATAAAAAAAAAAAGGCATGAGCATACTCTGTTGAAATGCCTTTTTTTCTGGTTAAGTTACAGGATAAAAATAATGGCTGTAGGGGCAGCTAGGTGGCGCAGTGGATAGAGTACCAGCCCTGAAGTCAGGAGGACCTGAGTTCAAATCTGGTCTCAGACACTTAACATTCCCTAGCTGTGTGACCCTGGGCAAGTCACTTAACCTCAATTGCCTCAGCAAAAAGCAAAAAAAAAAAAAAAAAAAAAAATAATGGTTTAAAAAAAAAAAATAAATTTAATAAATTGATTTCAAAAAAAATCACACTTTATCAAATACAGAAAAGTATTCTTTACCAAGTAATTAATTGGATAAAAAACTGAAGGAGTAATGCAAAATTAGATTATTTTGCATAAAAATCTTTACCCCACCCCCCAGTCCATTTTTTAACTGTATGCTTCAGTTTGCAATTGATTAGGACATGGCATAATCAATAGGAATATAATTAAGATAGACAGGAGAGTCAGAAATAGTAATAAAGTAGACATTTATGTAGTACTTTAGGACTTTCAAAATACTTTATATACCTTATCCCATTTTACCCTATAATTAATTATTCACATTATTTAAATACTCCCAAGTATTAGCTGCATTTCTCAAATGAGGAAACTGAGGTCAGGAGAAGTTACTTAGTGATTTGTCTACAGTCATACTAGGTCTGAGGTGGACTTGAACCAAGGTTTTCCTGTCTCCAAGTCTAATTATCTATGCATCATGCCATGCTATCTTTTGATTTTAAAAGGGAAAGCATTGAGAATGTACTAGAAAATCTGGTTATGCTGTGATGGGTATCTGTGCTAGAGCATAGTATAGAACCATTGTACTTAAGAGGGCTAATAGGAAGACCCAGGATTTTCTCTCCTCTGTGGTACACATAATTAACTGCAGACCAGAATGTGGTCCAGGGCCCCACCTGCTGGCCACAGAGATGGGCACATAAAGTCTTTTGAGGAGGCTTTTTTTTTTTTTTCTTAATAGTCTTGTCCTCATTTATTTTTTGCCAAGTATCCCCCTTTCTACTGTGGGAATGATGCTTCATGACCAAGTGCCGTGAGTTCATATAGTCTTCTGACTAAGAGATTGCTGCTGCAAAGCAGCTGTTCTGATTTTGTAGGATAGAAAATTATGACAGTCATCTAGTGTTATTATATATTACTAGCCTAGCTTTTTACTAAAGATTAATAAAGTAATGTAATAATGCTTTCTGATTTATAAAGCCCTTTCCTTCAACTGTGTTTGAAGGTAGACCATACAAGTCTTTTTATCCTTACTTTAGATTTTGAAAGTAAACCTTAAATATAATTGGTCACAACTACTGTCTAAACTTGCAGTCAAGACTTAAAAGCATGGGATTTAATATTATTACTGTTGGCCAAACAAAAAGTGTAAATGCTCTATTGAGCACTGAGATGGAGATGTGCAATGTAAAATAGGCATAGTATTGGCCACTTCATAGAAGTGTTAGGAGAATGATGAAAGTGTGGAAGATGTTTTTGATAAGAGTATTTAATAAAAGTAATATATGAATAAAATAAGATTCCTATAATTAATGACCTCAATGACATTTTTTTCTGGTTTCTTTATAGCATTAATATAACATAGCCTTAATTTTTTTTCCCCCAATAAGTCATTCAGCATCTGAAGAAGCATCAGGCTCAGACTCAGCTAGCCAGTCTGAAAGTGAACAGGGCAGTGAGCCTGGCAGTGGGCATGGCAGCGAATCAAACAGCAGTTCCGAATCTTCAGAGAGTCAGACTGAGTCCGAAAGTGAATCAGCAGGTTCCAAATCCCAGCAAACCCCACCGGAAGCCAAAGAAAAGCCAGCTTCTAAGAAGGAACGTATAGCTGATGTTAAAAAGGTATTTCTCATTTTCATGAAGTCCAAATCTGATGTATTTTAAGACCCACTGTCAAATCTTCATTTCCATTGATAAAATCTGTATTTTGTACTTGAAAGATGAAAACTCATATTGACCTGTTAACATCTTTCTTCTGGATACAGACTTTAGATTAATTTAACACTCAGTTATTTTTTGCTTACTGTGTATAACATTGTGTCATTTGCTTCCTTTAATATTGACTTCTTAAATTTTTTAAGTCAGTAATTACAAAACTTGTGAGGGAGGAAACATAAGATACTTTCACTCAATTGGAAAATGCTTTTGTTTTTGATTTAAATGTCTAATCACTGGAAAGGTACAATTAAAAGCAAAATTACTGCTTTTACCCATTTCAATTGAAAAGGAAAAATATAGAGGAAACAAAGAAGCTACTTATTTTTGTCAAATGTCCTTTTAGTTTACCTGGCTAGATTAGAATTTTTTAGTGTGGAATTGAGACCTTTTTAGATATGCAAAGTTTTCAGTAGGCAGTATATCAAGTGCATTTTACAAATAGTCTGTGACAATTGGCTGAGAACCCCATGTTTATAGCAAAAGTTTATCTTAAGAAAATTAGAGGAATTTAATCTGGAGCAATGCTAGTTGAGAAAAAGGAAATTTGATGGAGGAATGAAATTACACAGACCTTCTGTAGGGGAAAAAAGTTGAAGGATAGACTCTCCAGAAGCATACACAACTGTTAATGGCATTTATGGAGATAGACAGGAAATAGTTAAAAGAACAATCTGATGAAAGGAGGCCGCTAGTTCCTACTTCTGCTTTGGAATGTTTTAATGTGAGAGGGTTAAGAGAGTGGATTTGGGGTTGGATTTTAGGTGAATGTCATGATTATTCAATCATGCAAGAATGGCCACAGCTATTGGGAGGATACAAGAAGTAGCAGAAATTGTAAAACAAAGTATATAATTACTATAAACATGACTATATTACTCTTTTTCTTCTTAATGTGAGTAGTAGCTCAAAAGAGAATTATCAGGTTTACTTAGATAAAATAGATGTCCTTAGCATAACAAAAGTATATTCCTGGCAAAGTTTTTGAAATTTCCACCAAATGACTTCTATTAACTGAATATGCTGATTACCTTTTATTAATGATGGGTAGGAGAAAGAAGATGATTATATCAAAAGATGAAAAATAAACATGTTATGAGCAATATTATATCTTAATAGTCTTGTAACAGACATTTCTCTAGATTTTGGTCTTAAGTTTAACTGTAGTTTAATTTGTCAAAGAACTCCTGTACAACGTGTATATAGGCATATATTGTTTTATTGCACTTTACAAATAATACATTTTTACAAATTGAATGTTTTTGGCAACCCTCTGTTGAGCAATAGTTGGTGCCATTTTTTCAATAGCATGTGCTCATATTATGTCTGAGTCACATTCTGGTAATTCTCACAATATTTCAAAGTTTTAAATTATTATTTTATCTGTTATTGTGATCTGTAATCTGATGTTACTATTGTAATTGTTTTGGGGCACCATGAACTGCTCACATATAAGATGTCACATCTAATTGATAAATGTGTGTGTTCTGACTGCTCCATCAGCCAACTGTTTCCTTGTCATGTTCCCTCTCACCTGGTTTCCCTGTATAATGTCTCTCCAGAGACTCAACATTATGGAAATTAGGCCATTTAATAACTTCTAATGTGTTCAAATGAAAGGAAAAGTCAACCAATGGGGCAAACTTTATTGTTGTCATATTTTAAGAAATTGCTATAGCCATCCCATCCTTCAGCAACTACCAACCTATTTAGTCAGCAGCCATTAGCATGAAGACAAGACCTTCCCCAGCAAAAAGATTATAATTTGTTAAAGGCTTAGATGATGGTTAGCATTTTTAGCTACAAAGTATTTTTAATTAAGGCATGTACATTATTTTGTTAGATATAGTACTATTGCACACTTAACAGACTATAATTTAGTGTAAACATAACTTATATACTAAGAAATCAAAAAACTTGTGTGGTTCACTTTATTATGATATTTCCTTTATTTTGGTGGTCTGAAATTAAATCTTTAATATTGCCTAAGTAGGCCTTTTTTTTTAGACTTTAAAATCATACACAGAATTTAGGGATATCAAAATGCTGAATCAAAATGATGAATATTGGGTAAAAGATATGTAGTGAAATCTTTTTTTTAACTTAGTAAGGAGGTGTCAAAAGAGTAGGTAGTATTCCTTTAATATTTATGTAACAGAATCTAGATAGTTCATATCTAAATGTGTGCAGATTTAATTTCATTTAACTAAAATTATTGTTCATATGCAGGCAGAAAACATTTAATAAGTAGGTTGGGGGAGATAGCAATTCTTTCAAAATGAATTTCCTCAGTGTGTAGGTATCCTGACTGCCTGTTTGGAAGTATAAGTAATTGTTGGGATGAACTCTTAGTTATTTCTCAGAACTAAAATTGGATTTGAAGTTAGGGTTAACATTTTTTAAAATTCTCTTACAGGTCAGATTACAGCAATTCCAACTTTTTTTTCCCATGAAGGTTTTTCAATAGGAAAAAAAGTTAGACTAAGGTAAAAAAAGTTAGTCCTTAATCATGAGTTGATAGATTGAATTTACTTTTTAAATAGAAAAAGGATATGAGCGTATTTGTAGCCAGAGAGGAAAAAACTAGTAGAGTGTGTGCCAAGATTAGGGATGATCACTGGAGCAAGACTCTGGGGGTGGAAGAATAATGGGGTCATGGGCATTGGTAAAAGGGACTATTTAATCCTCTAAGGAACAGGAAAAATAGGAGAAATGAGAGGAAGGAAGAGTATTGGGGGGTTTGCATAAATCAAATGCAAACGCAAAGAAATGGAGAGAAGTGTAATAAAGCTGGAATGTAAGGATCCTTGAATATAAGGTACTGAAGAGAGACAAGAACAAAATTTTGGATAGCAAAATTACTCTGACAGTAGTGTGAAGGATGTATTTAAGTAGGTAGAGACTAGAGGCATGACTAAGTCAGGACACTATCATTAAAGTTCTAGAGGCTGCATTTAGATGATAATAGTGGAAATAGTACAGAGGTGAGGAGAGAAATGAGATTTTGTAGAAGAATTGAAATGTGTCCTGCAAGGATGAAATAAGAGTTAAAAACAAAGGGCTGTGTCAGTTAGAAAAGGAGGGAAATCAGTAAGAGAAACAAATTTGACCGGAAAAATAATTTCATTTTGGATATACCTACAAAGATATATCCATTCACTTGGCCCTGATATCTTTGTGTTATCATCAGGGAAGTATATAGGGCAAATTTGAAGATTGGAGAGAGGATGGGTAAATCGCTTAAATTCCTTATCTATTAAATGGAGACATTAGCAGTAATATTTTCCTCATAATTGTGAAGCTCAGATTAAAATATCTTAAAAATTTTTAGGAGCTATATTATGTCATTTATTTTTATTATTATGAATAATGCATTGATATGTAGCATTAGTGCATGGACTCAAGAGCCAGGTTCATGTCCTTTTTCTGATCCATACTAGCTGTGTGCTCATGAGATTTGCTTCATTTTTGAGTTTACATATTAGGATTTCCGTATACCAAAGAAATGGCCAGCCATCCTGGGACTTACCTTCCATCACTCCTTACACTCCCCATTATATTCCTCTTAGTTATACAAATATACTAGCAGGAGAATGCAGATACATTTTGTGTGTGTGTGTGTGTGTTTATGTATACTTATGTATGTACGCACACGCATACATGCACACACGCAAACCACACATAAAATTTATTCCTGCAGTTGAGGAAAGCCACATTATAATGTTATACAATTTTCTGTATTACTTGTTGGACACTTAGGAATGTTTATTGAAGAAGTCTTTTTAAAAAAGCAAGTAGAAGAAGTGACGCAGTGGGTGGATAGAGCACCAGCCCTGAAGTCAGAAGGACCTGAGTTCAAATCTGGTCTCAGACACTTAATACTTCGTAGCTGTGTGACCCTGGGCAAATCACTTAACCCCAATAGCCTCAGCCAAAAAAAAAAAAAAAAAAAGCAAGTAGAAGTATCATTTGGGTGCTGTTCATATGGATGGCATACTTAAAGTAAAAGAAGTGCTAAAGAGCCATGTTACTGGATGATAATGTTTCTCATATTTTAAAAATATGTTGCTTTACTGTTAGTCTTAATAAAGTGAAATAAATAAATATTAACAAAAACCAATCGATATTTAGAATAGTTGCTGGAAATTCTGAAAATAAGAAATTAAATGAAGTGAAGCAGTTCCTCTAAGAGTCTCTTTTATTTTTCAGATGTGGGAAGAGTATCCTGATGTATATGGAGTTAGGAGATCAAATCGAAGCCGACAAGAACCATCTAGATTTAATATTAAAGAAGAGGTAAGAAGATAAGGAAGAACTTTAAGGTTGCACATCTCACACTGTGTTCTATGGCACACTGTGTAGTCTGTGGACTGTGATCAGGGGAAAAATGTAAGATAAAATATTTTGTTTATTTTAAGGCCCAAGGTATTCTGTAACCAAATAAGAAAACAGTGCTCTAAGGTAATATTAGACCTGAACCTTTTTTTTTTTTTTTAACTTGACACACCACTCTCCGTTCAGTTCTACAGAATAGAGTTTGTGATTGTTTAAGCATTTTAATCTTTCTTTTGCATAATTGTTGTGGCACAATACTATTTGCTTATAAGTTACAAGAAGTGCCATTCAGTTATGTGGAAATTAATGAATCCTAGTCTCTCATATACTTGGTGGGGTTAGAGTACTCTTTTGGACCTTACATCCTTTTTTAAAAATTTCAAGTTATTTATCCAGCCCCATTTCCTGAAAACATCTAAGAGAAAATGGCATGTATCTCTAAATATGTCAGTAGTAATATTGCTAGCAAATTACTGTGGAAGAGAACAAATGAAATGGCCAAAAGTTATATTTTCATTTTGATGACCCCATTAAGCAAATGCTTAAGTTTTTCTTCTAGCCAGTCTCTCATAGTGAAGGTGTTATATGGACTAGAATAAGAGTGTCATTCTAAAGAATCACAAATAAAAAGACTTTATCTGCTTTATTCTTCCTTTTTTTTTTTTTTTTTTTGATACTGTCCTGGAAGGCAAGTAGTGGTTCTGAGTGTGGGAGCCCCAAAAGAAGAGGCCAGAGGATACTGAAAAAACAGTGAGTTTAAATGGAAATAATTGCTTGTCCAGTAATTCTTATACCTTTCTTTTCTTTTTTTTTGCACAATACATCTTTACAAAAATTATTGATGCTCCAAATTCTAGTCCCTTCTGTGAGTACCTTAGTTTAATCTGGGACAACAGATGATATACAAGTTCTTATTTTGAGAAAATTTAGCTTGTTTTATCTGATTATTATTTCTTTTTTCTTGATCAGCAGCATCAAGGTCATCAGATAAGTAGGATAGTAATATTTCTACAGATTTAAATTATCTTTGTCTGAGAAGAATAGAAATGAACCAGTTTTGTTAGTGTCTTCCATTTTATGGAAGAGCAAATAAATAAAAATTTTTAAAAATTAAGATTACTATTTCCCATTTGCTACAATGAAATTATATTTATAATTCAGTCTTATTCTCTTTTCTGAGCATAGCCCTTTCCCTGAATCTTTGAATATATATTATTTATGACTTGTTTTATAACATTCTTTTTAACTTTGTGGTAAGATTGTATTTTTTTTATTTTTTTATTTTTTTTCTGAGGCAATTGGGATTAAATGAACTTAGATCCTCGTGACATCAGGGCTGGTGTTCTATACACTGTGTTTTAGTTAGAATTTATTGTTCATTTTAATTTCCTTAAAGAAATAATTCCTGTTATACTATCTGTTTTCCTAAAATAAATGAATTGAAAGCATTTAATTTCATCTATTCAGAATCAGTTCAGTTTTCACATTCTTCAGATATTTTCCCAAAGATAGAAGAATTGCACTATCAGCGCTAACATTTAAGGCAATATTCCTTTTTGTTGGGAGATTTGACATTTAGTAGTACATGGTCACATAACCTCATGTAGCTTATGCTTTCTCTGTTGGCTGTATCAAGGGACAGAAGATTTCTCCCTACTTCCAAAGTACAAAACTTAATTTCTTTGTGATTCACTTAACACTGGGAATGGAAGAGCTGCTTGTCACTTTCTCAATGTTCAACTATCCATGCACTGCTCCCTGTAGAGGCAAGATCTGAATGGGATAATGCCTGTCAATCTTTTCTCCTTAATCTATATTTGGATGATAGTTTCCTATTAAGTTCAGCAATTAGATGTTACTTCGAAGGTGGATTGTAAATTTATTGTATATGGCAGCCTGTCATGGTGTAATAAGGCAACCAGAAAAGCTGATGTGCTTTTAGATTGTAGTTAGGGAGGCACAGGGTCTAGAAAGAGACAAGGTGTTACTTCTATTTTGTCCTGGTCAGACTACATCTGAAGTAAATCTGCTCAGTGCTGGTATATACATTATTTTATAAGGGATATTGATAGGTTATCCTGGGTTTTTGTTCCTTAAGAATTGGAGAATTGAAGAATTGTGTGAAATGGATAGAGAAATGACTTTAAAACTAAGGAGACTTCAGTTCAAGTCCCACTTCTGAAACATACTGACACCATAACATTGGGCAAATCAGGTACTCTAGGTGCTCTAGGCAACCTTGGTACCTAGACAACACTCTAAAACTGGAAGCTGCAGACAAGGTACCAATCTATAGTAGCAGAAGAAATACTATTATTTAGGAGTTCCATTATTTCAGTGAAACTACCCTTATCTTTAGCAAGAACTATGCAGCAACATAAGTTCACTTCTGAAGGCTTGCAGACACTGTAGACATGTGTGCAGAGTTTGGTCATTTTAAAAATGAGTTCTGCTTTAAAGAATGTCCATTTTCAGCTAACATTTCAACCTCTCTATACAAGGGTATGAGTGGGTTGCAACATAAATCAGTGTTGCAATCATTTTCAACCAATAAAGAATTTTATTGAAGATGCATAGGATTTAAAGGATGACATAGATGGATGAGAGTCAGATAGGGACATAGATTAGATAAAGATGAATGGATTGTCAATTCTTCTGATGGGAGAGAACTATCCATATTGGTGAGATCATAGATTGATCAAAATATATGAAAGAATAGCCCAGATCACTAATAATAAGAGAAATGGGAATATATTTACCATTTTCATCCTGATAAAGATGACAAAAGAATATAATTGTTAGAAAGTATGTGGGAAAATAAACATTAGTCTTTTGAAATTAATGCAATTAAATGTTAGACACTATAGCAAGATAGGAACAATTATATATCTGAATTAATTGGTTCAAATATTTTGGAAGGTACTTTGGAACTGTATAAAAAAATCATTAAAATGTACATACCTCGATTGATGTTTGCTTGCATTGTTTCCTTTATCTGATTTTTCTTTCTTGTAGATATGATTTTTTCTTGCACAACAATGATAAGTGTGGAAATATGTATACATATATTTGATTTGTCAAGTATTTTAACATAATTAAGATGTAGTGGATATCCTGCCATCTAGGGAAGGGGAAGGGAGTAGGGAGGAAAAATTTGTAACAGAAAGCTTTGTAAGGGTTAATGCTGAAGAATTACCCATACATATGTTTTGCAAATAAAAAAAAATTTAAAAAAAATGTACATACCTATTGACTTAAGTACATCATTACTAGACAACCCAAGTGAAGTCAGAAACAAGAGAAAGTCTCGTGTACAAAAATTTAGTAAAAAAGAAAAATAGAATCAAATAGATATCTATGGATTTAGGAAATGTCTGTATAATTGTAGTATATGAATATTGGGGAATATTATTGTTCATAAGTTGGATTCTTCAGCTATTTGAATCTTTCTTCATTTGTAAAATGAGAATTTTATATACTCTCTCTACTTCACAATGTGTGTTGTAAAGATCAAATATGGTCAAGTAGTAAAAGCCCTTTAATACTGTGAAACACATAGTATTTGTATACATGTGTATTGAATCAACATCATTTTGTACACACGCACATAGACACACACACACACAGTATCTAAACAATCAAGTACTATTTATAGTTAATAATGCTAATATGGCTGATAACCAATTATAAAGTATTATATATTTAGTGTCTGATTTTGCTCTATATGTTTATATAGTGCTTCAGTGTTTTAAAAACTTTAAAGATCTTTGTTCTTAGTTTTATTATCATATTCTTCTTGGACCCTTACCAAGTCTCTCAGATCCATTGGCCTTTTACATAAAATGAGAAGTTTACATCAGATGGTTTATGAAAACCTTGAAAAGTTCTGATTCGGGAAAATTCCCTTGATTTTTCTTTGAAATTAAATTCTTTAACCAAATTATCACTCTTTGCAGATGACATGATGGTATACTTAGAGAACCCTAGAGACTCAACTAAAAAACTACTAGAAACAATTCACAACTTCAGCAAAGTGGCAGGATTCAAAATTAATCCACATAAATCATCAGCAAATTTATATATTACCAACAAAGTTCAGCAGCAAGAGATACAAAAAGAAATTCCATTCCAAATAGCAGATGATAGGATAAAATATTTGGGAATCTATCTGCCAAGGAAAAGTCAGAAACTATACGAACTAAATTACAAAACACTTTCCACGCAAATAAAATCAGACCTAATCAATTGGAAAAATATTAAGTGCTCATGGGTAGGCAGAGCGAACATAATAAAAATGACAATACTACCCAAACTAATCTACTTATTTAGTGCCATACCAATCAAACTCCCAAGAAATTATTTTACAGATCTAGAAAAAATAGTAGCAAAGTTCATTTGGAAGAACAAAAGGTCAAGGATTTCAAGGGGATTAATGAAAAAAAAAGGCAGATGAAGGTGGCCTTGCTGTACCAGATCTAAAACTATATTATAAAGCAGTGGTCATCAAAACCGTTTGGTACTGGCTAAGAAATAGAGCCGTCGATCAGTGGCACAGGATAGGATATCAGGACTATCTAGGCAATAACCTTAACAATCTAGTATTCGATAAACCCAAAGACCCCAGCTTTTGGGATAAATACTCACTATTTGGCAAAAACTGCTGGGAAATTGGAAACTAGTGTGGAAGAAATTAGGGCTTGACCCATCCCTAACACCACATACTAAGATAAGATCTAAATGGGTTCATGATCTAGATATAAAGAGGGACTTTGTAAACAAATTAGAGGAACGTAATATAGTTTATCTCTCAGACCTGTGGAGATGGAATAAATTTATGTCCAAAGAAGACCTGGAACTCCTAATTGAACACCAGATGGATAATTTTGATTATATTAAGTTAAAAAGTTTCTGTACAAACAAAACAAATGCAGAGAAGATTAGGAGGGAAGCATCAAATTGGGAAATTATCTTTACATTTAATGGTTCTGATAAAGGCCTCATTTCTAAAATATATAGAGAATTGTCTCATATATATAAGAATTCAAGCCACTCTTCAATAGATAAGTGGTCAAGGGATATGAACAGACAATTTTCAGAGGATGAAATTAAAACCATCTCTAGTCATATGAAAAGTTGCTCCAAATCACTATTGATCAGAGAAATGCAAATTAAGACAACTCTGAGATACCACTATACACCTGTCAGATTGGCTAAAATGACAGGAAAAGATAACAATGAATGTTGGAGGGGATGTGGGAAAACTGGGACACTAATATATTGTTGGTGGAACTGTGAACGGATCCAACCATTCTGGAGAGCAATCTGGAGCTATGCTCAAAAAGTTGTCAAACTGTGCATACCCTTTGACCCAGCAGTGTTTCTACTGGGCCTATATCCCAAAGAGATCTTAGAGGAGGGAAAGGGACCCACCTGTGCAAGAATGTTTGTGGCAGCCCTTTTTGTAGTGGCTAGAAACTGGAAACTGAAGGGATGCCCATCAATTGGAGAGTGGCTGAATAAATTATGGTATATGAATGTTATGGAATATTATTGCTCTGTAAGAAACGGCCAGCAGGACGATTTCAGAGAGGCCTGGAGGGACTTGCATGAACTGATGCTGAGTGAAACGAGCAGAACCAGGAGATCATCATACACAACAACAATATTACATGATGATCAATTCTGATGGACATGGCTCTCTGCAACAAAGAATTGTCTCAAACCAGTTCCAATTGTTCAGTGAAGAAAACCATATACACCCAGAGAGAGGGAAATGAAATATGGACCACAATGTAACATTTTCATGATCTCTATTGACATTTGCTTGCATTGTGTTGCCTTTCTCTGATTCTTTTTTTTTCTTGTAGATAGTATTTTTCTTGCATAACTTCTCAAGCATTTCAACATTATTAACATGTAGTGGACTTCCTCCCATCTAGGGGAGGGGACTGGGGATAAAATTTGTAATGGAAAGCTTTGCAAAGATCAATGTTGGGGAACTACCCATACATATGTTATACAAATAAAAAGCTTTAATAAAAAAAAAAAGTAAAAGTGAAATTAAATTCTTTGAATTCTTTGAAAAATCAACGATTATTTTTTTCTTGAATGGCTAGTAAAGGTTTTACCATAATAATCATGTAAAAGATAAGAGAAATTTAATAGCAAAAATTGTTTATAATGCACCTATTAAAATATAATGACATATAGTAATAAGCAATAATATTTACTTAATAATACAATACACTTAATAAAACATACTTAATATGTTAATAATATAATGTAATGTTAATATGTAAAATATATAATGCAATATACTTAATATAATATAATGATAAAATAAGCAAAAATACAATAATTTGTCCATTTTTTCTTAGAGAATAATTAGAAAAGGATATAAAATTTTAGGAAACCATAGATACAGAAATTAATCAGAATCAAACTTAGTTCTTAAGTTGAATTCTCTAGTCAGCAAATTTCTACAGATTAAAATTTGTTTCATTAGCTTTCTATATATTTTTTTGTCGATCAATTAAATTGAAATTAATCTAGTAAAAAATGATCCTTTAATTTTTTTTGTGCTTTATCACAGAGAAAAGTGGAAAAAAGAGGCATCTGAGGAAGAGGATGAGGAAGATGAACAAGAGCAAGGTACCAGTGCAGAGAGTGAACCAGAACAAAAAAAAGTGAAAGCCAGACGACCTGTCTTGAGGAGGTGAGAGATTCTTTTCATTATCTATGAATCTGGAAGCTCATGTTGTTTGCATGTGTTATACACATTGTTGTTTGGTAGGAAAACTTAGTGTTTAGAATAGAGTTCTTTAGCAGAATCATAAAGGATTACCATGTACATGGTAAACTTTGGAATTGTTTCTCGTGAGAAAAAATAAAACATTTATTGCTTAAGTTGTTTAAAAATATAATTGACAAAATGCAAGGAAATATTTAGACTATTTTCTACCTTAGTGATATTAGTTCAAAATTCAGTGATTAAATGTTATGGCCTAAGCTGAGTTTAGGGTATGGAGCTTCTTGCAGAAGTGATAGGGATGAAAAAGTGTAGGAATAGAAATAAGGTTAAGGCCCTTTAATGTTGATTCCACTTATTTAACCTCCAGGTGGACTATTTGGATTAGGAAGGAGGAGAAGAGGTACTCCATAGTCAAATAAATTTTCTTAAATATTCAATTTTGCTTTTTTAAAAAACAATGAAGCATATCCTGGTAATTAGGGTAGTTATTAATTCATACCTTAGAGTTACTTTAGTCAGGTTATTAGAATATCTAAAATGTATCATTAAAAACACAAGTAATGAGAATTTTTATTAGTCAAGAATAAAAAAATGATAGGGATGTGTGAATTTTTGAAATGAGAAGGTAAGCAAGCTTTGGGGAGAGGGAGAGAAATGAATGGGAGGAAAGGCAAAGGCCAGGAGATGGAAAAACTTCTAGTAAGCTTTACCTACTTTATAATAATATTATGTAGGCCCTTAGAACAATCTGTATAATATTGAAAAGCATCTTTTGCGTCACCTTTGTTGTGAGTATTGTGAAGTCTGTGTTAAAGATAGCAGATATAGTTTAGAACGCTGCACAGTTCATCTTCCTTCAGTTCAACATGCACAGCCTTTAGCATTCATCCAGTCCAAGGACTTCCTCTTCCAAATCTTCATCTGGGTGAGAATTGGAAGTAAAAAATAATAAGGTTGTGACTGGGAATCTTCTTCCTTTTTCCACTTTTCCTTTCTTCTCTCTCTTCTTTTCCTCCTTATTCTTCTCTATTATGATATGTCAGATTGGTAAATTTCCTCATGGGTACTTCTAGTTTGCTGAAGTTTTTTTAATCTTAGTGAAAATACTGGCATTGTGCCATTTGAGTATTTTTATTTGCATACATATGTATGTATATATTATTATTGTTATTATTATTAACTCCTTTTAGAGCAGTGCCTAAAACCAGTGTTAAAAAGCAACATAAGCCACAGCGTGGAAAAAGAAGAAAGAAACAAGATTCTTCTGATGATGATGATGATGATGATGATGATGAGACTCCAAAAAGACAAACTCGTCGCAGAGCTGCCAAAAATGTCAGGTATATTTTCACCCAGGAGATAATGGCTCAATCATATGCTATCAAGCCCAATTGAATCAAATATCATGCTTATTGAGAAAAATTTTTATTTGATCCTATGTGACTTCACATTAGGTTTCCGGAGAGAAAAATCTTGTTTCATGGCTAGAAAATATTTTTGTAACCTTGAGCAGTCATGGCAGATGTGTTGTATTGTTTATAAGAGGAATAAAAAGAATAAAGGTGTATATATGTCAACCTGCTGTTGGGTTTACTCGACCAAACGAAATCAAAGTCCCTGTCCTGTTGATGGTAGTGTCACCTCATTCAGCACTCTTTCTCTCTCTCTCTCTCTCGATTTTTCTCATGGAAGCTACTCTACTTTTTATTGATTGTTTTGTATTGCTATGTGATTCACAAATCTCTGTACTTTTTTCCCCCTGAGACAATTGGGGTTAAGTGACTTGCCCAGGGTTACACAGCTAGGAAGTGTTGTGTCTTAGGTCAAATTTGAACTCAGGTCCTCCTGACTTCAGGGCTGGTGCTGTATCCACTGCACCACCTAGCTGCCCCTAAATCTCTGTATTTGTGCTTAATCATCTAAAAAATGGAGGCACTTTTCACTACCTCTAAAAAGTGTCAGGAAACAAAATTAACCAATGCTGTTTTTATTTCTACCACATCTTTGAGAAAAAAAAGTAGGGTATAAATTCAAAATAGAACATCAAATTTCATTTTAAGCAGTATCTGAGAATTTTGTTTTGCTCTTTTTTGATGTTCACTAGTACCTATAGCCTAGCATTAATTAAAATGAAAAATGAATTTTTGTTACAGTATTCTATTTATTTGTCTATTTAAATATGTGTGTGTGTGTGTGTGTGTGTGTGTGTGTGTGTGTATAAAACATTGGTGTCATATCTTGCTACTATGTGGTAAGATAATCTTTATGAACATCAAAAACTTGATTATTTTAGGTCTTTCAATGTCTAATAATCTTGTTATAGATAAACTGTTAGCAGAGTTACTATTTTATGTTTATCTTAGAAGCATTGTTTTTCTTTCATATTTGAAGTACCAATAGCTTTTATTTTTGTATATATTTTAAAATTTATGTTTGAGCATTTTTGCTACCTATTTGGTTTGCAAATGGAATGTTTGAAGTTGAATTGTTGGATTTTTTGTAGCTAATAGTATCTTATCTTTTTTTTTTTTTTTAACTTTTGCTGAGGCAATTGGGGTTAAGTGACTTGCCCAGGGTCACACAGCTAGGACATGTTAAGTGTTTGAGACCAGATTTGAATTCAGGTACTCCTGACTTCAGGGCTGGTACTCTATCACTGTGCCACCTAGCTGCCCCTGCTAATAATATCTTTTCAATAATGTAATTGCTGCTGTATCAAGTGAAGGAACATTCTCAAGTCACTTAAGGAATGAGACTGAAGTCACCTGCTTAAGAAGCAGCTTTATTGCCTTCTGCTTCAGGCATATGTCTTTTTAGTATACAAAGAATAAATTTTGGATCCAGTGAATAACTAGAGACTTCTTTGAATAACTACATGGTCTGATTTTACTTTTTAAATATATTGTTTTTTAGAAATTCATTTGTTACTTATTTTTAATATTTTAAAATTTTGAGTTGTGGATTCTCCCCTCTATCCTTCCCCTACTGAAAGGCCAATAATATGCTATCAATTATAAGTTATATATGTGAAATCATGTAAAGCATATTTCCATCTTAGCCATGCCACTAAAAAAAAGAGGAAAAAAAGCAAGAAAACTGTTTCAATTTGACACCAGGTGTTCATCAGTTCTTTCAGGAGGTGAATGAAATATATATATATATATGTATATATATTTTATCATGAATTCTTTGGAATTAATTTGAATTGTATTCATCAGAGGAGCCATAACTTTCAAAATTGATTATCATTACAACTTTGCTGTTACTGTGCACAATGATCTGGTTCTTCTCACTTAACTTTGCATTAGGTCATGTTTATCTTGCCATGATTATTTTAAAAACTCTTGTCATTTCTATAGCACAGTAGTGTTCCATCACAATCATATGCCACCACTTATTTATCCATTCCCCAATTGATAAGCATCTTCTCAATTTCCAATTCTTTGCTACCACAAAAAGAGCTGCTATAGATATTTTTGTTTTTATAGGTCCTTTTCCTTTTTTCTTTGTTCTCTTTGTGGTACAGATCTAATAGTAGTATTGTTGGATCAATTCCCTAAGTTGAAATAATGTATATAAAGTCCTCTGCAAACTTTAGTGTACTATATATGTAGTACACTGATTTATATTAATATTACTTTGTTTTCCATGGTATATATGAATGGTGGTTAACTGAAAAAATATTTTCAGTTTAACCAATCTTCTTCTTTCTAATACAGTTATAAAGAAGATGATGATTTTGAAACTGACTCAGATGATCTCATTGAAATGACTGGAGAAGGAGTTGAAGAACAACATGATAACAGTGAGACAATTGAAAAGGTCATGGATGCAAGACTTGGAAAAAAAGGTGGTATGTATCTTGTAGAAGATTGCTTCTCATAAATAATGTCAAGGAGAAGTGAAATTTTTTATATGAAGTTGAAATTGAGATATATCAGTCCTAGTTCTTCACTTTACCACTGACTATTAAGTCACTTGTTCTCTTTGGAGCTGTTTCCTTATGTCAGGTCTTTTCCACTCTAAAATTCAGTGATTATATGATATAATCAATATTATAGTTATTACTTGCTGGGTCTTAGAATTACAAAAGCACCTTAATGGGCATTCATTAAACCTGTTAAATGTATAATATGGATTTATTTCCCATATCCATTGAAAAAAATCCAGTTTGATTATTTTAAAATTCCATTATCAAGATTATTAGTCTTTTTTACTTTTCTGTGGAGTGAAATCCAACCCAAAGCCCAAAAGTATTCCTTCCCTTCCTTCCTTTCTTTTTTTTTTTTAATCTATACATTCTCAAGTTTCAATGGAAGTTGTCAACCAGTTGAGAACATTAACTTGTCATCTTGTTTTAGGAGTAAATAGCTTTATTTTTTAATATTAGTAAAACTAGTTCTTCAGTCATAAAGTTATTCCTGTATTGTTTCCCAAGTGAGAGTCTTTAGAAAACTGACTGCGTATTCAAATAGTTTTTGTAGTGTTTGATTTAGTAGCTACCATGCTAAAGTGGAATTTTTAATGAAACCCTTCTTACAGCCACCGGAGCTTCCACTACTATTTATGCAACTGAAGCTAATGGCAACCCTAGTGCTGATTTTGACCCTGAAAAGGATGAAGGAGAAGTTCAATACCTGATTAAATGGAAGGGTTGGTCCTATATCCATAGCACATGGGAGAGTGAGGAATCTCTACAGCAGCAGAAAGTGAAAGGGATGAAAAAACTGGAAAATTTTAAGAAAAAAGAAGATGAAATCAAACAATGGTATGGTTTACTTCATGGAATAAAAAAAATTTAGGTATCCTTGAGGTGGTAGGATTGAGGATTTTTTTGTTTATTTAGAGAATAAGATCTTACAACTTTCTTGGAACTCAAGTGTTGTCTTTATCCTAAAATGGAGCTACTTATAACTGCGCTTCTGTTAGGAGATACAACCTATATTAATTCTATTTTCCAATAGTAGTCTGATGTTTAGCATTTTATAGAACTGCAGAAGTCACAGAGTTGATTGTGGATAATCAACAGGTTGTGAAGCAAATAGTTTATGGAGCCCCGTGTATTAGCCTACTGTACTCCCTTTTCTAAGAAAACATGGTACCTTAAAAATGTGTTTTTTATTGACTTTGTTTAACTGATTTGATGTACTCTATATAAATATAAATGAAAATAGAAAAGAGATATAGTTTATTACATATAGGCCTGGATTAAGTCATGCTGTCTTGAACCCTTAAGAAGTATTAGAAATTTTCTCTACTAAGGTAATATTTTTGGAATATTTACTACTTAATCTAGTAATAAAACATTATGTTGAACATGAGAACAGCATGATGTAGAGGGTAGGCAGAAAGACCTGAGTTAAAGTGTTGATCTTGACACATATAGGCTATATGACCATGAACAACTCATCTAACCATCCAGTGCTCTAGGAAATTCTGTAAGACTGTTGGAGAGTAAGTCCTGACCTGCATTGATTAAAAGGGTTTTTCTTTTTTTTTTTTAAATCAAATCAAATTTAATTTAATTTTTTAATTTTAATTTTAATTAATTAATTTATTTATTAAGGGTTTTCCTTATGTTGGAGTTTTCTATATCAGTTATATCACAGGTAGAGACCCTATCCTTGTGTTTATAAAAATAGGATAGTATATTTCCTTTAGGACTATTTGCTGAGGAGAAAAGTATCCTCTTATCCCACAGCACTTTTATTGTGCTATTGTTGTATTGGGATTAGTGGGGGAAGGGATTCGTTCCTTTAGTTTAAGAATAATCATTAATTTTTGACAATCATCCAGTATAATTTCATGAATTCCAAAGCACATACATTCTATAAGAATATTTTTTCTTTCTTTACATACTGATTTGATTTAGGGGAAACATTTTTTATAATTATTCAGATATACTGAATATAGCACCTTCAGATTTTTTCTGTTCCCAGCCAGCTTCAATGAAGTAGCCAATTGTGATAAAACCTGTAGTGTTGCACACAAAAGATTGTTTTTATGAGATATTTTTTTTCCATCATATTAGATATCTTTGCTTTGAAATGAAATTATAGACTAATTTGTGACCTAGACCTCAGTGTGGTATGATACAAAAAGTATTAGTCTTGGAGTCAGACAATTCAAAATAAAATATCTATGCTATTTATTATCTATGAGCTCATAGGCAATTTATGGATTAAACTTCTTTGTAATAACAAGAAAGTTGGATTAGATATTCTCTCAGGCTCTTTTCAGCTATATATCCTATGATCTCTATATTTATGATCATGGATATCTTTTTGATTCTTCAAAAGTGACTAAATCACTGAAAGTTAATCTAGCAGTTGAAAGTGTATAAAGGAATCTCATAAATAATTTATACTATGAATAAGGCATATACAAAAATATAATTGCTATTTAACTTGTTCTTTCCATTTTCCTAACATCCAGGTTAGGGAAAGTTTCACCAGAAGATGTGGAATACTTCAATTGCCAACAAGAGTTAGCCTCTGAACTGAATAAACAGTATCAGATAGTAGAGAGAGTAATAGGTAAGTACACTGAAGTTTCTAGAAAGAAAATTGAGGATGGGCCCAAGGGATAATATCTGCATCTGGGTTATTGCAAGCCAGTAATATGAAACAACCACAAGACCCAAACACATATCTCTATTTGTAGATATTTTTATCAGTAACGTCAGGTCACATTTCTATAGCATTTTATGGCTTGCCAAGCATTTCCTTTACAACAACCTTGTGAGCATTGTTTGGCAGATTGACATTGTATATTCTTTTGTAATCACTTTAGGTATTGTCTAATTTGTTTATAATCATTATTTTTTTAATAAAACAAATAAAATAGAATTATATCAGAACATTTTAACATTCACTCTTTTGATTGGATAGATATTTTTATTGTGTTCTCAGCTATTGAGGGTCTAATATTTAACTTTGTTTTCATCTTTTAAAATTTATTTAAGAAAGGCTTATTTTCATTAAAAAATTATTCAACTGTACAAAATACTAAAATATGTAATACATACTATGAAAGTAACCTATATCTAGGACATACTGGCTCTAAAATTAAAAATGTGTCTGTGTCTGTTTCCTTTGTCATTTGAAGGACCAAAACTTATTTGAAAATTCAAATTAAGAGAGCTCTAAATAGTTAAAAACTCTTTTGTTATCACTAAAGCCAGCATGGTCCTAATTTTTAAGTTGTCCTTATCCAAGAAAAGCTTCTAGTTATGTCCAGTTGTGGAGGTTATTTATTATTCCATACATTGTCCATAATCAACCAACTACTATTCATTAAATGCCTTAAGTTAAAATAAGTACTAAGGATACAGATACACGAAATTAGATAGCTGCTATCCTTATAATCTAAAAGAATGTAATAATTTATTTAAACAATTCATTTCTAGCATATAACTCAGGGCCACATTTTTTTCCCCAAAACCTTTTTTAAAAAAATATTTTTTTTTTTTATTAAAGCTTTTTATTTGCAAAACATGCATGGGTAATTTTTCAACATTGACCCTTGCAAAGGTTCTTGTTACAAATTTTTCCCTCCTTTTCCCTATCCCCTCCCCAGATAACAGGAAGTCTGATACATGTTATGTTAAAATACTTGACTAATAAAATATATGTATGCATATTTCCACACTTTTCTTGCTGTACAAGAAAAAAACGGATCTACAAGAAAAAAAAACTTGAAGGAAAACAAAATGCAAGCAAACATCAATAGTCAAAAATGCTATATTGTGGTGCACACTCAGATCCCACAGGCCTCTCCCTGGGTGTATATGGCTTTCTTCATCACTGAACAATTGAAACTGGTTTGAAACATCTCATTGTTGAAGAGAGCCATGTCCATCAGAATTGATCATCATATTATCTTCTTGTCGCTGTGAATAATGATCTCCTAGTTCTGCTCATTAGCATCAGTTTTTGCAAGTCTCTCCAGAACTTTCTGAAATCATCCTGCTGGTTGTTTCTTACAGAACAATAATATTCCATAACATTCATATACCATAATTTATTCAGCCATTCTCCAATTGAAGGGCATCCATTCAGTTTCCAGTTTCTAGCCACTACAAAAAGGGCTGCCACAAACATTCTTGCACATGTGGGTCCCTTTCCTTCTTTTAAGATCTCTTTGGGATATAAGCCTAATAGAAACACTGCTGGGTCAAAGGGTATGCACAGTTTGATAACTTTTTGGGCATAGTTCCAAATTGCTCTCCAGTGTGGTTGGATCATCCACAGTTCCACCAACAATGTATCAGTGTCTCAGTTTTCCCACACCCCCTGCAATATTTGTCATTATCTTTACCTGTCATCTTAGCCAATCTGACAGGTGTGTAGTGGTATCTCAGAGTTGTCTTAATTTGCATTTCTCTGATCAATAGTGATTTGGAGAAAACTTTTTTTTTTTAATTAAAGTTTTTTATATTCAAAATATATGCGTGGATAATTTTTCAATACTGACTTTTGCAAAACCTTGTGTTCCCGAATTTCTTCCCCCCTTTTTCCTTACCCTTTCCCCTAGATGGCAGATAATCCAATATATGTTTAAAATGTTAAAAGAAATATGTTAAATCCAATCTATGTATACATATTTATACAATTATTTTGTTGCACAAGAAAAATCAGATCAAAAAGGAAAAAAATGATAAAGAAAACAAAATGAAAGTAAACAACAACAAAAAGAGTGAAAATGCTATGTTGTTATCTCCACTCAGTTCTCATAGTCCTTTCTCTAAATATAGATGGCTCTCTTCATCACAAGATCAACTGACTTGAATCATCTTGTTGTTGAAAAGAGCCATGTCAGGACCTCATTTTAAAAATAGATTTTTTTTTAAATTACTTTGTTATCTTTAGCATGTCATTTATCTTTTTCCTGGAAAGACATTAATTCTCATTTTTTTTTTTTTCTGTTTATCTAGCTGTGAAGACCAGTAAGTCAGCATCTGGTCATACAGAATTTCCAGGTGGGTCAATGTTTTTGGTTTTCATTGTGACTGAAACTTTTATGGAATAGCATTTGTTTTGCAAGGTAGTTTATAATTATGTTGTTGGGTAGAATGTAATTGTTTTCTTTTGATTACATATGAGATGGATAGTGCTGTATTTTTCCCCTTAACTGATAATTACTCATATATTTTTACGTGTGAAATAGCTCACAGTCGGAAATCATCGTCAAATGAACCTGAATATCTATGCAAATGGATGGGACTGCCATATGCAGAATGTAGTTGGGAAGATGAAGCTCTGATTGGGAAGAAATTCCAAAGCTGTATTGATAGTTTCCATAATAGGAACAATTCAAAAACCATCCCCACAAGAGACTGTAAGGTAGGTGATTGTTGAATTTTTTTTTTTTTTAGAAAATATGTATTTTTGATAGAAAATGAATCAAATGAAGGTTGGTCAAGTTAGATGAGTTGGGGAAAAGAAATGACCTTTTGTTGGAAATGAAGTAAAAATGAACTCATTCTGCAGTTCAAAGATTATGAAGTATGAAAAATAATAGGATTAGGAGGAAAATAGAATTTAATTTATAGGTATACATATTTTATTCTCTAAAATGTTGATATTTTAGGAATATAACATCTGTTAAAAAGACAAATGAAAAATCTAACCTTTAAAAATAAAAATATGATGAGGTCAGAGAATTCCATATGAAGATGCTTGAATCATACTAACTGATCCATTTACTTATTATTTTAAAATCACACCTCTGGGTTTTAAGTTTTTTCAAGTTGGACTTGTTACCTTATATGTTGAAGAATTACTCTTGGTCTTACTATGTGAATGAGTTTTGTTAGTGATAAAAGAAGTATCAGAATATACAGTTTCTCGCCTCAGTTATATAATCCAGTTGGGAATATATATGTAAATACCTATAAATCCTTAAAAAGTTAAGTAATACAACTAGGTAGTATGTGATCATGTGACATATGAAGGATAAGGGCAATAAGTATTGTAAGAGTTGGGAGGAAGGAAAATGATCAGTATGCACTGAGGTAGCAGGAATTCCTCAGGAAAACAAGTGGGGGCTTAAGTTCTACATTGAAAGATAAATTGAATTTGAATAGGTGAAAAATAGGGGGCAGCAGGTTTTTCTAGCCAGGAAGAAGTTTTAAAATACAAATGAGACTGTGCATAACAATACAGCTGGAATAGAGAACAAAAGGATAGAAAGTTGGCAAAGTCAGTTATACTAGTATTTTCAGGGCCCTGAATGATAGGCAAAGAAATTTGGAATCATAGAAGATGTCTTAACATTGAAATAAAAAAGCTGAAAGCAGTGAAAAATTTATCTGATGGTGGCCAGTATGGATTAGAAAAGGGAAATTCTTCAAAAACAGAGAACAATTAGGAAGTTATTTCTAAAATCTGTTTAGAGAAATAGAATGAATGGAATTAAAGCAAAGAATTTTGTAAAAGAAAAGTTGTGAAGACTTTATGGAAAAAGGGTAGGAGTCAAAAATGATTCAGTTCCTCCTCCAGAAGTGATAAAATAATGTAATAATCATTAGCTTTATAATCAATTAGAATGTAGAAACCTTGCTGTAATAGTGTCCACAAGAACAGTGTGCTATGACCTTTTAAGTTTTAGCCACTTTTTGGCAGTTAGGAAAATCACCTAGGTTCTTTCTGATATTTCAATAACTAAATTTATTCAGATAGATTAAAAATTGGGTTTATTCTATATATTCTTAAGTGAATAGTCTTAGGACAAGGTTCTATTATCTTTTTTAATAAATGAGCAATTGCTAAGCAAGTATGCTACGCTAAGTGATAATACAACATTTTAAAAGTTTGCTCTCTGGAAACTTGCAGTCTTTAAGAGACATGCTTTTACAATATAATTGATGTACCAATATTAGTATAGATTTGGGATATGAAATAATGTAAAGAATACCTGAGTTTTGACTTTTACCTTATTTCTTGATGATTTATTATGTTTTTTTTTTATTTTAAGGCATTGGGTAAATACTTGATGAAGAAAGAAAAAATCTTCTGATGAAATTCATATTTCATTTCTTTTGTTGCAATTTATCACATTTATAAATTATGGTTAATATGTGAGCAAAATCATAGGAATTTTTTTCCACATTTGGATCACTTTTATTTTAGAATATTTTGACAATTATGCCTTTGTAGGTCCTGAAGCAGAGACCAAGGTTTGTTGCTTTAAAAAAACAACCAGCATACATAGGTGGAGAGAACCTGGAGCTCCGAGATTATCAGTTAGAAGGCCTCAATTGGCTTGCTCACTCCTGGTGCAAGTAAGTAGCAGATAAACACAAGCATTCTTTTTATTTATTCTTTCCTCTCTTTGTTAGGCTTTCTTGAAATAGTAAAGAATAGCTTATTTTTACTAGAGAACAAAGTAGATGAAACTCTTAAAAGATGAAAATGTTTTTTTGATCTTCATTTCTTCTGTGCCAGGAGAAAACTGTTGCTTGAGCTATACCCAAATAAGCTGTGCCCAATTTGTCACTTGGAAGAGCTTCTTTGATTGTCCCATTTAGAACAAATTTTCTTGAAGATTTGTTAAAATCAATTGTGCATTCTGGCTAATTAATCTAAGCTTTTTTTCCCCTTCTTAGGCCTTAGTTGCTCAAAGTCAAATAATGGCTTAATAGAAGGAGTGAACACATTGCTGCTACTAAACAGCTTCTGGAACTTGAACAAGTCCCTCAAGTGTTTTCTGCCTCAAAGAATTGACTAGATTATTTCTGAGGTCGCTATCAGCTCTTACCATTCTTTGACTCATTGATAGCTACAAAAATAAAACTTTGGCTTAGAAATAAAAGCAAACAAATCATATCTTTTGTGCTAAAAAGTGTTTGGAGTGATGGCATTCCAAATTAAAGTAGCTTTGAAGTCATCATTAGCTAAAAGAACCATATGATACGGCATACTTAGTAGAGTCTGTCATGACACAGTGTAGTCTAATTCATAAATGAGAAATTATGAACTTTGGCTGCATGTGAAATAGCTAGATATAGCTTGAGAGCATTCATCTGTGAATAATACTGCCCTGAACCATTAAGTATTTGTCTAGAATGGTCATAACTTTACCTATTTGTAGTTCAAGGGAATAACTGTTTTAGAAAATACTATCTCATGCTTGCCCCAGAATCTGCCAAAAAGGAAAAAACAGATCATCCCAGGTCCAAGGCATATAATATAAAACTAATTTGCCATTATAGTCTTTATCTCACAAAAATTCCCAGAAACTCACTTTATATATGTCCATTTTCCCACCTTTTACTGACAGGCATACTAAAGAGAAGGGAAATCATACAAAATAAAATAAAAATCCTCCTTAAAATTAATTAATTTGGGGAAAATTTAACTCAGATTGAATTAACTCAAATATAGATTTTGTAAAAATACCTAAAACTAATAATAAGCACACCTGGACATTATGGAGGCATTCTTTTCTCATTTTCTCTACCTTCCCTCCCTAACCAAACTATAAATTGAGATAATATTTATTGGATATTTGATGGTTATTTTTCTCCTTTTCTTCCCCACTTTATAGAATTTGAGTTTTTATGTTTAACTATTTTTATTAATTGAATATTAGCTTTCTTTCCTGTTTTACCTTTTAGAAGTGAATAGGTTAACTTTAAGACTTTTCTGTTTTTTAATTTGCTGTTTGCTTATGAACTTTGATGGATATTTTTCTTTTGTTCTTCCAAGATAGTGCCTAAATATTTTGTGACTTTGCTCCCAGAATTCCAGTTATTTCAGAATTTACATATAGCTTATTAGTTTAAAGAGTAGTTATCAGATTTAGGCATGCATATGGATAGTAATCTTTGTCCCTTAATGATTCAACTCTGATCATAAATATCCATCAGTTGTCACTTCCCATTTTAGGAAAAGCTTTAGGTCAAACTTATAGTAAGGAATTTAAATATGTACATATGTATGTATACACTTGTGTATGTATTTTCACACATATATTCTGTGGGAATGCACTTACATGGATATCTGGATATATGTATATACATATATGTGTATATGTGCATGCATATGCATACACAAATATATATCCTTTCTGATGAATAGGATTTTAAGGTGGCATCTGTTTATTCATCATGTACAATTGAATACCTACTATGTTGATAGACACTGAGATGTGAATGATTTTTATTTCAAAACAGAAAAAGAATGATTTTCCCCCAACTACTACATTTTCCCCTTTGATATTCCTTTCCATATTCTCTGCATATCTTGTACGTACCTAGTTATTTTTATATTTGTCTCCCTCATGAGAATGTGAGCTCTTTGAGGACAAGGATCGTTTATGTCTTTCTTTGTGTCTCCAGTCCTTAGCACATTGCTTTACACAGAGTGATTATTTTACCTTATACTGAGGAATTGAGATGCAAAACTGTAAACTCTACTCATTCACTGATTCATTGTTGTGGCTGTTTTAAGAGCTCAACATGTATGACCCTTTAAACTCAGAGGCAAGATGAATGAGGCGGGAGAGTCATAGGGTATGAAAAGAGCTCCAGTTTATTATGCCACACAGCTTTGTTGATATACATTTCTGCAAGTGTGATCAGTTCATGAACAGTAGGCAATCCTCAGTCACCATTCAGAGAAGCAGCTCGTGGGCTTTGCATATGCATGGTATCTGCCAATGGGAGGAGAGTCGACCCAGCAATTTAGCAGTCCGCTCTCAGGTGAAAGGCCCTGTCAGGACATCTGTGCTCACGGGCAACTAGCTGTGATCCTCAGGCTCAACCTATTCCCATGCCGTGCACCAGTGCTCCTTGCTCAACTAGGGCGTTTCTGCAACGTGGCAGAAAGCTTGCTGTGCATCACAGGTCTAGGTGGCCTTTGTACTCCCTCTCTCAGCAGGGTCCCATACCCTAGCAACTCATCAGCAGAAATAGTATTTTTATATTTTTTGCTTTTAGTTAAATTGATTGGATGTTATGATTCCTTTTTTGTTTGTTTGTTTGTTTCCTTTCAGGAATAATAGTGTGATTCTTGCTGATGAAATGGGCTTAGGAAAAACCATCCAGACCATATCATTTCTGTCCTATTTGTTCCATCAACACCAGCTGTATGGCCCCTTTCTTGTGGTGGTGCCTTTATCTACTCTCACCTCATGGCAGAGGGAATTTGAAATATGGGCACCAGAAATTAATGTAGTGGTTTACATAGGAGACCTGATGAGCAGAAATACGGTATGTAAACAAAAAAGAGAAATGGGATATCGTGTGCACCATTCAAGTTTTATAGAAATTCCTTTTAAAGCTATCAGTACTATGCAAAGTCTTGTTTGTTAGCCTTATTGGTTTTATGCATCACAATAAGCACAATAAAAACACAAACTTTAAAAATATTTACTCGGGGCAGGTAGGTGGTGCAGTGATTAGAGCACCAGCCCTGAAGTCAGGAGAACCTGAGTTCACATCTGGTCTCAGACACTTAACTCTAGCTGTGTGACCCTGGACAAGTCACTTAACCTCAATTGCCTCAGCAAAAAGCAAAAAAAAACAAAAACAAAAACCTATTTACTCAATTTAGAGAAAAATAATTGTACCATTTTGGCTAGAAACATCTACTAGTTATTATTCCCAATAGGTGTAAAGTAATGATGTAAATATTGCTTTTTTAAATGACAGCTCCTTTTTGAAATGTTTTTATCTTTCTGCCTTATAAGTCATAAACATCTTATGTGATCACTTCATTCCAAGAGTCCTACACTAATTTTACTTTAAAATCATAAAATAGAATTAAAAATCTCACTGGTAATTCATGTTATCTTTTTTGGCAGAAACACAAGAAAATAATTATAGGCTCAAGAGCTTATCAGAGCTCCTAAAAGCTAGGGTTTCTATGCTCAGGGCCAATATGAGCTATTTTTGAAATAAAAGTAATCTTTTCATAGATGATAAATTTGCTTACATATTGTCCTTCTCCCTTACCCCAATAGAATGAATGTAAGTCTGAGAGCACAGGACAGTTTTTAATGTTATATTTGTATATTCAGTAGTTAATTAACATAGTTCCTCACACATAGTAGGCATTTTAATAAATAATTTTTGGATTGGATAATAAGATTTATTAATTTGGACATCATAATAAACACAAAGAAGAATGAAGGGTAGAATTAAGGAAAAGAAATTTTTGTCATCAACAGTTTCACAGATTAGTTATGTGATATTGGACAAGCTAGTTTATTTTGCTTGGGATTCAGTTTTCTTATATTCAAAAAAGAGAATGTTGGATGAAAAAAATACCTTTTGTTTTTTAATAGTTTGGGAATTTATAATAGGGATTGTAGATAAAGTTTGATTTGCTTCCTTTCTTCCCCTTCTTTGCCCCAAATTAATGATATTAAACATTAATGTACAGGCTGTATTTAAAAATGAAAACTAATTTCACCATTAAGCATTTGAGGTACTCAAACACTACCACTAGATAGTATCAGGTAAAACTAAAGGTTTTAACCTGAGGTTAATCTTGAAGGAAACTGAGGATTTTGAGATGGTGAGGAGAGAATGTATTCCAGACATGGAGGACAACCAGTACCAAGGCACAAAAATGGGAAATGGAGTATAATAAATAAAGACACTAGTTTGGTCTGTGAGGGGGTTATAAGTATTTGATATGTGAATTTAAATTATTCTTACCTTTTCGTTAAAACAAGGCACCTAAGGATTTCTAGCAGGTATTATCTTTGTGTTCTAGTTTTATTAAAGTATCATATCTACATGTAAAAATCTACAGAAAATGAAGTACAAGTAAAATGAAGCAAAACAAAACCCACTACTCAAAAGCAGTCTCCATAAATGATGCAAATCTCTGTTGGCTTGTCATATAATTCAGTTAAATCATTCCTATATAAGCTGTACTAATGTGATTTCCATAGCAAACATTTTATTAAGGTGTCTTTTAATAAAGTTGTACTTCACTGCCATGTTGTATAATGGGCATGATGAGGTTTTCTTAGATTATGTTGGTGACATATTAAGATTGGAAGGTTTTATCAAACTGGAAAACTAAGTAATTTAGTATGGACTTGACAACAGATTGAATATCTTTTTTGAAGGGTCAGCTTAGTTTGGAGAGTCATATAAATTTAAGTATTTGTTGTTAATTGCATTTCAAAATAATTTGTTTTTGTTGTAATCTTGTGTGTGTTATCTTATATATTTAAAAACATTATCTTGAAAAGGGATCCATAGGCTTCACCTTACTGTCAGAATGGAAGGGGTCTAATAGACTTCACCAGCCTGCCAAGGTTCTGTTACACAAAAAATGCTTTAAAAATTCTGAATCACAGAGACGTTCAGTGTTTTGAGAGAGACCATGCTAATGAAGTTACAAGTTTTTGTGATATTAAGTATATAGAAAAAAATTCATACAATTGCTACCTATTCTCACGTAGTTAAAGGTAAAAAGAGTGAACTCTAAGTAAAATTATCAAAGAGTGTATGTATATGTGTGTGTGTGGGCACTTTCAGCTTCACTTTCTCTCTTGTGTCAGTTCTCTCTCCTATCAAAATAAGAAAGCCTGTGACTGACATTAGCCAGTGTTGATTTATTTTATTCTTTGAGATGAATTAGTTCTGAAGATTCAGCATAGTATTGCGGATAGAGGGCAAGCCTTGGAGTCAGGAACACATGGGTTCAAGTCCTGCCTCTGACACATGGTAGCTTTATATAAACCATGCCAAGACACTTAAGTCACTCGGTGTGTCAGAGTACTCTCAAAGACTGAATTGAAAAGAAAGCACTGATCTCTAATGGTAGAGAGAGTGAAATCTCAGGTCTGAACAACAAAAAAATATTTTTTCTTGATGTATTTCTTCATTATCCTGGAGATGATGGTGCTACTATTTGCAGAATTTCTTGGGCATAGAATTCTGAGTGTCTACTTCATGGGGTCAGTAGTTGTTTTACCTGCCTTGTTTATACTGTTTGCTCCCTTTCTCTTGGAGTACTTCATTGCATTATGAAGTTAGAAACAAGAATTGGAGAAGTAATTGAGAGAAGTGAAGGCTACAGTTAATAATAGGTAATATTTAGGTAATAATAGATAAAGGACAATAGTGAAAGCCAAATGTTCTATTTTTTTGGATGACATAAAATTGAGTAATACTTGGATTTCCATTATTGATTTCTTTTATAGATACGGGAATATGAATGGATCCATTCTCAAACCAAGAGGCTAAAGTTTAATGCTCTCATAACAACATATGAGATCCTCCTAAAAGATAAGGTATGTAAGGCATGGTTCAAATTCTTGAATATTTGCCCAAGTTGTAGGGGCCTGTGCTTTTCATTTTTTGTTATAAAGGTTTATTCTGGCTTTTGAGCTTTGTGGGGGGGGAAAAAGAATATTTTGGGAACATTAGTAGGGAAGAAACCAGATGCTAGAAGGAACACAGAGATAACCTAGTCCAATTCTCTCACATTTTACAGAAGAAGAAACCTGTATTCACAGAAGTGAAGGGATTTTCATGGGATAACAATAGTCAGAGATAGATTTAGGACTAAAATCTGGCTTTTTGTTCCTGGTCTAGTAGATAGTGGTTGTTTTAATTATTAATTTTTTTATTTTTTAAAAGAGAAATTTTTTTTTTTGCTCTCTACAGGAAAATAAGTTTCACATAAAATGAAAATTGTAAAACTTTTCAAACCCTTTGAAGATGGTCTTTATAAGAACTAAAATACTCCTTACAAAGAGCCATTTTAGTTCTAGGCAGATTCTATTAGTGCCAAGGGAAGAGTTTTTAGGTTGATAAAATCTGTAGTTTCTGAGTATTCCTCAAATCCCAGTGTTGTGGTGGAGCCTAGTCAAGAGGAGGATAGTAAAGTATATAAGAAAAAAGAAGAGTACAAATCATTTTTGCCCCAAACCTCCTTTTTTATTTGATCTTACAACCAGGAATATGCAACAGTATTTGGTAAAGGAGGCCTACTTTCATAATGTTTTAGGGATTGTAGTTCATTTTTGACAAGTGCATGCCCCAGTCTAAGATCTTTTACATATCTAAGACAATGTGGAATATTTTCCATACTTACATTTGTAATGATGTTTGCATGGAGATGATTAACACTTGAAACCACTTGCCCATCTGATTTGGTGGCTTGTTTTGTTTTGTTTTTACTTTAGACTGTGCTGGGCAGTATTAACTGGGCCTTTCTGGGAGTGGATGAAGCCCATCGATTGAAGAATGATGACTCTTTATTGTATAAAACTCTGATTGATTTCAAGTCCAACCATAGGCTCCTGATTACTGGGACCCCTCTTCAGAATTCCCTCAAAGAGCTCTGGTCCTTGCTGCACTTTATTATGCCAGAGAAGTAAGCTCTTTCCTGTGTACTTCAAAAGATGCTAGAATGTTTGAAATGCCAAATGATATTAAATCTTTTATCACTCATCCAGGAAAAGAAATGGCATGATTTGTGGGAAGTAGAGGTTGTAGCATGATTTTTAGTAAAATAACTATGGAAACAATAGTATCAAGTCATTTTGTGATAAAAAAAAAGTCAGAGGTCAGAATTCTTGGAAGTCACATATTGTGTCTGCCAGAAATTTTAAACATTAATTTGTAAAGGCAAAAAACTAGAGATATGGCCAATAATAGTGAAATAGCACATTGGTCAGTCTCTGAAGTACTATAATATGTAATTAGTCTAATTGAGTAGTGCTGAAAAATTATTCAGAATATATGAAATTTTGAAAGATACTTTTATATTGAATTACAATTACCTCCGAAAGGTAAAGTTATGTTTACCAAGATGCCTCTCCTAAAAGTATCTTTGTTTATGTAACATGCTTACTCTGTGATGCACATCCATAAAATTATTTGGCCAAGGATCTGCAAATGCATTTGAAGACAATTTAGACTTTTGCTCTGATGCTGTTAAGTATCTATCACGTTCCAGCTAGAGGTGGCTGTTTTATGATAATAAATGGTTTTACAATGTATGTTGTTTTTCATCAAGACCAAAGTAATGTCACTTTAATAAGTCTGAGGCTTTTAATTTTTTTCCTCTTCCCCAACCTCCCTCATTGTCCAGAAATGTTGATAATTTGCATTGAATTAACCCTGATTTTCCTTTGTGAATTCTTGGATGTGTGAAAGAGATAATTGACAGCAACTGTTCTTTTCTCTTTGAAAAGTTAATATGCCTATGTGAGAATTAAAATGGTGATGGAATTAATAATCTAGTGCAAATAATACTTGTAGCCAATCTTTTCATCTATATTTTTGGGTGCTAATATATACATAGATACACATAATGCATATACATATATAAACTCACTTATGTATGTGTATATACATATACCTTCACATACATAAACATAAACAAACATGAAGTAAAACTTTTTATTTTTTATGAAGCAATTGGGGTTAATTATTTAATGAACTAAAAAATATAGTCTTACTTTCTTTGTAAAGTTGTTAAAGTGAATAAACAAACATTCTCTGAAGTATTTTGTGAGCCATATTGGAAATAGGGTATTTGTTAAAATGATAGGGGTCCCCTAGAGAAACAAAGGTTCTGAACTCAAAATATATAGGTATAAGACAAGTAGTCACTTTTTTTGGTGGGGAACCTTGAGGCATTTGGAGTTAAGGGATTTGCCCAGGATCATAGAGCTAGGAAGTATTAAGTGTCTGAGATTGAATTTGAAATCATATTCCATGAATGGAAATAACATTCTTGTGTAAAAAAAAAAATTAGACCAAAAGGGAAAAAACCATAAGAAAGAAAAAGCAAAAAAACAAAGATTAAAATAGTGTGCTTCGATCCACATTCAGTCTCCATAATTATCTCTGGATGCATATGGCATTTTCCCTAAGTCTATTAGAATAGAGCCAAGTCTATCACAGTTGATCATTACATAATCTTGCTGTTAGTATGTACAATGTTCTCTTGGTTTTGCTCACTTCATTCAGCATCAGTTCCTGTAAGTCTCTTCAGGCTTTTCTGAAATCAGCCTGCTCATCATTTCTTACAGAATAGTAATATTCCCTTACATTCATATACATAATTTATTCAACCATTCCCCAAATGGGCATCCACTCAATTTCCAATTCCTAGCCCTGTACCAAAAAGAGCTGCAACAAACATCTTTGTGCATGTGGATCCTTTTCCTTCTTTTATGATCTCTTTGGGAGGGGAAACAGACCCAGTAGTGACACTCTTGGATGAAAGGGTATGCACAGTTTTATAGACCTTTGGGCATAGTTCCAAATTGCTCTTCCAGAATGGTTGAATCATTTCACAACTCCACCAGCAGTGCATTGGTAGTTCTTAAATATTTTAAAAAAAAATGCTTGGGAGCATATTTTAACTGACTTTATTCTGTATTTCCCATAAAATTGTTTCGTGAGAGTAGTTTTGTTTGTAGATGAACTTTTTTTTTTCCAGTCTTTTGCTGATTAATGTCTTTACACATGTCTAATTATATACCCATTTTTAGTTGTCTCCATTTTGATTCTGAAACAGTCCCTGAGGTGCTGACAGAAGAAGTAAAAATGGCATTTGCAAAGAGAATCAAGATGGAAAAAGTAGCTTCTTTGGATTGAGTATAGATGGAGGAAAATTGTATTGGAAGTGATGTTATTGTGAAGGCATTTAGGGACCTATATAAAAGAGAGGGAGCTTAAAAAAGTAGGGGGAAAATCTCAGGTTTTATTGTTAGCAAAAACAAAAAAAAGGTGACAATATACTAATCTGTATGCCTGTTTTTCCATTTCACAATGATAGCTAGGATTTACATATATAGTGTTTTAAAGTTTGCAAAATGCTTTACAGAAAATTAGCTTATTTGATCCTTACAATAAACTTGAGAGGTAGGTTCTATTATTTTCATTTTATAGATGAGGAAATTGAAACAGATAAAATTATGACATATTCAGGTTCACATGGCTAATGAAGCCAGATCTGAATTCTGGTCTTCCTGAATTCAGGTCCAGCAATCTATTGTATTACTTAATTGTTTCTGATCTTTAAATTCTACCTTTATCTTTACTTTTTTTTGTGTGTACTTAATTTATTAAAAATGTTTTTTTTTTCCCAGCCCCTTAAATCATTTTTTTTTAAAGAGTAATCTTTATTTAAAAGAATAATCTTTAGAGAGAGGACAGTTTATTTAAGTGTTCTTTAATTTCTATTTGCATTTAATTATCTTTCTTGTTTTTCTGTTCATGTCTTTTTTTTTTTTTGGTAGGATTATTTCCAATGTTCCATTTTTTTATTATTTTTTGATTGAACATCTGTTTTTTTTTTCATTGATTGTATTTACCTTATTTTTTTGAGTTTGTTACTTTGGATTGCGTCTTGAACTCTTGCTTTGAAGAATAGGATTGTTTGAATTAGAAGTTGGTAGTGAGTACTGAGGAATACTGTTATTTGACTTTAATTTCTCTTACATTTGAAGATCTTTCTTATGGCTGTTTGTAGTATATATTATTTGATTTGGCAATTATTAAATTTAACTATCATGTTTCAAAACTGGAAGTATTGGTTTTTTTTCGTGGAGGCAATTTGTATTGTTTTGATTAGTGCTTTATTTTCTTTATTTAGAAGTTCTGGATAGTTTTCTTGAATTACTTTCTTTATTTTAATATTCACATTTTTAATTTACTGTAGTCTTCTGGGAAACCTATGATTTTTAAGTTATCTTTGAGCTTCTTGCCTTCCAGATTAATTGCTTTGGCTTGTATAGAGACGATATATTCTTTTAGCATTGTTACGTTTTGCTTCTCTTTTTCTAGATAGTCCTTCACTTCAGTATATTTATATTCTGAATCCATTGCTTTCTGTTTCCTTCTTTGGAGAGATTTGCCAACATGGATTTAAGTTTTTCTTTGTTAATTATTTCTGCTGTTCAGGCCATTAGTTCTCACATTTGTTCTCTTCAGACTTGTTCTTTTTATGTCTTTTTAAACCATTTTGGAATATCATCTTATTGTTCCATGCTTTTTGGGGCCTCCAGAAGGTTTTGAAATTAGTTTCTCATTAGTAGGTTCAGTTTCCTTTATCTTATAATATTTTATTGTAGTTTTAATATTCATTCTCTTATTTATCTGCTTGTATTCTAGATTTTAAATTGAATTTTCTTCCTTTTGAAATTTTGTTGGTTTTAGTCATTTTTACTTATATTCTCTGTTACTGTCTAATTTCTTCCTCTCTTTGATAGTGGATATACTTGGAACTGGAATGTAAAGCTGTCTCCTTCTACATTTGAAGGAATTTACTTTTCAAGCAGGATTTGGAAAATGTAGTAAAGTAATGATCCACATCTTTACCATCTCACAAGTGATTGAATGATGTAAAGATATAAAATCTATGTTGTCCTTTGTATGTTGATCATGAAAAATATGTTTTTGTAGAACAAAACACTGCTTTATTGGCTCTTTTACAGCCAAGTGTCTCTCATCCACATATCAGCATGATTTAGGATTTCTTGAGAGAGTTAACAGTATAAATGACTATTTAATAACTGATAATAAACATCAAGTGAGATATAAAATAGGGAGATTCATGTATACAAATACATGAATGACTGTGATGGGAGAAGTCCAGTGCAAAGTCAGTCAGTCACTAAGCATACATTAAGTGCCTACCATGTGATTTCAATAGACAGGTAGAGAATGAAACAATTCTTACTGACCTATAGTTTACATTCTAATTGAAGACACTACAAGGAAATAAGAATGTATGGTGAATAAAACCAAATAAATGCAAAGTATCTAAATAAAGGATAGTTTGAAAGGAAGGGTACACACATTTGAAGAGATCAGGAATGTTTTAGGTAGAATGTGGTACTTGAGCTTTAGTTTTGGAGAAAGAGAAGGAATCTGTGAGGCAGAATTGAGCGTGGACTGTATGCCAGATATGGAGGTTAGCTAGTACAATGCTACAAAAATTGGGAGGTATAGTATCATATGTAAGCAATAGAGAGTCCACTTTGGCTCATCAGCGTTCAAAGTTGAGAGCAATATAGAGTGACTCCAGAAAGATAGCTGGGGACACTATTATATCTAAGCTAATTAGATTTTTATATTTAATCTAGGAGGAATAGTGGGAGCTATAGGAGTGTGTTGAGTAGGAAAGTAATATGGTCTTATCTGTGCTTAAGGAAAATTACTTTGGCAGTAGCATGGAGGATTAACCTGCAGTAGAAGAGACTTGAAATGGGGAGGGGGGTAATAATTGAGAGACTATAGGAATAATGTAAGTAAGAAGCAATGAAGGCCTAAATTAAAGTGGTAGCTCTATGAATAGAGGTGAGGGGTTAGAAATATTGTGGGGGTTGAAACAACATTTGACCAATGATTTAATGAGTGAATGAGGTGAATAACATAAATTGGTGACATTTTTGACAAGATGATCCCAACAGTTTTTTTCCAAATCATGAAAGGAAAATAATATATTGAATATATTTTGTTTTGAAAGGTAGGAAGTAGATCAGGAGCTAGACTTGAATCTAGGATAATCTAGATTCATATCCTATCTTTTACATATATAGGCAATATGATTCTGTGCAAGTCATTTAACCTCTCACTGCCTCAGGCAACTCTAGGAATTTTAAGTTTTAGAACCACTGCTGATCTTTATTGGTTGAAGATTGAATTTCCTCATCTGAAATTCCACACTTAAATTAAATAACAGCTTCCAACAACAAAAAAAAATTTGTATTGTGCATTTTGTTAACTTTTAAACTTCAAACAATAGTAGTTTTCATATGATGTGTAGTCCATATTAGGAAAATAAATCTTGTAAAATATCAATCATGTTATTTTTGAGAGTAATCTGGTTATAGCAAATTAATAGTATACTATCCTGTATATACAAAAATGAATCTGCATATGCTTTAAATTGTTTTTTTTTCAATAGTTATGATAGTTGTGTTGATTCATGCATGATTTTGCCTGGAAGTATGTGTTTGTCAGACCACAGAGTGGTATTAATGGTAATAATTATAGAATTAAGTGACCAAACCCACAAATTTTACTTCAGTTAATTGAGTTCAGCCAATATTTATTAACTTCCTTTAGGATATAAGGCATTGTGCTCTGTTTGAGCTGAGTGGGCATAATATAGGCAGGACATTCTCTAAGAATGTTGTAATTTTTTTCCTTTTTTTTTTTTGACCATGATAAATCACCATTCTTTGTATTGTAAATTAATTTCACCTTTATTTTATACCTCTGATAGTTTTTTTTGTCTCAATATTCCTATTCTAAATTACTGTAATAGTTTTCATCAGCCTCATTTAAAGATTATGGCTTAGGGGCAGCTAGGTGGCGCAGTGGATAGAGCACCAGCCCTGAAGTCAGGAGGACCTGAGTTCAAATGTGGTTTCAGACACTTAACATTCCCTAGCTGTGTGACCCTGGGCAAGTCACTTAACCCCAACTGCCTCAGCAAAAAGCAAAAAAATAAATAAATAAAATAAAGATTATGGCTTTCCTTAGCCATTGAGCTCAGCGTAGTTTTAGCTATTTAATTTTGGCTGAATGTATTTTAATTACATGTTTCTAAATTAAGTATGGTCTTTTGGATTGTTTTTTGTGTTTCCTGAATTCTGTTGATGTCAAAGACAACAGACCAGTTTTATAGTTTTGTACATGCTGCTGTTTGACTTTCTGTAAATAGAGTTCATTAAATTTTGTCTCCAGGAACAATACAAGTTTTTTATTTAAGTAACAATTGAAATTTTGGCAGTGTATCTTATTGATGTTTTAAATTTTTTTTCCCAAGTAAATTACCTTTTATTAGAAAATTATAAATCACCATAATTTTCCTTCATAAATTTTCCATAATTACTTCCCACATTCATTTTCATAAACCTATCTAACAGAAATATGCTAGTCTCAGAAATTGTATTATTTCATAAAACTAATGTTAACTATTTAGGTAACCCAATTAGTTATATTGGTTTTCTGACTCATGCTTAAATATTGCATTCTTTTTGTTTCATTCCATTTTTATTTTTTGGTTTTCTTATTTCAAAATTAATAATTTTATCTAGCTTAGTTACCTTTTTTAAGAGGTTAATTTTATGACACAAAAATGTCTTTTTTTAGAAATTCAATTAGTGAAAATATATTTTCCCCATATAATTTAAAATTAGTATTTCATCTTTAGGTTTGAGTTCTGGGAAGATTTTGAAGACGACCATGGAAAGGGGAGAGAGAATGGTTATCAAAGTCTTCATAAGGTTCTAGAGCCTTTCCTTCTTCGAAGAGTAAAAAAGGATGTGGAAAAATCTCTTCCAGCCAAAGTGGAGCAGATTCTCAGGGTGGAGATGTCTGTCCTTCAGAAGCAGTATTATAAGTAAGTTACTTCCTAAGCTGGCCATTAAATTGTATTGAGACTATAGGTGGAAATAAGAGCATTACATGAAAAAATCTTGCTTTCCTTTTTTATTTTGGCTAATGCTGGATAATGGTTTGTTCTCTCCACCCCCCCCCCCCCAATCCTTCCCTCTTCCTGCCCTTTTTTGTTAGCACACATGAGAATTAGTGCCATTTTGTTCTTGCTTGCTGGCCAAAAACATAGCCCAATTCCCAGAGAAATAATGATACTCTCTCCTTTTTTCCTCCTTGCCCCAGGAAACAGATTATTATATTGAATAATATTCATCTAATAAGATTGGAGTTAATACAAAGGAAGAAACATCCTTTCTCAACTGAAGTGTTCTAGATGCAACAGATTTAGTACAAAGGGATTTGTGTACTTGTTTTAAGTTCTGTTGTAGGAAGGCTAGTACTAGGTCAGATCATGGCTTCCATAATTTAAAAGTGTACCTTCAAAGTTTTGGACCAGTTAGTTATGTTTGAAAATTAGAAGTCTCCATTAAAATAAAAAATAAAAAAAAAAGGTTAACATCCTATTTAGTTATGCTTTGTGAATAGTTAGCACACTTAAAAAAATGATTTTTTTTTTCTCTGTTCTGTCTTGTTGCTCACCACTTACCTAAATTTTTAAGACAATAGTTTTCAACTGTTGTGACATGAAAAGGATTATAATACTTAATAAGAAACAAGCAAAAAGTCTTATTTAAAATATATCTATAAGTAATGAACATAGAAAGAGGGGAAAAAAACAAACACTGAAAATAGGCTGAAATTAAGACCTATTTTCTTAGTTTTGCCTTGCATTTGGAACAACTCTTTAACCTACATAGACTCTTCTTCCAATTAAGTTGACATCTTGAAGGAATTTTAGTTTGGTTCAATTTGTCCTTGTCACCTGTATGTATTTTTAATGCTGCCGTGCTCATATTCCTTTTTTTTTCTTTTTTTTGATGGAAAGAAGAGAGGGGGTGAGCTAAGAAATTTCACAAATTAGTAAAAAGTAATGGAAAAATGAAAAAGGTGCATTTATTGATGAAAATTAGAGAGTATCAGTGTTTACATTTTCAACCCAACACTTTGTTCATGTTATAATATTTAGTCACTGTATGGAATACTCTTTTTTGGGGGGGAGGGAGGAATTACGAGTGTTTCATAGTTCTAAATCTATTTTTATGGATCTTGGAAGTATGGAAACTCTTTGCCTTTGATTGAGCCTTAAGATAGCTTGAGAAAAGAAACTTCCTTCATTTAAAAAAAAAAAACAAAAAAAACCACACATGAATCTTCATGGTCATAAAGTTGAGGTGTGTAAATAAAGTAATGGATGTGATTACAGTTATGAAAACCCAGAATAGACAAGAAAAACATTTACTTTCCCTTCCCCCCCTTGCACTTTTCTTTCCCTTGGAAGCTTTTTCTATTTCTTCTCCTTTTGTCTTATTAATTTAAAAATTTGACCTGAGAATTATATTACTGACATCTACAGGTGGATTTTGACTAGGAATTACAAGGCTCTCTCCAAAGGGACAAGAGGCAGTACATCTGGTTTCCTTAATATTGTGATGGAACTGAAAAAATGCTGTAACCACTGCTATCTGATTAAGCCCCCAGAAGAGAATGAACGTGAAAATGGACAGGAGATCTTGCTGGTGGGTACTTATTTGTGTATAGCTATTGTCTCTTTTTAAAATCCACAAATAAATCTATGACAAAATGAAATCTGCAACAAACCTTTACCTATCCTAGCTGTCTTCAAATTAATTCTCTTCCCTCTCTTATTCTTTTAGAGATTTGGTTTTGGGGAAATTTTTCTAATTAAGATTTTTTTATTTATTTGAAGAAATTATCTTTTAAAAATAGCCAAAGAAAAAATTAAGGTGGTAGATTATTTTTTACTGAATTTATTATTTGTTTAAAATACTTTCAAGAAATATTCTGAGCATCTTTTTTATATTTAGTACAAGTGCTAAGGATATAGAAAAAAATACAATAAATAGCTCATTGAGGACAGGGCTGGGTACTATTATGATCTTCCTGAGATGCGAAGATTTATATAGATTAAAAAATAAGGGCAACAAGTAGAATACATAGCGAATTGCAAAAAGTGGCTGTAATCAAGTGTCACTGTCAAGAGAAGTCAAAGTTAGGGAAGATGTAGGTTTGGGAATTATCCTCATAGACATGTTAATGGAAACCATGGAGATGAACAATAACTAATAGATGAACTCTGGTAATACTAAAAGGCAAGAAGAAAAGAAGGAATTACTCAAAAGAGACAGAAAAGCAAGAGCCAGAAAAGTACAAAGTTCATCACTGCTGTCAAATGGTCTAGAAAGTTTGAAAAGTATGAGAATAGGGAAGATACCCCTGGATTGTTCACTTTCTTAAGAACATCTTAATAGAATAGTGGTTTTAGAAATCAGATTATAAGGGGATATAAAGAGTATAGGCAGGTCCCAATTCAGATTACTTAAAAAACATTCATGAAAAGAATTTTTTGAAATTGAGCACAGTTTTATGTGTAGAAATGGGGAAATGTTTCAACCTCATGATTGGAATGACTTTTAGTTCTTCAGTCCCTGATCAGGAGCAGTGGGAAGCTGATCCTCTTAGATAAACTGTTAACAAGACTTCGAGAGAGGGGAAACAGAGTTCTGATCTTCTCCCAGATGGTGAGGATGTTGGATATCTTGGCTGAATACCTGACTATTAAACATTATCCTTTCCAGGTAAGTATACTAAGTAATGGGATTGCAAGCATACTAAACTGACCTGTAGTGGAAAATATCATCACTCTTTTAATTGTTCTAAATCTAGAAGTAAGTCTAAGAAGGATTTTATTTTGAAATAACTTTTTCTTGGCTTTGTCCTTAATAAAATACTCATTTGAAGCTCACTCTTTTTGATTTGAGAAAGAAAAAAGTAAATAAAAGTTAAGTGGGTTTGCTTCTTACCTCTCTAAATAATGGAGAGGAAAAATTGGTTGTCTGATGAGGGAATCACAGGAACTCAAAAAATGTAGTACATACCACGGAAAAAAAAAAAGAATTGTTTTATAAATTTTCAGTGAACTTGGACTTGAATCTGGAGGTAGTTGAGCTGGTTAGTCCACTGACTCCTGGAGTAATTTTTTTTTTTTT
>JAJPUD010002486.1:270123-292702 GCA_023553655.1 Myrmecobius fasciatus
GCTACTATGACAAGAACTGGGATGGAACCCATTCCTTTCTGGTTCTTGTCATAGTAGCTTTAGTTTTAGTATTTTTTTGGCTGAAAAATCAAATGGAATTGTATTCTCTGTGAGATTGGAAATGAAGTTTTAAGATAATGATTTGGTCAGAATAAATAACATTGGACCAGGAATTTAGAGATTTGGGTTTATTTTTGACTTTTTTTTTTAACCAATTGTGTAACCTTGGGTAGTTTAATTTCTCTAATCTTGGTGTCATCCTCTAAAATGAAAATGATAATAGCTGTCTGTACAACTCATATGACAGTTGAGTGGTAGAAGTAAAATAAATGTAGGTAAAAATTTATGAAAATTTAAATAAAAAGTTTATAAAAGTTAAATATGCATTATGTGATGTAATGAGCAGTGGGTATATATATACATATGCATATGCATGCATGTGTCTCTATATACTTATATATACATATGTTGTATATTGTGGTATTTATGCTATTGTAGTAAAAATTTATCAAAAATAAAATTATGTGATTTTTAAAAATTGCTTAAATTAGTTGTACGCTTAGAATTTCCTTAAGAAATACTTTTCCAGGGCAGCTAGGTGTCACAGTGGATAGAGCATCAGTCCTGAAGTCAGGAAAACCTGAGTTCAAATCTGTTCTTAGACACTTATCATTTCCTAGCTGAGTGACCTGGGCAAGTCACTTAATCCCCATTGTCTCAGCCAAAAAAAAAAAAAAAGAAAGAAAGAAAGAAATACTTTTCCCTAAGTACACATCATTGTAATCAGTCATATTATTTCTCCATTTCAAACTTGTTTGGTACCTAGAGATATAATTAAAACAAAGGAATTATCAAGGATTGGGTTACCACTCTTTTCTTCATACTTCTTGGTATAAGGTCTGATCCTAAAATAAGCTTAAAAGAGAACACTGAATCAGAACCTCTCAGCCATGATCTTGTAACAAGAGATCCCATGTCAGAGGTATGCTGCCTAAGCAGAGTCCTTATTACATAGACCTGGCCAGGGCTTTCGGGTTATTTTTAGTCTGTGCCTAGTGGGGACAAATGAAGGTTGCAAGTCTGTAGTGTTTTCAGTTCTTGATGCAGCTGGTCTTCCTTGACTCTTAATTCTTTGCTGATTTATTTCTACAGCGTCTGGATGGTTCAATTAAGGGAGAAATCCGAAAGCAGGCACTGGACCACTTCAATGCAGATGGATCTGAGGTATAATATTCTCTGCATGGTTTTGTTACATGAGAAGCTTAGATTTAAAATCAATAATAATTGCAGTTCACAAAGCCTTGCAGTTTACAAAGTGCTTTCTTTATACTACTGTGAGGAAGATAGTGGGGAAATACTAAAATTTAGTTAATATACTGAGTTTTACAAGCTATCTATTACCATCATCTCCATTTCTGTCTTGGAAAAAGAATAAGAATTCCAAAACCTTGACAAGATCACGTTAATAATTAGCCTCTCAAAAGCAAGCATCTTTAGATTTGCTTACCTTCCTAGGTTTGAATAATAAGAATTTCTGCTAGCAGCAACACCATTGTTATGTGGCTCAAGTGATAAACTTACTGGGACTTGGAGAGCAGCAAGGGCAAGATAATTGGGTTAGTTAGCTAGAAGGATTAGCTTTGATGAGGTGATAACATCAAAAGCTTATGTGTTAGAAAGAACTAAATTCTTATTAGGGTTCTGCTACTCTTTGGATGTGGGTGAAGATGAACTTAATGGATTTCCTTTGGATTCAGTTTTACCAGGAAAGAACAAAAAATATGTATCTTAGTACTTTTTTTTATTATTGACTTTAGTAATAGGAATATTTTTCACCCAGTCAAGCAGTTGGTTCCAGCTTTGTACTAAACTCTGTGGAATATAAATTAATTAATCATAACATTTATTATCTTCTTTATGCTACTGTGTTAAATGGGTGAATTGTAAGACAGTTTCATCTATTGGGGATTTTACAGGAGGAGCAAATGCAATAACTAGAAAAAGTATAAGATGATATATAAATCAGTTGTATGGTTTTAGACTATAGATAATATAGGAGTTCAGAAAACAAAACAAAAAAAAATGGAAGCTATACAGAGGTATGAATGTACTGAGACAGAGAAAAAAAAACAAGAGGTAGAGAAACAGTGGGAAAACCAGATGTCAGACATCTCTGGGGTGGAGTGTCAGTAATCCTGAACTAGAGTATCTTTTGAACACAAGGGACAAATTTGTTTTCCTCCCAGCCATAGGGCATACTTAAAATAAGTGTGTGTGTTCATCAGTAATGGTATTCTTTTTGCTTTGAGGCCAAGGGTGGAGATCCTGTGGGCATTGACATAGTTTCATTTGGCAGAAAAGCATAGCCTAGAAGACCAGTTGTCAGTTTGTTTTGAAGAGGATTCATTTCATATATATGAGTGAGACCATATGATTATTTAGGTCTGCTTTAACTCTTAAGTTTTGTGATTTTTGTGGAACTGAGTAAGAAAATTTTGTTTTGGTTATGAGTGTACTATTGTAGTAAAAAGTTACTCTCAGTGACTATTCTGGCCAAACTATTCAGAGCAGAACTACTAAAATTTTAAGTATAAAAGGCATTTAATAAGCTGGATACTGGTTGAATACCCATTATCTCCCTTTCTTTCTTTTTTCTTACCCTCTCTCACCTTTTTCTGTCTTTTTCTGAGTATCTGTCTCATTCTCTGATAAAGTGTTATATTACCTGTTTCTACTTAAATATATTATGTGAAAATTCTCTAAGAATACAAATAAAAATTATATTGATGTTTTTGAGTTTTGAATTTAGTTTGCCTTTTTGGAGGGTGGGGGGTAGAGGTGAGGGTAGAGGGGTAGGTATATCTTTTATCCTGAAGTGAGAAGTCCCATCTAGAGAAACCTATATTATTAGTTTCTAAATAGAAAGCCTTAATTCTTTTTTTTTTTTTTTCCCTCCCATGAAATCTCTGAGATAACTTGCTTATCAATTCTTACTGGGTCATCTGACTGTGGCTTAGCTATTGACTTTCAATATTTCCATATCTAATTGCTAACATGACTGCTAGTTGGAAAGTGAAGTCTAGTTTATCATCACCATTAAGGCAAAACTGAGATAATTTTTGACTTATTTATATAAATATGTATATACATATTGACATATGTATATACTGATATGTATTTCTAATATAATTATATACAAACATTAAAATGTAACTGTAATCCCCTCTTCCCATTTCCAAGTACTTGAAGACAGAGATCTGGATAAATATTTTCTTCATAATATACCTTTCATTCTTCATATTTTTTTTGTGTACTTCCAAGTCTTGACTTTGAACTGTTTCTGTATAGTTTTTCTTGTTCTCATTGCCATGACATAAGAATCACATATATGTCTGTGCCATTTTGCAGACTGTTTTTTTTTCCCTACACTTGGAAACTTATCTTAAGTATATATATATATATCCTTCTACTTTATTTATCTTTCTTTGAACTGTAGTAATCTATTTATGTTCTTTATTAGTCCTAAGAAATGAGTCAACATTCATTCATGCAAATATTTTCATGTGCCATTTTATATTATTTTATTAAATTTTATCTACATAGAAAAGTGAATTGATTTAAGAAAAACTCAATGTTAAGAGCATTGTTTGTGATCATATAATTACATGTCTTTGAATATGAAATAAAGTGGTAAGATATTCAGGAAAAGAGCATGGAATTAGAGATCCTGAGTTTGAATCTCTCACCTTTTTGATTTCCTCATTTGTTAAATATGGGTACTATAGTACCCATTGTGCTTCTTCAGGCCCTCATGCCTACTTTAGTGAACTGCTTGCTCTTTCCTCTTTTACAATAAAAGTTCACTTTGCCATCACCTCCTGGACAATCTTTTAGTTTCTATAAAGTTTGCCCATCATATTTCACTTTTCTTCACAACTGCAGGGGTTTCCAGGGATACAGGGCTTTTTGGAGTATGAAACTGTTTCTGAGACAGACACGACATAAAGTGGTGTATTGCCTTATGTACAGGACTTCTGCTTTCTGCTCTCAACACGGGCGGGTGGCCTAGGAATTAACTTGGCTTCAGCGGATACTGTGGTCATCTTTGACTCTGACTGGAACCCCCAGAATGACTTACAAGCACAAGCCCGTGCACATCGGATTGGACAGAAGAAACAGGTCAGAGAAGATGTTAGGGTATCTCTAATATTAATGTTTGTAGGGTTTTAGCCCTGGGCAATCTGTAAACTACCATGTGTCCCAAAAGTCTTAATACAGCTTTAAGCAATTAAAGCTGTGACTTATGGGATATTTTCCTTCCATTTTATACCATTTCAGCTAAGCTAGACATCTACTGGACATTAATAAAAGGTAGTGCCTTATTGTTAAATGGATTTACACACACACACACACACACACACACACACACACACACTCAAAATATTTAGATAATATACCATTGAGTCTTGTGAGCTTCTGTTATTTTGGTATTATTTTACATGGATATAGAACAGATAATTTTTTTTCTTACTATATATATATGTATTTTTTTTTAATGAAAAAAACATTTTTTATTTTGTGGGAAATAAAAGCAGAAAGAGACCTTGGAATCCAGAACTCTTGAAAAATGTTTCCTTAGGGGCATCTAGGTGGCATAGTGGTTAGAGCACCAGCCCTGAAGTCAGGAGGACCTGAGTTCAAATCTGGTCTCAGACATTTCCTAGCTGTGTGACCCTGGGCAAGTCACTTAACCCCAATTGCCTCAGCAAAAAGCAAAAAAAAAAAAAAGAAAGGAAAATGTTTCCTTAAAAAATAATACCCATCTCTACCATATTCCCTCCTCTTCTGTTTCCCTCCCTCTCTCCCTTCCCCAAGAGCCCTTTTTCTAGGTATTTTCCTTTGTCCCCACTTTACTTTCCTCCTTTTTCTTCTGTGTTCTATTCTACTTCCATTCATCTCCCCTTTCCATTCTCTTACTATATTTGTGTAATGATTACCTATCATTCTCTTCAGTGATCCCTGTTTCCTTGTTTTTTCCACTAGTCAAATATTCCCATACATATGGTTAGAAGTATACAGATGGCTTTTCATAGAGCTTTTCATTCAATAATAGGTCTGGAAATCCATCTGTGTTATTTATAACAAATTATGGTTGATGTGGCTTAATGAAAAAGACCATTTTTGTGTTGTATTCAACATTTGTTTGATTTTTATTTCAATATAACCAATAATAGAAATTTTTGTGCCTTTATTTAAGATGAATATTTGCTATAATAAAAATACAAGTCTGATCAAAACTATTGCCTTAATGGACAAAATACAAAAATTTACAGTTGAAGCAGAATAGAACTGACTCCCTCCCCAAAAATGAGGCATCATACCAATTGTTCTGTGAGTAGATACTTGTCAGATATAATACTCACTTTACTTTGCTCTGTAGGTGAATATTTACCGCTTAGTTACAAAGGGGACAGTAGAAGAGGAAATCATTGAACGAGCCAAAAAGAAGATGGTGTTGGATCACTTAGTGATCCAGCGTATGGATACCACAGGCCGTACCGTTTTGGATAACAACTCGGGAAGGTCAAAGTAAGTACCAGAAAGAGGGGGTGAAAGAAATCCAACTGACTATGGACTTTAGATTATATATTATCTGTGAATTAACTGTCTCTGATATGAAGGGATCATTCAGAAGGCATATTAGAAATTCTTGACTACCAAACAAAAGGAAGGTACATTAACATTTAGGCTGTTTAGTTAGAGGGAAGGTTGTTTTTATTTCTTTGCTTTCTCTTTTTTCTATATTCTAAAACTAGCTCCAGTTTTTGGGGTTTTTTTTGTTTTATTTTTGTTTTTGATCTTACTGTCTATCTTCTCTTTTTGTTTCTTGCCCCTTTCCTTTTGCTTTCAATTTAATAAACATTTCTTAAGTGCTGATCATTGTGCTAGGAACTGCATTGTGTATTGGGCTTTTTTTTTTTAGATCTTTATAAATAATTGCCTTCTGTTGAAATATGTAACTCAAAGAAGTAAACACAAAAGAAATCCAAAGCAATTACAAAGTAATATATAGAGAGCTCACTAGCGATTGGAGAGTATGAAGGCCTCATAGACTAAGTGGTACTTGAATTAGTTATCTTTAAAAGAAGCCAGGCATTCTAAGAAGTGGAAGAGGAGAGAGACAGAGACAGAGGCAGAGAGAGAAAGAGGAAGAGGGAAGGAGAGAGAGAGAGAATATGTGCTTTCTAGCTGGAGGTTAGCTGGAGTAAAGACATAGAGATGGATCTTGCAGTGCTGTATGTTGTAGGCCATTGGGTTGTGAAAGGAGTTTTGGGAAGGAAAATAGTGTTTAGTAAATCTAGAAAGGGAGCCTGGAACGACATTGTGGAAGGTTTTAAGCACCAAAGGAATTACTCTTTTATTCAAAGGAATTGCTTTTTGGGTAGGAAAGTCAGATCTGTGCTTACAAAAATATCTGGTTCTGTAAGCTACCAGGCAGCTGTAGTAGGAATTTTAACATTGTCCTGACAGACTTTAATACCAGACAGACTTTGCCCATTAACTTTTTTTTTTTTTTTTTTTGGAGGCAATTGGGGTTAAGTGACTTGCCCAGGGTCACACAGCTAGGAAGTGCTAAATATCTGAAGCCAGATTTGAACTCAGGTTCTCCTGACTTCAGGACTGGTGCTCTGTCCACTGTGCTACCTAGCTGCCCCACCCATTAACTATTAATGAGCACAAGTGAAGCATTTAAAATTAGAATATTTTCTTACTCTTCATAAAAATATTTGTGCTCAGATTCTTAGTTTCTTTTATTTAACAATTAACATGATATTGAAGATAGGAATAGTATAGGAAGAAGAAAGGATATGTAATTATCTTTAGGAAAAAGGACAACTGTTTCTGAGTAACTATGCATATTTCAAATTGTATTTTCTGGTATAGTAGTTGGGTATTTAATGATTGATGATTGCTGAGGCAGTTGGGAGTTAAGTGACTTGCCCAGGGTCACACAGTTAGGAAGTATTGTGTCTGAGACCAGATTTGAACTCAGGTCCTCCTGACTAAAGGGCTGGTACTCTATCCACTGTACCACCTAGCTGCCCCTGGTATTTATTTTTTTTGTTACAAGAAGAAAGGGATGTAGATTTGAATTAGATGTTTGATTCTTTAATGCTTAGAAGTTTTATATTATTTGGTCAGAAAGAGGCTGACTTGAATCTATGTTTGATAATATACATGGAAGTTTCAGTGTATGTAGTGAATTTAGTTGGAAAAAACTTCATTCCCTTGTATGTGGTTATAATTAAGCCACTAGAAAGATACATCTGATTGGCACCCCACTAAACAAATAATTTTTAATGCTAAGTGGGTGAGGGGAAATTCTTTCTTCAGAGTCCTTTAGAAATATTTCTTGATGAGTAAGGTAACTATTGAGGAAAACATGGAAATGCCTTTATCTTGATTTTATTCACTACAGAGAGTGAAGCTGCCCTAAAAACACTCCATTGTGTTGATGAATAATGTATCTAAAGAGGCAAAAGCCATATCTTTCATATTTAGATAATACAGAGCATTTTTACCTGGGAATATATTAGGAAAGGATGATTACATTAAGTATTTTAGATCACAACTACCTTTTCCCCCTTGCAGTTCTAATCCTTTCAACAAAGAAGAACTAACAGCTATTTTGAAATTTGGAGCAGAGGATCTCTTCAAAGAACTGGAAGGGGAGGAATCAGAACCTCAGGTGATTAAACATTGGGAAAAAAATATAGGCATATATGTGTATATATATGTATGTGTATTATAAATGTACATATTTTTCTTCTTTTTGAGAGTTCTAAAGAATTTTTTTTCTGGAAACACATTTTGAGTTTTATTAAAAATTGTTCCAGAATAAATATTATTTAAGGAAACTAACCAGTTTTACTTTATTCTGTGCAAGTTTTTATAGGATTAAATGAGACAATTTTAGGAATAGTGATGAAGGTTCTGACTTTTTGCCTACTGGTTCTAGTGGCTTTAGAATTTTTTCCTTATTCTTTAGCCATTATACTGAGTTTTAACTTAATTATTGAGCTCCTATGTTCTCTTCAGCAATTAAGATTATATTTGAAAGTTAGAGATGAAAATAAATGGGAGAATTAAGAGAACAAACTTTGTGGCAGTTGGTGTGGTACATCAATACTTTTAATATCACTTATTGAAAAGTGCTATTTTTTTTTAAATAATCTTACTTTAAATTATGTGTTTGTTCTTCTTAATTTCCTAGGAAATGGATATAGATGAAATTTTACGATTGGCTGAAACCAGAGAGAATGAAGTATCAACAAGTGCAACGGATGAGCTTCTATCACAGTTCAAGGTATGGAGTTAACATTTAGTTCTTTGTAATAAAATGTCTTCAGTGTTGGAGTTTGGTTTAAGTGTGAAGCCCAGTTTCCATTATTTCTTGGAGTTCAAAGTAAGGGCTTTCATAATAGTGAAATATAAAGCCTTTTTGCAAATTTTATTAGCACCTTTATAATTTGTAAGTATCATTCCTTATAACTTCTTGTCAACTTGGCTTTTTTATGGTATCCTACCTACTTTGGGGTATCTTCTGTCCCAAACCTTCAGTTTTCCAATTTGAAAATTGTATTCCTGGGGGGCAACTAGATGGCACAGTGGATAGAGCACCAGCCTTAAAGTCAGGAAGACCTGAGTTCAAATCTGGCCTCAGACACTTAACACGTCCTAGCTGTGTGATGTTGGGCAAGTCACTTAACCCCAACTGCCTCAGCAAAAAAAAAAAAAAAAAAAAAAAAAATGTATTCCTGGAGTGTGATGCTACTTTCTGCATCTTTAAATGTCTTGTAATATAATTTTAAAAATCTGAGAACTTTGGAAGAATTTTTTTATATAAGACATTATTGCTATTAAATTATAATATTATTTACTATTATTATTAGTAATGATGCTGTTCATAGAATGTTACTACTTTTATCAATAATAGCTAGCATATATTTAGTCTTAAAGAATTACATTTGCAAAATGCTTTACATATATTATCTTCTTTGAACCTTACAACAACCCTGTGAGATAGGTGTTGTTATTACTATCATAGATTAGAGAAGTAAGGCAAATAGTAATTAAATGTCCAGTTTCTCCCTACCTAGTAAGTGTCTGATGCTGGATTTGGGTTCATGCCTTCCAGATTCTATATCTAGCATTTTATCCACTGTACCACCTAGATGCCAAATTATTTCTTTTAATATTTTTCCAACATTAGAATTTATAGTAATTAACAAAATATTTTAATGTACTGCTATAATAAACACTCTATAGCAAAGAAAATTTATTCCTCAAAACTTAAGTCTACAGATGTCTGAAGTTGTTTGATCATTTCAATTAACCTTAAGATTAGCATTGTGTTGGTTTAGATCAGGTTCAGAAGCATTAAAAAAGAACCGAAGTTTTAAGAAGTTTTATCCCAGTGCTCTTGAGGCTTCCAGAAACCTGCTTTATTTACATTATACCCTGAATTATGTTGGGTTTCCTTATAAGAAACTCATACATAGCAAAACAGTGGCCTGTGTTATAAATGTAGCATAAATGTCTAGAGTGACATTTCACTGTAAATAATGACATTTGAGTTCTGATCCCACTAGAACTTTGATTTCTGCATCTTATTTGCAGCCATCTTATCTCTTTTGGCCTCAGTTTCTGCATCTGTGAAGTTACAAGATTGGACCAAGTATATCTCTTGTTCATTCCTTCTACCTTCTCAGTATCATCCTTCTATCTTTCTTTCCTCCATCACTAAACCAGAGTATTCCTATGACTTAAGAAGACTAATTCCTCTGTCTTTGCCCTATCCTACTTTCTATTATCTTTCTAGTTCTTTTGTCAAATATTTGTCTTTTCCTTATATATCTTTAGACTTTTCTTCTTTTAACTATAGTCATTCTCATATCTCCCTATCAGAAAAAGACCTGTTTTGTCTTCTGGCCTCATCCATTTACCATTCTTCTTTCTTATCATTCTTAAGCTTCTTGAAAAAAACTGTCTATAACTAATGCCTCTACTTCCCTGTTAGTCACAATTATTTCAGTTTCTTACTATTGGGCTTCCACTCCCAATTATTTTACCAAAACTGCTTTCTTTAAAGTTACCAGTGACTCACCTAATCATTAAATCCAGTGATCTTTCTTAAATCTTTGTATGCTTTAACCCTCTGACAGTTTGACATTTAGACTACATCTTCCCACTTTAGTCTGTTTTTAGTTTACAGATACAAACTCTTAGGGTGCTTTGAATTGCTTTTTTCAGTCTCCTTCATTGACTCCTGTCCTGTCTTTGATCTCTTAATGTTTATGTTCTCTATATTGTCCTTTTGCAATCTTGTTGCGTTTCACAGATTCATTAATACTTTTATGTGGTTGGCTTACTTAATCTGCCATTACTATTTGAACGACCTTTTAAGAGCTTCAGACCTTCATTTCTACCTGGGTGCCCCCATTGGTATGGGAGCTGGACATCATCTTCATTCACATGTTTGTAGTTTACTGACTCTTCTTATTTTTTTAAAAAAAATTTCATTTATTTTATTTGTAATTTATGAAATAATCATTTCCTTAACATAGAATTAAAAAAAAATCATTGCACATGAAACTGTAGTTCAATTATGTACAAATTACTATTCTTTTTAAATACATAATGAAGTAATCATGTAACTTTCTTCTTTTTTTCTTTTTCCCTTTTTTCCTCCCTTCTTTCTCACCCTAGGAAATGGCTATTATTAGACACAGAGGTGTGTGTGTGTGTGTGTGTGTGTGTAAAACTCTACACATACTTGTATTTATCATTTCTTGTTATATGTACTTTTAGGTCTACATATTTCACTCATTCTGTAAATATTTACTTATTTATTGCATTTTTTTCACTTTTTAAAAAAATTTCCATAATATTTTATTTTTTCAAATACATGTAAAGATAGTTTTCAGCATTTATTTTTGTAAGACTGTGTTCCAAATTTTTCTCCCCTCTTCCTTTAACCTTCTCCCTCCTGAAGACAGCAGGAAATTTGATATAGTTTAAATATGTGCAATTCTTTTAAACATATTTCCATATTTGTCATGTTGTGCAAGAAAAATCAGACCAAAGGGGGAAAAAACCACAAGACAGAAGCAACCAAACAAACAAAAAAATAATAATGCTTCGATCCACATTGTCTCCATAATTCTCGCTGGATGTGGATGGCATTTTCCAACCCAAGTCTATTGGAATTGCCTTGAATCACTGCATTGTTGAAACCAAGTCTATCATAGTTGATCATCATATAATCTTGTTGTTGTATACAGTGTTCTCTTGATTCTGCTCACTTCACTCAGTATCAGTTCATGTAAGTCTTTCCAGGCCTTTCTGAAATCATCCTGTTCATCATTTCTTCTAGAACAACAATATCCCACTACATTCACATATTATAACTTTTTCAGCCATTTTCCAACTGATGGTTTGCAAACATTTATTAAGGACCTCAGTTAAGCAGTAGTGGAAAGAAGAGCAGGGTGACTTTAAAGACTGGAAAACTTGGGTTCAAGATCTCTAACATATGCTGGCTATCTTAACCTGGGTAAGGTATTTAACCTCTCAGTGCCCCAAGTTACATCCCTTAACATTTCTGAGCTAAAATGTGATGTGGCCTATGCTGTTTTTTGGGATAGTTATTTTGTTGTTTGGAGTTTGGGTTTGTGAAGCTAAATAGGGAGATAGAAGGCTACTGCAATAATTAATAGTAAATATATTAAGTTCCTACTATTTGTGAGGTACTATGACAAGCTCTGGGGATAAAAAGAAAGGCAAAAAACTCTCCTGTAGCTCACTTTAGATTTGGAAAAAATCCAGGAGATATAGAGGGAATATAATGCATGTTAATACACAAATGCAATATAATACAAGTTGAACATATGTGGATGGAAAGAAGAAGACCAAATGAAAGAAATGTAGAGATATCCTTTCAGCAGAAATCATGATATTTGGAGGAAAGACAGGAGTAGTATAGGAAAAATGATGAATTTTAGTCTTTGACATTTTCCTACATATTATTCTCTGTCCCAAGAACAAATTTTTCAGTACATGAGAGAAAATATCAAATTGTAAAATATGAAATCTCTTGATCTTTCACTTACACACAAATACATGAGTGATGTTGCTCTTGTTTATTATTCTTGAATATTGCATGAATATTCAGTGCTTCCTTTTTAAACTTAAAATAAAGTTCTTTTCCTAAAGTCAGTTTTCTGAATTGATATGATATTCATTCATTCATTCTGAAATAGGGAACAAATTGGTACGCTTTGGTAGCAGGCAGTTCAAAATGGAAAAATTTCACTTTAAATTGGTATTTGATATTTTAATTAAAAAGTCAATAGAGCATCCAATATTATGAAGAACTGTTGCTTAGAATTTTGCACTCAAAGACTTGACAAATTCTTATTGAATATCATTTTATCACATTTATAGAAATATCAATATAAGTTTATTATGGAGTAATAAAATGGAAACCAACATTTTATATCTTAATTGAAACCTATGTAAATTGCCAATTGATATCAGATATCTTATTACTAAAATTATAAGTAATTCAGCTATAAAATCTAAGATTTTTGTATTCATGTCTGTGTTCAGTCTTTTCAAAAGTTCCAGTGGGAGATAGTTTAGAGAAGGAAATGAATATGATAATACCATATATGTGTAAAAATAACATAAATGATCTCATCATCTGATTTTTTTAAGTTAAAAGCCTTCTTTAACATTCTAGCATAAATTTTAGAACCTAAGATAAAGCATGTGTGACCAAATGGAGGCAAGGAGAAGATGGCACTTCATCCCCTATGGCTAAGAAGGAGCCAAATACTTTTTTTATTTGCTATCCAGTTGGAAAAAACTTCCTGCTCATTGACTTAAAGGGAGACTGTCACTTCAGAACTGTTCATGCAATGAACAAGATGTCTTAAAATCTCAGCTTCTTAGTATTCTGAGTCAGAGTATCTTATTATCCTGATAGCAATACAAAATCAGATTTAGAACACTGAATAAACTTAAATGCTGTCAGGTTTTTATGATTGGAAGAGTATCATTTTGAAAGTGGTGAGTCTTTTCTTTTAAGGTGGCCAATTTTGCAACAATGGAAGATGAAGAAACTGAGTTGGAAGAACGATCACATAAGGACTGGGATGAGATCATTCCAGAGGATCAGAGGAAGAAAGTAGAGGAAGAAGAAAGACAGAAAGAGTTAGAAGAAATTTATATGTTGCCCCGCATTCGGAGTTCCGCAAAAAAGGTACGGTATTTTGGGGTAGAATGGAATCAATTGGGTGGAAGAAACCATGGTTGTATAAACTTGCAGATTTGGATTGTGTATTTCAAATTATAAGCAAAATCTTTGGATTTATATGTTATGTGATGACAATGTTTTTACCTACAGATATATTTTTTGGAGGCAATCAAGATTAAGTGACTTGTCTGGGGTCACACAGCTAGTAAATGTCTGAAACAGGATTTGAATTCATATCCTCCTAACTCCAGGGATGGTACTCTATCCATTGTGCTACCTAACTGCTCCCATTTTGTTTTTTAGGGGGAGGATTACAGGGAATAGATTATATTATTAGTGAATAATAGGATAGACAATTAAATATCACAAATAGAATTTGGCAGTGATGTTATAGCTCTTCTTTGGCAATAACATCATGATTTTGTTTATTCATCTTTTCCTTTTAGATATTGTTTTTCATTTCCATAAAACCAGCATGTAAACATTCAAATGAGTGCAGAGATAAGGACCTTTCTTCCCATTTCCTCCCTATCAAGGGCCATTCATCTGTGGAGAAAAAATATAATCATCAAAAGCTGCATAAATAGGAAAAAAAATTCTTCAATAAGAGAAGAAAATAATCCTTTATATAATTTAATATATAAAGTACTTTACTATGTTATTTCTTTTGATTCTCAAAACAAATTTGTGAGGTAGGGTACTGCTATTATCTCTACTTTATAGATAAGGAAACTGGGTCTGAGAAATGTTATGTCACTTACCCAGGGTTAGCAGTTAGTAAGTACTTGAGGCAGGATTTGAACTCAGTTCCTCCCAATTCCAAGTCCAACATTCTATCTACTGTCACTTGTCTGAATATCAAAATTATTTCATTTATATACACACATACACACACACATACATATATACATGTATACATATGTTCATAATGACAGCATAACTTTAATGAATAAATAAAGCAGGAGATTAAAATTTTTTTTCTCAAATACAATTTACAAACATTTATTAGGTGCCTGTTATGTGCTAAACATTGTTTGAAATATTGGGTATATAAAGAAAGGCAAAAGATAGTCCCTGCTTTCAAGAAACTCAGATTGTAATGAGGAAAAATTGCAAACAATTACACAAACAAATTAAATTCAGGACAAATAGAGATAATCAACAGATGGAATGCACTAATATGGAAGAATCAGGAAAGACTTCTTGCAGAAAGTGGCTTTACGTGAGATGAGGGAAGCCATGGGACAGAAATGAGGACTGAGAGAATTCCAGATTTGCAGACAGCCAATGAAAAGGCATAGAACTAGGAAATGAAATGTCATATTTCAAGAAATAGCAAGGAGGCTAAAATGAGTAGATCAGTTTGCATATGTGGGAGTAACATGCAGAAAGGCTAAAAAGATAGGGTGAGACTGGCTATGAATAACTTTGAATACCTAATAGCACTTTATCCTTGATTCTGGAAGTGATAAGTACTTAGTGAAATTTATAAAATATAGGGGTAACATGGTTAGTTAGACCTGTACTTTAGAAAGATCATTTTGTTAGCTGAATGAAGGAAGAATAGATTATATTGGAAAAAGACTTGAGGCTTGGGCCAACTAGAAAGCTGTTGCAATAGTCTAAGTATGAGGTGATGAGGGCCAACACCAGGGTGTTGGCAATGTCAAGAGATGAGAATGTATGGGAGAAGAGCCATAAAGATAATGTTGACAGAAGACTTGGCCATGGATTGATGTGGAGAGATGAGAGAAAATGAGAAGTCAAAGATGACACCTAGGTGGGAGCCTGATGATGGGAATATGAAAGAAAGGATGAAGGGTAATTATTAGGAAGGGAGGAAAGGAGACCAGTTTAGTTCTGGACATGTTGAGTTTAAGATGTATTTGAGATGTCTTGCCAGCCTTTGGATATAGAAGTCTGAAACATGAGAGAGGTGAGGGCTAGATAAGAAGATCTGAGAATTATTCACAACAGCAACAATATAAACATATCATGTTTACTTACTATATGCCAGACATAGTACTAAGTGTCTTACAACTATTATCTTACTTGATACTCATGACAAGTCTAATTTTATCCCCATTTTATAATTGAGGAAACCAAGGCAAACAAGTTAAGTGAGTTGCCTGGGCCACACTAATAAGTGTCTGAGGCTAGATTTGAACTCGGCTCATCCTGACTCTATCCACTGTGTCACCTACTTGCCATAGAGGAGATAATTGAAGTTATAAGTGATATTTCCAAGTAAAATAATATATAAGGAGAAGAGAAGAGAATGCGCAATAGAGCTCTATAGAACATCAGGATTAGTAGAGATCCAGGAAAGGCAACTGAGAGGAATTATTCAAAAAATCAGGAAGAGACCTAGTTAGATTAATGTTCTGAAAATCTAGAAGTAAGAGTATATCAAGAAGAAGAGAGAGTTATAGACAGTCTCAAAGGTTGCAAAAAGATCTAGAAAATTGAATGTTGAAAAAAAGGTCCTCAGTTTTATTGATTAGATCAATTGGCAGTATTTTTTGGGGAAGGGGAAAGGCATAATTTCAGTTGAATGATAATTTAAGAAGCTAGATTGTAAAATTATAAAGAGAAAAAGAAGTGGAGACACTGATTGTTGACAGTTTTTTTAAAGAAGTTAGCCATCATAGGGAGGAGAGATAAGGGATGATAACTAGTGGGGATGGATTTAACAAGTGAGAATGGAGGAGACATAGGCATGTTTGTAGGCAGAGGGAAGCAGCTAGTCGACAGGGAAAGATCAAAGATAAATGAGAGAATAAGAATAATAAAGGGAGCAATCTGTTGTTCCAGATAGTATGGATTGCAAGTAGTGAGATTTTTAGACTCATACTTTAACCATTTGAGATAATAATGAAATAAATACTGGTTGAAAATATAATGCTAAAGACAAATAGAGGCCCTATAGGATTTTTCCCCCCTTAGGCAATTGGGGTTAAGTGACTTGCCCAGGGTCACACAGCTAGGGAGTGTTAAGTGTCTGAGATCATATTTGAACTAAGGTCCTCCTGACTTCAGGGCTGGTGCTCTATCCACTGCACCACCTAGCTGCCCCGAGGCCCTATAGGATTTTGCATATAATTGAACATTTAAAGCTACTTTGAAAGAAATCTTATTCTTTCATATGTAATTTGCTTATTCCTCTGATAATAAACCTATAAAGAAGTGTAAAATACTTCTGAGACTTGGCTTTAAATTAGAATGGTGGGAAAACATTGTAGAATTAGTTGTCACTTTGGATGATTGTTGTTTTCTGACATACTTTTGTGAAATCAGATGTAGTAATCACCATGGCTTCTGCAAGCATTGAACCACAAATCTGAAGGAGAAGCTTGTCTAAAACATTCCCAAACAATGGTCACTTAGCCTTTATTTGAAGTCTTAAAGTCCATGACTTAATGAGGCAGTGTGTTGTTACACTTTTGAATAGCTCTAATTGTTAGGAAGTTTTTCCTTATATTGACTCAAAATGGTTTTGCTTACCACTTGCAGACAATTAGAACAATTTCTAAAAAGAGAGGTGTATTCATATTGGGTTATCAAACAGACATTAAAAATACTTAGATAAAAGGGACACAATATTGTAACTAGAAGTAAAAAGTTACAAATATTAACTGTTAATATTTAAATGCTTTACATGTATATAGACAAAGTTTTAAAAATACTTTTATATATATTCTGACTTGATCCTTACAATACCCTTGTGAGGTTGCAAGGTAGGTATTATAGATCCATTATGTGGATGAGAAGATTGATACTAACAGAAGAAAAATAATCTGCCAAAGTTCACATAGCTTCTTAGTGGCAGAAATAAAGCTCAGATTAAGTTTTTAAGCTAAATAATAGGCTTTGATACTCGTTACACTGTCAAACCTGCTTCTGACTCTTTCAGGCTCAGGCTAATGATAGTGACTCAGATGTTGAGTCCAAAAGAAGGGCCCAGAGATCTTCTGGTTCAGAAAGTGAGACAGATGATACTGATGATGACAAGAGGCCAAAGCGCAGAGGACGTCCTCGAAGTGTCAGAAAAGACCTCGTAGAGGGATTTACAGATGCTGAGATTCGAAGGTTTGTAGAGGCTTCAAGTTACACTTGTTTCAAATCATGTACAACTTTGAATAAACTGTAGCATATAAATAACAGTCAGTCTACAAACACTAATTTGCCTTGATCATGGCTGCAGAGGTGGATTTTAATACTTCTGACAAGTGGAACAGAGCCTCTCCTGTAATGGCTAGTCTTCTGATGATTCTGCATCTTGTTCGGCTTTTCTTCTGACTCGTTCTTTGGTCACTTCTAAAATTATTTGACACAAGCGAAAAAAAAAAAACAAACCACTTTTTTTTTTTTTTTTTTTTTTTTTTTTTTTTTTTTAGTGAACCGGCCATCTCCACCATTAAAATAACTAGGTTGTGTATGGAGAAATCTTTCATGTGCTCTAGTGGTTCTAATGAAATTAGTATTTGTTTTGATAGCTTTCTATCCTTACATCTTTTCCTCTCCTATATTCCTCTTAAACTTATTCTTGTCCTCATAACTTCCAATCACTCCACCCTTTTCTCCTCTTTGAAGTTCTTCTCCTTTGCTGTGGCCTCATTTTTCTCCCTTTGGAATTTGACCCTTTATTTACCAAGTTTAACTTGACACTATCTGATACTTCTTATCCCTATGTTCTGTTGCTACTAATTATGCTTTGCCAATTTCCACCCATAGGCCAACCACCACCATTACTCCTTTCTCTGTTTTTGAATGCTGTCCAGAAAACTTTAATCTTTTTATCCTTTTGTTCTTTTTTCTGTCTTCCACCACTCTTAAAAAAAGTCAAGTGCACCTGACCCTGCTTTCCTTTTATTTCACAGGCACACTTAAAATAATAATTCCATTTTTCCCCTCCTCTGCTCATACATACAGGGAAAAAACCAAACTAAAGTAATTTATATTCATTATCTCCAATTCCTCACCTTCTACTTATTTTTTACTCACTAGCAATATGGCTTCTGACCCTATCCTTAGATTAAAATTTCTTTTTCCAAATTTATCAATGCCTTTTTAATTGATGAATCCAGTGGCCTTTTCTCAGTCCTCATCCTGGGTGATTTTTCTATCGATTTTGACACTGTTGATAATCTTCTAAATACTCTCTCCTCTCTTGGCATTCATTATACTGCTTGTTTCTATTTCTCATCCTTCCCATCTGACTGTCCCTTCTCAGTATCCTTTGCTGAATAATTATACATGTCTCATCTCCAAGTATGATTACATCCTATGGCTCTATTCTAGGTCATTTTCTCTTCTTTCTTTAGACTTTTTCTATTAGTCAACTATCAGTTTAGTTATCTGTGCAGATGACTACTAGATCTACCCCTTATTTATCTACTGAGCTGCATTCTCAAATGACTAATTGCCTCCTAAATATTTCTACCTTGGTGTTCCCTAGGCATTTGAAACTCAGAATGTCCAAAATGGAACCCATTTTCCTCTTTCTGTCCCCCTTACTCCTCTTCACTTGCCCACTTACAGTGATCCAGTTTTTTGATTTCAAAGAAATCCCAGGCTCTTCACATTTCCTAAGTTCAAACACCCTCTTTACTCATCGCTCTGAATTTTTCTTGGCTTTATATGTATGTTCCCACTTAAACCTCTTCAGAGAGCTTTCTCTTTGATTCTGCTTTTGTCCTTATATCTCCACTTCCTACTGTAGAACCTTACAAAAACTTAACTAACTTATGCACTATTGAATTGAAGCACACTGTTAGACCATTTTCTTACAGTCTTTCTTTTTTAAAAGTTCTGTCAATTTGGTGTTTGTTATCTTACTGGTGCCGTCACCTTCTCTCCCCCCCCCACCCCAGCTTCAAATTTTTTGTCTTCAAGGACTTCCCTTGAAGGAAATAGAAGCTAGGATTAGAATAATTGAAATAAATATAGTTGTATTCATGACAGTTACATAATTCATAAAATGGAATTTATGTGAAAGACTGTAGGTATTTCCGTAGTATTCCATGTAACTCAGAGTGAAGTGAGGGTACACTTGAAATTGTGTATTTTAAAATGTTTTGTCATTTTAATGTAGTTCTTTATTCATCTCTACTATTTTTCTTCTTAGGTTCATCAAAGCATATAAAAAATTTGGACTTCCTCTTGAACGGTACGTTCAGTAGTAGTTGTCCACCATATATTTTATAATTTAGCCAATGTCATGTAGATTTTATTTACTGAATTAAAATACTCTGTGATATTTTCTATGCACCGGTGATGGGACCACTTTCCTTCCTTCCTCCCTCCCTCCTTCCCTTCCTTCTTTCCTTCCTTCCATTCTTCCTTTCTTCCTCCCTCATAGTATTTTATTTTTCCAATTACATGCAAAGGTAGTTTTCAACATTCTTTTTTTTTTTTTTTGTTGAGATTTTGAGTTTCTGATTTTTTTCTCCCTCTTCCCAATTCTTCCCCCTCTCCCCCAAGATGTCAAGCAATCTGATATAGGTTGTATATGGGCAATCATCTAAACATATTTGCACATTAATCATATTATGAAAGAAGAAACAGAACAAAAGGGAAAAGTCATAAAAAACACCCCCCCCCAAAAAAAAAAATGAAAATAGTATTCTTCAGTCTGCATTCAGATTCCATAGTTTTTTCTCTGGATGTGGATAGCTTTTTTCCATCATGAGACTTTTGGAATTGTCTTAGATCCCAAGTCAGAGCCAAGTCAGTCATGGTTGATCATTGTACAATGTTAATGTTAGTATGTACAATGTTCCCCTAGTTCTGTTCACTTTATTCAACATCAGTTCATGTTATGTATTTCCATGTTTTCCTGCCTGCTCATCATTTCTTATGGCACAATAGTATTCATCACATTCATATACCACAATTTGTTTAGCCATTCCCTAGTTGATGGAGATTCCCTCAATTTTCAGTTCTTTGTCACCACAAAAATATTTTTCTACATATAGGTCCTTTTTCCCTTTTTTATGATCTCTTTGGGATACAGATGTAGTAGAAGTATTGCTGGATCAAAGGATATGCATAGTTTTATTGCCCTTTTAACGTAGTTCCAAATTACTCCCTAGAATGGTTGTGCCAATTCACAACTCTACCAACAATATGTTAATTGTTAATATCCTAATTACTTATCTTTCTTTAGATAATACTGGATACAATTTACCTTCAAATTATTAGATTTGGTACTGTTCCAAGATGAAAAACTGTAGGTTTATTATTATAATGTATTTCATGATACTTTTGAGAGTATACCAGTATTGAGTTCAAATAGTCTAGTTTTCTGCTTTCTTTTGCAGACTTAAAAAAATACTGTAAAGTACACAACAAATCTGTGTGGGGTGGACTCCCTTTGGTAAATTTATGGGACAACATGGACAAGAGTCGTATAGAATGGGCTGGCTATGAACTACATCATAGAAAAAACTTGCAAATTTGTGAGATCAAAGATTTATTGAGTATTTGAGTCATATTACTGATCTAAGGGAAATTATCCTGATTCTTACTACTACTGATAAATGTCTGCTGTAGTAGAAAATGAAAATTTAAAGCTCATGTACCCTCTCCTTTGGAGAGGAGATATTGTGTCTTTAGAAATAAATATGATTAGATGTTATTTAACAGATATACTGAAAAACATACTGTCTATTGCATTAAATCATACAAGCACACAGTTCTAGATATAGGAATAGAGCCAACGATCTTAACCCTTTGACCACTGTGTATATAGATAAGACAGCAGACTTGCAGATAATGTCTTAGAGAGAAGTCTGCATGAGTAGTAGGACAGGATGAGATAGTAGTAGAGGCATGCTTTTGAAATTCATAAAGTCGGGAACAGGAATGGAAGGGAAATAAAAGCAGGCTGGTTTGTTCCCTTCCACCAACTGAAGGTTCCAGGAGAAACTTACCAATGGGATTTTCATATTGAAATGTCTTGCTAATTTATGTCAGCCAAAGTCACTTGCTAACATTCATATTTTCTTTTTTTAGTTTTAGAGATAAAATGCATTATAGAAATAACTTAGTCCTTAGCTTCTAGAAATATTGTAAGATATGGAAGTTAGGACAAAAAAGGAATGATTAGTGAAGAAATAACATTCTAGTAAGATTAGATTTAACAAATATGTCTATATGCATATATCTATATTTGTGTTTTTAAAATAAATTTCACAAGTAGAGGAAAAGGAAAACATGACTATACAAAAGTATTTTAAGAGGGACCCTAATGATTTGAAGGTAAATTGTATCCAGTCTTATTTAAAGAAAGACAATTGATTGGAACATTAATACATTGGGTAGTGTGTGAACTGAAGCAATCATTCTAGGGAACGACTTTGACATGAAAACCAAAGAAGTGAATTCATATGTATCCTACATTCATTAATGGAGGTTAGTATCCAGAATGAAAGTGATTATAGCTTTTCAGGGTGGAATGGACTACTTCAGGAGATAATGGTTACCATATTAGTGGAAGTCTTAAGGAAGAAGTTAAAAAACCACCTGTCATTGATGAAATAGAGGAGTGGTTTAGTTTTTTATATGTAGGATTAGATTACTTCTGGTGTTCTTTCTAACTTTAAAATTCTTTTTAACACAAATAACATCTGTAGTTTAAAGTGTTCATAGTAGAATTCATTAATGTGAATACTCCTTCAGGAATTGTACAGGGTACTTCACAGTACAGAATACTAATTAATACTTGCTCATCTCATGCAGTACATAACAATGGCACCAATTATACAATTTATGTAATTTAAAACACTCAAACCGCTCTTCTATATTTGAAAAATAGAAAGTAAAATTTTCACATACTTCATTCATTATAGAGTGAAGAAAAGAGCAGAAGAAAATTCTCTTATAAGAGCAAGCTAAGAATCTCTGTCCAATATTTGAAAAGTGGGAATAGTATCTGAAATATCCTAAATTTCTCATTCCACAGTCTAGAGTGCATTGCTCGGGATGCTGAGTTGGTAGATAAGTCTGTAGCAGATCTGAAGCGATTAGGTGAATTGATTCACAACAGCTGTGTATCAGCAATGCAAGAATATGAGGAACAGCTGAAAGAAAATGCCAGTGAAGGTAAGTCCAGAAGGTCATTGTACTGAACATTTAGCCTCAAGTTTCCACAAGAGTGTAATTATTTCCTAAATCCTTTATTTGCTGCAGCTGTTTTGACATTGCTTTTTTGCCATTTCCAGTGATTTTAAAATCATGGTGTTCTTGGAGAACATT
>JAJPUD010002486.1:292712-318482 GCA_023553655.1 Myrmecobius fasciatus
TGTGTGTGTGTGTGTGTGTGTGTGTGTGTGTGTGTGTGTGTGCATACACATATATTTGTATATATATATACACCAACACACAAAACAAAGAAATTGACAACCAAATGTTGTTTGATAAACAGGAATTCAGTGGATATAGCATGCTAAAGTCAGTTCATTTCAATAAACATTTAATAAATTATTATATGTATGTGTAAGGTAATAGTGATAAGAAAGACAAAAATGAAAACAGTACCTGTTTCCCTCTAAATCCTATATTTTATTAGTTGTAAGATATTTATCCCACCTCTTTGGGTCCCCATTGTCCCTTTGGGTAGATGAGTGATAAAAATTTTGAGTGTCAGAGGCCAAGATAATTAAAGAGACATCAATATGTATTGTTAAAATCACTAATCATTTAAGCAGGGGTTGAACTAGAGAGGAAATGAGACACTCAACTCCTTTAAAAAAAAAAAAAGAACACAAATGAACTAGAGACTGGGGTCATTCAGTAAGAGAGAATCTTATTTTTGTTATGCTGCATAGGTTTCAGAGTAAATTGAATGAAACTAGAAAGTATTGATTTGACAGTTATTGCAACCCATTCCTATGTTAGCTCCAGATGAATGGTGCCTTGTAAACCAAGTAAAGAGCAGTGGTACTCCTGAATTGACTTAAAGCTTGAATTATTATCCTTACAGATTAAAAGGAGTTGTTCAGTTTGTGTGGTTGTGTTGTGATTTAATTTTATGGAGTATTGTTTGAAGTGTATCATTGGTTAAGTTTTGAAATACTTTTATTTCAGTAAGATTTTTGTTGCAATAGGGTTTGACCTGTAGTAGATGCTGTTTCTCTGGGGGACTTTATAGCTTTTATCACTGATGAGGTATTTTCTTATTTTTGTGACTCACTTCATGATTCTCAGAAATATCTGTATAGCAGCAGTGGAAATGATCTTAAAAGTGAGTTCCATAATCCAAAAGCTCTTGTGTAGTCTTGCAGTTTTTATTGTCCTATGGTTTCTCCTGTGACATTCCACTTTTGCCTGTTCCTCTTTTTCCCAACATATGATTGCCATGATTTACTCTTTTGTAGTGAAGATAATTTTTGTTGTTTATAGATTAGGTAGGAATCATTGAGTTAAGTGGAAATAGAAATTTGCTGTCATGATCAGTTGTCTTCTTCATAGAACAACAAAATGTTTGTTGCTACAATAAACTAATGCCATTTTGTAATCTTAGGGGAAAAAACTCATTCCCTAATTCCTGAGCTGTATTACTTAATATAAAAAATAAAATGATCTCAAGGATTTAATTTAATTTAATAGCATCATTTAGTTAGTAAGCGTTAGTTTTTATTTTTGTGTCCTAATGGATTTTTTTCTCTTTAAGCAAGAGTTAATTTTTTTTAATCTTAGCTAGTTATATAACATGTTAAGTTAAGATGTTAAGTTTCAAATTAACCACTCTTATAGTAGAAATCATTTGAAGGTTAGCTGAATGATTAACTTATATAAAGTACTTGGAACTTCTTGAAACTACCTATAAGGTAATATTTTTATTATTACAAATATTAAAACACATCCCTAAATTTTTAAAAATCTTTTTAAAAATTCTGAACTTAAAAGGTTCACTTCCATTTATGCAGTAGAACTGAAAATATAAAGCTGTATTCTATACTGCTTGCTTTTTTAAAAAGTATATAATCAATTCTGCCTGTTAACTTTTAAAATAGTCCTACTTAGTGTGTAAGTACTTCTGAATTTTTTCTTTGTATCTTGTATGCATTAAAAAAAAGTGTTTCAATCCCCCCTCAGCCATTTGACACTACTATTGCTCTTACCACCCCTAATAAAAACAGAAGAAAAGAAAACTTGAAGCAAATAAGCATAATTGGACTTCTGGCTAAGATGGGCTACCTGAAAGGGTGGCAGATTGTCCAGCTTCCATATACCTACTCCAGGAAAATCCTGAAGGTACTAATAATGATTATTAAATCCGATGTGATACTACAGTAAGTGAATTATTTCAACGCCAGAATTTCACAAAAAATCAGCCAGAAGCCAAAGGGTTATAGAAAGAGGGTTGCTAGTAAAGCCAATACCAGGTCAGGTTATCCTGAGTGTAATTAGAGACTTAGTAGAGATACATTGCCTATAAGACTTTCTGTCTGGAGAAAACAAGATCAGAAGACTCCCCTGAAAAAGCCCAGGGTTGGGACCTTGGGAATCATGAACAGAGCTTATACAGTGGATAGCAACTAGCAAAGTGTAGCAGTGCTTAGACACTGACATTTCCTGGCTAGCCAGATCTAAGGTCCCTAACATTCTAGCCTGAGGCACCAGAGGAGGTCCTGAAGATAGAATATTTGGAAAATCAAAGATAGAGGAAGAAGGCCAACTCTTAGAGGTCGATATCAGTAAGAGAACCAAAATGACCCAAGTTGAGTACCAGAGCTGACCATCCTACCCAAAAGCCCATGGGAGGTAATAGGGAAGAGATAGGACCTAGACCTATCACAAAGCATCAATTCAGGAAGTAAAGCTGGAGAGCTGAAATACTTACCAAGATAAATATTAATGTAATCTCGAAAAAAGATCTCAAAAAAGGAGTTGAATAACTCTGTAACAACTAAAGATTGTTAAAAGAGATTGGCATTTGGGGAAAGATTTTCCAAAAGGACTACATGAATACTTATTACTGAATTATGTATTTGTTCTTCCTTAGGAAGAGACAGGAAATAATGCTTTTGAGGGAAAAAATTAGAAGGGGAATAGATATCTTAGCACAGGAAGTAATAAACCATATCAAAAACTCCCTGAAAACCAGAGCAGACCAAACAAATCAAAGACTCCCCTAGACAGTAAGAATTATCAGGAAAAAATTTGAAAAAATATTGGGGGGAGGAGAAAATATAAGATCTGATTAAAAAATAAAATAAAATACTGACTTGGAAAACAGGACAAAGACAGATAATTTAAGAATTATTGCCAGGGGCAGCTAGGTGGTGCAGTGGATAGAGTGTCACCTCTGAAGTCAGGAAGATCTGAGTTCAATTCTGCCCTCAGACACTTAACACTTGCCAGCTGTGTGTGACCCTGGGCAAGTCACTTAACTCCAATTACCTCAGCAAAAAAAAAAAAAAAATCATTGCCATTTCTGAAAAACATTATTAAAAAAAAAAAAAGAGCCTGGGTAATGTACTTCAAGAAATAATAATTTGCCTAGGTTCATTTGAATTAGAGTTCATGAAAAATAAATCTACCACTTAACTTCTTAAAAGAGTTCCCAAAAAAGAATAGTCCAAGGATTGTCACTGTATTTTTACTTAATTTTTTTGCTTAATTGTTTTACTTTGATTGTTTTACTTTAATTGTTTATATCAGAGGAAAACAGCAAATAAATGTTAATTATTATCATTGTTATATATGTAATTATTAATATATTATTAATAAGAAAAACAGTACCAAGTAAGATAGGAAAAATTCGCTGATAACTTCCTGAAAGAAATTCCAAAAAGAAAAGTGTTATAGCCCAAATCCAGAAGCTCTGGCTCAAAGAAAAAAATACTATAAGCATCCAGAAAAAAGCAGTTCAATTACCAAGGGATCAGAATCACAAAAGACTTGGCAGTTTTTGTAGTAAATGAAATCATAACTTAACCTACAAACCTTAGTAAACATCATACTCATATTAAATATATCTCTTGAAAGAGAAGACTTTTCTTGTATTTATGATAAAACTTTCGTAATTTACATTATGATAAAACTTTCAAGTATTTATGATAAAAGCAAGTGAGAAGGGTTAAGATGGAGGATAATACTAGAGAGGGGAAAAAGGAAGAGAGGAGGAAGGGAGAAAAAAACTTGAGGTGCCCATCAATTGGGGGAGACTGAATGCTTTGAAATAACTAAAGATATTATTTCATAGAATTATAGGAAGTGAACAGAATTAGGAGAATAATTTTGACAATGAAAAAATATTATAAAGAAAAATAACTTTAAAACATTTAAGAACTCTAATCATCCATATATCTAGAGGACCTATGATGAAATGTACGAGTAAGAAGATATTTGAGCAATTGTCTAGGCTTTTTTTTTTTCCCCAGGGGTACTTCGTTCCAAGAAATTTATATAAGAAGAACCCTAACATTGTAAAACAGCTTTGAAAAACAAGAACTCTGGTCAATGCAATAACTCTGCTCTGTCTCCTGAGAAACTTTTCTGAAGCATTTTGTCAGGGAGGATTAGTGAAAGTGATTAACACCCCCTCACCGCCCTCCCTACCCACCAAAAAAAATCCCCCACTAAGCCAAGAACAAAACCAAATGGGCTATGCAAGGTGGGATGGGGGGAGGCTATTGAAAAATTGTTAAATTGAAAGAACCACAGATAAACAGCAATTTTGGAATTGTGTATTTTTAAAAGAGCAAGCAAAATGGAGATTTACAGTTTAATGGAATTGTAATGTTCTATATATAATGAAATGCTTTTTTTTTTTTTTTAAATTTAAGTTCAAAATTAAATAAACCGAAGAGATATCACTATTGTTTATGGACTAAAATGTAAACCTTTTGCATTTTGTTGCTGATTGAATAAAGCCTATTTTATGTTTAAAACAAACAAACATGAATAGTGTAACAAAACAAATCACGTCCATGGGCATGTCCAAAGTAGTAGTGGTGGTCATATCCAAAAATGCATATATTTTTCATTCTGTACCTGTATTTCATCACTACAAGTCAGTAGATGATTATCGTACTTCTCTCAACATCTAGATGTGTGGTTGTTAAGAATTCGTAAGTATTTCAAAGTTATTTTTCTTTGCAATATTGTTTTCTTCATCAAAATTGTTTCTTCTGGTTCTGTTTACTTAGAGCTACATTAGCTCATAACTTCCTAGGATTTTTGAAAATAGTGTCTTTAGTCATTTCTAATGGTGCAGTAACATTTCATTACATTCATGTAAATTCATGTACAATCTATTCAGCCTCCCCCAATTGATGGGCACTTTCTTAGTTTTCCTTCCTTCCTTCCTCCTGTCTTTTCCCCTCCCCAGTATTGTCCTCCATCTTAACTGTCCTTACCTGCTTTTGTGGTGTTATTTTTTTTTTCTCTGTTTTTTTCTGTTGAGTATTTCTAAACCAAACTCTGTGTGCGTGTGGTTGTATGTATTGTGTATGTTTAACCCTTATGAAGAATAAGTAGTACCCCATTTTTTCTTCCATTATAATCTAATGTATTATTTTTATCATCTTTTCTTCCACCTTTAAAAACTCCCAGAAAAAAACTTAATTCTTCCCTCAATTTCTTTTATCTAAGATTCTGACAGTTATCACTTATTTCTCCTCTGCCTATTAGAATGTTAGCACATTATCAGTATACAACTTTTCCTTATTGCTTGAATAAATTTATCTTTCTCTAAAGGTTTTTCTTAAGTCTTAATGTTTACATTTCAAAGTTCCTACTCAATTTTGATCTTTAGATCATAAATGTTAGAAATGTCTCTTTTTTCCATAAAAAGTGCATTTTGGGTCTTTTTGTTTTATTTTACTCTGTAGGATGGTACTCAGCTTTGCAGGATAAGTTATTCTTAGTTATGTGCTCATATGTTATCTCTTTTTCAAAACTGTTTTCCAAGATCTCCTTTCACTTATATAGAAACTGCCAGATCTTATGTGATTTTGACTGATTCCTTGATACTCGAATTGATTTTTTTTTTTTTTTTTTGCTGAGGCAATTGGGGTTAAGTGACTTGCCCAGGGTCACACAGCTAGGAAGTGTTAAGTGTCTTAGGCCAGATTTGAACTCAGGATTTCCTGACTTCAGGGCTGGTACTCTATCCACTTCGCCACCTAGCTACTCCTGAATTGATTCTTTTTAAATGCTTGCAATATTTTTTCTTTAATTGGGGATCTCTGAATTTGAACTGATATACCTAGTATTTTTCCTTTTATGAAATCATTTTTATTTTTATGTTGTTCTTTGGGTTTTTTTTTTCAAGTGTGAAGTATAAGTTTATTTTTGTTATGGATATCTCTGAAATCTCTGAATGGAAACACTGTTGTCTGCATTCAGAAGTTCTCGAGAGTTTTCTTTTTTCTTTTTTAATTAAAGCTTTTTATTTTCAAAATATATATATGGGTAATTCTTCAACATTGACCCTTACAAAGCTTTTTGTTACAAATTTTTCCCCCTTAATTCCCACCCCTCCCCTAGATGGCAGGAAATGCACTACATGTTAATTATGTTAAAATACTTGACAAATCAAATATATGTATACATATTTCCACACTTATTGTTGTGCAAGAAAAATCGTATCTACAAGAAAGAAAAATCTGAGAAAGGAAACACAATGCAAACAAACATCAATAGAGAGCATGAAAATGTTATGTTGTGGTCCATATTTCATATCCCTCTCTCTGGGTGTATATGGCTTTCTTCACTGAACAATTGGAACTGGTTTGAAACATTTCATTGTTGAAGAGAGCCATGTCCATCAGAATAGATCATCATATAGTATTGTTGTTGCCGTGTATAATGTTCTCCTGGTTCTGCTCATTTCACTCAGCATCAGTTCATGTAGATCTCTCCAGGCCTTTCTGAAATCATCCTGCTGGTCATTTCTGATAGAACAATAATATTCTATAACATTCATATACCATAATTTATTCAGCCACTCTCCAATTGATGGGCATCCCTTCAGTTTCCAGTTTCTAGCCACTACAAAAAGGGCTGCCACCCACATTTTTGTACATATGGGTCCTTTTCCTTCCTTTAGGATCTCTTTGGGATATAAGCCCAATAGAAACACTGTTGGGTCAAAGGCTATGCACTGTTTGATAACTTTTTGAGCATAGCTCCAAATTGTTCTCCAGAATGGTTGGATCCGTTCACAGTTCCACCAACAATGTATCAGTGTCCCAGTTTTCCCACATCCCTGCCAACATTCGTCATTATCATTTCCTGTCATTTTAGCCAATCTGACAGATGTGTAATGGTACCTCAGAGTTGTCTTAATTTGCATTTCTCTGATCAGTAGTGATTTGGAGCACCTTTTCATATAACTAGAAATAGTTTTAATTTCATCCTCTGAAAATTGTCTGTTCATTTCCTTTGACCATTTATCAATTGGAGAGTGGCTTGAATTCTTACAAATATGAGACAATTCTCTATATATTTTAGAGATGAGGCCTTTATCAGAACCCTTAAATGTAAAGATGATTTCCCAATTTATTGCTTCCCTCCCAATCTTGTCTGCATTAGTTTTGTTTGTACAAAACCTTTTTAACTTAATATTGTCAAAATTATCTGGTGTTCAATTAAGAGTTCTAGTTCTTCTTTGGACATAAATTTATTTCATCTCCACAGGTCTGAGAGGTAAACTATATTATGTTCCTCTAATTTGCTTATAATATCTCTCTTTATATGCAAAGTTGTTCTCTGGTTTTAATAGATAAAGATATTTTTAATTAATGATTTCTCAAATTATGTTATCCAAGCCTTTTTTTTTTTTTTTTAAATCACGATTTTTAGGGAGTCCAGTAATGATGATTCTTCTTGGCCAGTTTTTTATATCAGAAATCTTATATTATTTTCTATTTTTAAAAAATCATCTGATTTTGTCATATTTCTTATTGTCTGATAGTCATTAGTTTCTGTTTGATTAGTTTTAGTTTTTAGGGAGTTCACTACTTGGGTAAGACTTACAACTTACTATTCTAAGATATTTTTTCTTATTCTTTCCCCCAGAGGCTTTTTTTTTTTTTTCATTTCTAGCTTTGTGCTAAGCACTCATATAGTCCTTTGGGAACATTCATTTTTCCTTTGAGACTTTTCATTTGTTATTGAGTTATTCTCTCCTGTTTTGGATTTTGAAGTATCTCTGAACCCATAATAATTCTTAGCAGTTGGTATTTTATATTTACTCATCTTTCCAACATTAGTTCCTGAATTGGAGCTTTGTACCAAAACTAGACTCCATTCTCTTTTGTGCTTTTGGGTGGTCAACCTCTCTAGTCTTGACTTATACCACCTTGGTTCCTACATTGATGTTCATTTCTAAGCTTCTGTCGTTGCTAAGAGAATGGGTAGTTCCCCTGCATCTTTGATAGAGTTCTGGTTCTTCAAGACTTTCTATGATGTAGTTAACATGTATTGGACTACCTGCCATCTAGGGGAGGGGGTGGGGGGAAGAAGAGAAAAAAAATGTAACAGAAGGCTTTGCAAGGGTTAATGTTGAAAAATTACCTATGCATGTATTTTGCAATTAAAAAGTTTTAATGAAAAATTATAAAAAATAAAACAAAAAACAGAACAAAACAAACAAAAAAAAGACTTTCTATGGTGTTTCATATCAGAGTACTAGGGATCTCAGAACTTTCCAAGCATTGCCAAACCCATTTTCTTCAAATTCTACAGTGTTGATTTCTAAGCACTCTGGGACCTTCTTATGGGAACCCTTCATTCTTGTTACCTCCAGATCATGCTACAGATGTCTTAGGCATTTCTCACTATGTGAAGTTATTTCTGTGGTTTCCTGTCTACTGGTATTATATTCTAATATTGCCTATTGGCTTCTGACTGAATTTTTGTGCAGTCTTAAGGTGGATGAAGTTACTGTAGTTTTTCATTGGATTTTTTATTATTTATATGGTGCTATCTTTAGTTTTTTTTTTTTTTTTTTTACTAGAACAGGTATGTGGAAGCTGTGTTACCCTCTTCTATTGAGGGAGCCATTTTGTTTGGAATTTCTATTCAATACCTCCAAAATTCTCTTCTGATTATTAATTTTAGAGGCAAGAAAAAAATATTAAAATTTGAGAAAGAAAATTACCACTGGATAATTGAACACCAGATGGATAATTTTGATTATATTAAGTTAAAAAGTTTCTGTACAAATAAAACAAATGCAGACAAGATTAGGAGGCAAGCATCAAATTGGGAAATCATCTTTACATTTAATGGTTCTGATAAAGGCCTCATTTCTAAAATATCTAGAGAATTGTCTCATATATATAAGAATTCAAGCCACTCTTCAATAGATAAGTGGTCAAGGGATATGAACAGACAATTTTCAGAGGATGAAATTAAAACCATCTCTAGTCATATGAAAAGTTGCTCCAAATCACTATTGATCAGAGAAATGCAAATTAAGACAACTCTGAGGTACCACTACACACCTGTCAGATTGGCTAAAATGACAGGAAAAGATAACGATGAATGTTGGAGGGGATATCGGAAAACTGGGACACTAATACATTGTTGGTGGAACTGTGAACGGATCCAACCATTCTGGAGAGCAGTTTGGAGCTATGCTCAAAAAGTTATCAAACTGTGCATAGCCTTTGACCCAACAGTGTTTCTATTGGGCTTATATCCCAAAGAGATCCTAAAGGAAGGAAAAGGACCCATATGTACAAAAATGTGGGTGGCAGCCCTTTTTGTAGTGGCTAGAAACTGGAAACTGAAGGGATGCCCATCAATTGGAGAGTGGCTGAATAAATTATGGTATATGAATGTTATGGAATATTATTGTTCTGTAAGAAATGACCAGCAGGACGATTTCAGAAAGGCCTGGAGAGACTTGCACTAACTGATGCTGAGTGAAATGAGCAGAACCAGGAGATCATTATACACGGCAACAACAATATTACATGATGATCAATTCTGATGGACATGGCTCTCTGCAACAAAGAATTGCCTCAAACCAGTTCCAATTGTTCACTGAAGAAAACCATATACACCCTGAGAGAGGGATATGAAATATGGACCACAACCTAACATTTTCATGATCTCTATTGACATCTGCTTGCATTGTGTTGCTTTTCTCTGATTCTTTTTTTTTTTTTCTTGTAGATAGGATTTTTCTGGCATAACTTCTCAAGCATTTCAACATTATTAACATGTAGTGGACTTCCTGCCATCTAGGGGAGGGGAAGGGACTGGATAAAGAAGTCTTAAATATTTAATTTCCAAAATGATTTAGAGATTTTCCAAAAATAATAATTAAACATTTCATTTACATTTTATACCTGTGAACTGATTAGAGGCAAGGAATCTAAACTGAGGAAGTAAAATGAGGGAAACAAGTAAGTGGTTGGGATATTGACCGTTATGTGTTCCATGACATTTAATTAAGCATTTTTGTACTAATAAGAAATTGATGTTCCTCAGGGAAAGGACCAGGGAAAAGAAGGGGCCCTACTATCAAGATTTCTGGGGTTCAAGTCAATGTTAAATCTATTATTCAGCATGAAGAGGAGTTTGAGATGTTGCACAAATCTATTCCTGTGGACCCTGAAGAAAAAAAAAAGTGAGTTTATGTGTTTGAGTATGGTAGCATATACATATCTGAATAGGTGAAGTAGACTTCACTTTAAAATTTGTGCAAATGTTTATTCTTTTTAGCATCTATTAAAATATGTGTAAACTACATAATGATTTTCCATAATATATTAAAATACTGTGCCTCCACAAACAAAAGTTTTTTCTTTTAATATTGAGAGAAATTCCTCAACGATATTCTTTTGCATTTATGATTCCTTCAGATATTGCTTAACATGTCGTGTGAAAGCCGCACATTTTGATGTAGACTGGGGAGTGGAGGATGATTCTCGGCTGTTATTAGGGATTTACGAACATGGCTATGGCAACTGGGAGCTAATTAAAACAGATCCAGAGCTGAAATTAACTGACAAAGTAAGTAACTCTGTAAGACTAGAGGTGTCTAGCATTAAACAAAAAAAAAATTGGTAAATTATTTAATATTGAAGATAACAATTTATTGATATTTGACATTAAAATAAAAATAAGTTTGCAAGTGATTTCTTGTAATTCTTTCACTATGTAAACATCCATTTCTGGTGGAATATGCTAATTATTTCACAGTTGAAGAACAAGAAGAAAAAGCAAATCAAACTCCTAAATCCTTTTGAAATTGTGGGAAAAACTTAGCTGTTATTCTGAGTAGATTTTTAAATCTGGTATGTCAGTGGTCAAATATCCTTACAATTAATACCAAAGATTGACTTTTTTCAGGCCCATTTAATGGCTCATTACTTCTAGAAATATATTCCATACAACCAGTTTCTCTCATTGCGCACAGATTCACAGAAATATGAATAACTTTGTGGAGTTTTTTGTAATGGTATTTGACCTTCAGCTGAAACCTATCTCCTAAGTGTATTTAGTATAAATCATTCTACATAATTGTTATGGCAATGGCTTTTAAAAAAAAAAAAAGGGGGCAGTGAGGAAAACAGGAAGGCTTAGATTTCAGCAGACCAGTTGTGCTCCTGGCAGGGCTTTTCCTGGCACGTCAAAACAAAACAATACTTATCCAGTGTGGTTTTTCAGAGGGTAAAAACACCCTGTCATAGACACTGAGTTCAAATTCAGTCTGGGCTAATAGGTCCAAATATTTTAGCAGGGAATGGATCATATCCTGGAATAGCTCAGTGCTCTCTGGCAATGCTTTAAGAAGCATTTTAAATCTAAAATGAAGCTTTAACCTAGCTCCAGGGATTCCCTGCTCCTGGAAGGAGGAAATCCACGACGGCTGGGATGCTCTAGCAGATGAAGCCAACAAGCTCCCCCTACCTGAGTTGTTCTACCCTGTTAACAGCACAGGTAGGAGCCAGTGGGAGAGCTGAATTTCTCCATCCCATTTTGTAAAATGAGAACAGCTCATAAGGGATTTTAGTGTTTGGGAGCCCTGGAAAAGAGATAGGTTCTGAGACTTTTTGGGGGGAAGGGAGGGAAGAGCATTTTGTTAATACTGTACTGCATTAGAGTATTTCCCTAGCCAGCTAACCTCAAAATGGGGTGGTGGTTCTCTCTTTCTTTTCTTTTTCCAAAGATATTACCTGTTGAGACAGATAAAAAACCTCAGGGAAAGCAGCTACAAACTCGAGCTGACTACCTGTTAAAGCTGCTGAAGAAAGATTTGGACAAAAAGGAATTGGTTAAAGAGGGTGAAGAGGTAGGTAAAGTTGACCAGTCTTTGGTTGTTTCCAAGGGGAAGTTTCCATAATTACATGGCTATAGTGTGAAGATGCTGTGGAGATAATAAAAACCAGTATTACCCCAGATTGAAACTTCGTTCATCTTCCTCCCAAAGATAGTCTTAAGGTTTTAGAGAGTTAGTTTATTATACGATAAAGAATTTGTTTTAAAACTTAGCACAAAATGATATTTGTGGAATTTTAATGAAGACTTTCCCTTATGAATTCATGGCTTACCAGCCTTCTTATTCCCAGTTGCTATGTCCTTCTCCATTCTTCCTCTACTACCAAAAATACTGCCAGACTAGATATTCTATCACTTACACACAGACACACACACACACACACGCGAACACACACACACACAAACCCTGACACACAGACACAAACCAACAACATTACTGTTTACAGTTTGGATGTAATGTTAGATTCCTGTAGTGGACAAATATTGGGTCCCTAATCAGGTTATTCGTTACATTATGTCTAGCTCTTGGTTATTATTGATAATGGCTCATAGAAATAGTATTTGGTAATTTAAAAAGACTAATGAACCAAAAACTTGTCTTTAAAAAAATTCAGCCTCCTTAATGAAGCCTATTCACAAGGAAATTAATGAACTCATTTTAGTTTTTTTTTTTTGTTTTCAATCACAAATTTCCCCCCCCCCCCCACAAAAAAAAAAAAGTAGTTATAAAATTGAAATGACTCCAAGTTGCATAACAGGAGGAAGGAGCAAAAATTGTGGAAACCTAATTGTCATTGGCTCATTGGCCCTAGAATATAGGTTTTTTCCCTTAGAACATCTAAATTCTTTTATAAATTACAGCATTTCCTTTTTTTTAAAGGTTGCTCTTTGCTTATTCCTTTTGAGTCTTTACTAGTTTCTATTAGAATGGTAAAACAGCTACAATTTTAAGGAGTTTTAACCTTAAACAGGCTCTGTTTATTCTCTAGCTACATTTTTGGTTGATTGTTTCATCTTTAGTTATATCTGTAGTTGAGACCACCCATATGAAATACAGAAAGGCTCATCAGAAAATTAGCTATTGGATTTTTGTTTGTGTGTGTGGCCAAAGCAAATTCATTCAGCTATGTACTCTGTATTGGTAGAGGAAGTACCCACATGGTAGAAATCACACATACTTAAAGTACAAATATTGGAGTAAGTTTTATCATTAGTGGTTCCTTCCCTTTCAATAGACCAAATTAAAGAAGCGAAAGCCCCGTGTGAAGAAGGAAAACAAGGCTCCTAGAGTGAAAGATGAGCATGGAAATGAATTCTCATCCCCTAGGCATTCAGACAATCCATCAGAAGAGGGGGAAGTCAAGGTAGGGGCCAGATTTCAGTAGTTTAGTTGAAACTTACTGTTTTGGGCTTTATAGAGAGAGTGGAAAAAAATCCTTAGAATGCTCCTGTGTCTTAAACTTAACTAGTCAGAAAAACAGAGTTTACTTTAAGGAAAGGAAAAAAAAACTCTATAGAGACATTCACTGTGTAAGTGGTTGGGGATAAAAATCTGGGATCTTTACTCTTACTTTGGTACACAGCTTCAGGTATATTTTGGAGTAATTATTATAGGCCAGAATTGATCCATGATTATTACACAGTTGCAGTTAAAGACATGAAGCAATAGATGTTAGACTGCTCAGTATTCACCAAACATGTATTGAGTGCCTACTGCATGCAATGCCATTAGTGTATTGCAGAGCAGGGTACTTAAAAATAAAGGTCTTTTTCTTAAAACAGCGAGTGACCTTGGAGCTTTGTTATGATTTTCTAGATACCACCCAAGTGAATGGCTAAATTAAATTTTGTGGCAAAAACTCATAGTCATGTGGGATTTCTTTGATTCTTAGGATGATGGCTTGGAAAAAAGCCCCATGAAAAAAAAGCAGAAGAAAAAAGAAAACAAAGAGAACAAGGAGAAACAGATGGGTTCTAAAAAAGAAAAGGAAGGAGATAAGGAAAGAAAGAAGACAAAGGATAAGAAAGAAAAGGTATTGTTTCCTTTTTATACATCAATAAATATACATCATTTGGAATTGTTTTTGAGAAATGGAAATGATAATGAGGTTTTCACTCTTGGGGTCTAGAGATACTCTTGTGATGTAGAGAAATTGTTATCCTTAGAGGGATAGAGGAACCTTTCTTTTTCCAAAGAAGGAGAACACATTAAATACTGAGTATTTTATGGAATTATTTTAAGTTAATTATTCTGGTTTTCTGCTATGTATTTTGAGGTAAGTTTTTGGATCAGGGAAGAACACAGACCTAGAACTCAAAAGGACCACATGGTGTAATCCCCTCATTTTATAGGTGAAGAAATCATCCGAAATAGGTTAATGGAGTTACCTATGGTTGTCTAAATAGCATTCTGAGGTGACCTTTGAATGCTGGTCTTCTGACTCCAGAGTCATTTCTCTTTACATTCTATCATGTGACAAGAAAAGGATCCAAAAAAAGAAAACTTAAGTTGAAAGATTGGTACTGGAAGCAGATTCTGAGCCATTTCAGTAGAGAGCAATCTCCTTGACAAATTAACTTTGGGAAAGATTTGAATTCCTGAAAATAACATTTGATCATTTAGCTTGTGGTGAATGAGAAGAGCTTGCCTTGTTTTTGAGGGAGATATTTGATTTTAATTGGCTCTTCTATGATCTTTGATTTCTTTATTAGAGTTGATAAGAGTGTATTATATTTGGAAAGCATAGACTCTTTTAAGTCTATACAGATATTGCTTCATTTGGCACTTTCAGATTATTTTTTCAAGGCACAGAAGTAAATCTTAATTTAAGTCATCTTTAGTATGTAAATGGAAGAAGACCAAATGTGATTTAATTATTACTATCTGATGTTTAGGATTTATTAGTTTTAGTCTTCACTAATTTGTGGGATATTAGACAGTATTTCCCTGGAGCTCCATTTATTCTTTTGTAGTGTGACAACATAAATGTAAAGACATTTAATGTCTGAATTTCACATAGTGATTGCTACATAGAAGAATGACCACATTTAATGATTTCTTTTTAAAGCCTAAAGCAGGTGATGCAAAAGCTGGAAATAAATCAAAAAGAGCTCAAGGTCCTGTCCATATTACCGCAGGAAGTGAACCAATACCCATTGGAGAAGATGAGGATGATGAACTGGATCAGGAAACATTTAGCATAGTAAGTAATAAAATTGGATAGCCCAGAGATTCCTGATACAAAGGCTAAATTAGTTGCTAGGACTCTGTGTTCTCTGGGTCTATTCATAGATTCTTAATCTAGTGGAATAAAAACTCATTTAAATTCCTAACATGGTATTTTCAAAACATCAAACTAATATTTATCTAAAGGACTTTATTTTGAGATCTGGGGGAAAGAAAGATTTTTCTTGTTAATCAAGAAATTTCTTAGGAAAGAAGTTTCTAACTTTTCCTTTTCCTGATTGAGAATGTAGAATTGTCTCTAATTGTCTGGTATTTGCAGATGAGAAGTTCTTAAGATCCAGTATCCTGGTTAGAATTCAGAATGTATTCAATGAAAGACATAGTCTTAGATGAAGATTTATAATCATGTAGTTAAGTAATTGTTATACTAATAGATGGTAATGAGGTAGTGCAGGGGATAGAGTGCTAAATTTAAAGTCAGTAAGTCTTAAGTTCAAATCTGATCTGAGACAATGACTATTCCGGATAAGTCACTTCACCTCTCTTTGCCTCAAGTTCTCCTCAACTAAAATATGAGGTTAATAAACCCTTACCTTGCTAGAAGTTTTAAGGATCAAATGAGGTAATATTAGTAAAACACAGTGTCTGGCAAGTAGTAGGGGCTATAGAAGTTCTTATTCTTTTCCCCTACATAAACAAACAAAAAAGTAGGACTCAGGCAAGTTTTCTTCGGTATATTATGTACCTTTTTGTGCCATGTTTTATCCACTTAAATACTGAAATTTACTGATCTCTGTGGAGTGGAACAAATATTTGGATGGTGATATTTCAAAAAGATAAGTGATATGAACTTAAAATATAGGCAAATAAGTTTGAAAACATGCTTCTTTGGGAGGTCCTCTAGTAGCTTGTACTCCAGGGAAATACTGGCAAATCTGATTGATCACATAACAAAATGTGATTTATAGGGTGGGGAAACTAAATAAGTATTTGTTGACCTTAGGTAAATTTTATTGGAAAATACAACATTATGTAGAAGAGCAAAGCTGCTTGTTTCTTCAGAAATAAGTCTGGGAATATGAGAGAAATCATCGGCCTGTCTTCAAACCCCTCTATAGACTGGTATCTCTTTATTTTTTAGTCTTATTTCCCAGTAATCTGAATTATAGAATAAGAAATTTTAGAGTCTAAAAACACTTCAGTGGGCACTAGTTCAGTTTATACCTTAATAGGCATCCTGGGTATATCCTACCTTGATAGATATTTATCTAGCCAGTGCTCTAAAACCTCCAATAATGTAGAACCCAGTATCTTCTTTTTCTGGATAGCTGTATTTGTTAGGAAGTTTTCCTTTACATATACCTAAATATACTCTTTGCAATAGCCTCACATTGCTCTTGGTTCTTCCCTGGGTTTAAGCAAAACAAGTCTGAAACCTTTTCTAAATGACAGCTCTTCAAATATTTAAAACAGCTATCATTTTCCACTTCATACCCTCTCCCTCTCTTCCTTTCTCTAAACAAAACATCACTAGTTCTTTGAAACAGTCCATGATAGAGCATGGATCAAGGTGTTGTCTGCAATTCTGGTTCCTTTTGTTTCCAGCCTTTTCCAAACTGTGGCATCCAAGCATGTGTCCCAAGGTAAACAAAATATGGCAAAATTATTCTGTTCTTGATTACTAAACGCTATGCTTCTCTTAATGCCATCAGCTTTTTTTGGGTATAGTCATAATTTTCATTTATATTGAGTTTACACTTCACTAAAAACCTCGACATGTTTTTTGGATAATTGTTAACTTAATTATTCTGCATGTATTCTATATTAGTTATGTTGATATTTTGAACCCCATATAAGACTTTTATCCCTATTGAACTCCATCTGATTCATTCCTGTTTTAACTTATCAAGGTGTTTTATCATTTAGTGTATTAGTTACTCCTCTTAGCTTTGTATCATCTGTAAATTTGATGGGCATGCTACCTATGCCTTTATCTAAGTTTCGTAAAAATGTTAAGCAGTATAGATCCCTAGACCCACTTCAGTGGGTGATGACATCTTTATTTTGAGCACAGAGATACCTTGTATTTTCAGGAGGTAACTTTGCCTGCTCTGTTCAGGAAATAGACTTACCCAGAGTTTGCCTTCTGAGCTGGGACTGGAAGTTGCCCCACTGATACCATCTTCTACTGAGCTGGGACGGAGGGTCTCAGTTGCTGATTTGCTGTGATTAAATTCCTGTCACTGGCTTTCCCTAGAGTCTAAGCTGGGCCGAACACCCTTTTCACTCCAGTGAGACTGACATTTTTTGAAGTTTTCCAGTCTATCTTGAGATGGAAATCCAGTGACACCTTTTTTCAAGTTGAATTTCATTTTATTAGATCCAGCCCAGTGATGTAGTCTGTCAAGATCTTTTGGATTCTGACTCTAACAAACTGTGTTAATCTATCCTTCACGGTTTTGGTTTATCTATAAATTTAAAGAACATACAATAAATGCGTTTATCTAAGTCATTGATAAGAATATTGAATAGTACAGATCAGAGTAGAGATCCCTGGGATTTTATCCTGAAGACTTGCTGCCACATTGATCTTGAACCATTTACTGCTATTCTTTGAGTCCAATTAATTCTGAATCCATTTATTGTTATCTAACCCATGTTTTTCCATATTTTCCACAAAAACATTATGATATTGAATAAAAAACTTTATTAATATCTAAGTAAGGTATATCCACAAGATTTAGGTCATTTATTAGTTAAGAAATCCTGTCCAAAAAAAAAAAAAAAGATGAAGTTAGCCTAACATGACTTGTTCTTGATGGAACTGGGCTGGCCCTTTTTAATTTACTGCTTCTCTTTCTAGATATTTGCCAACTATCTTTTAATGACCTTTATTAGGGTTATCAAACTAACTGATCTAGAGTCTATAGATTTTGTTCTCTTCTTTTTTTTTTGGAAATCAGCATATTTGACTTTCTCCAATATTATAGTACCTTCATTTTCCATGATCTTTTAGGTATCAGTAATAGTGATTCAGTTATTACATCTACCAATTCTTTTATGTTAGGAGAATATTGATAATTTGAACAAGGTGTTTTGATTTTTTTAAAGCAACTTGATGCCTTCTTATTCTCTTTTTATTTATAGATAGCAACTCCCAGTTAGTAATTTCTATTTTGTCATTTCCAGTGTACAAATCATTCTTCTTTTCAAAGAAAATGAAATAAGATAAAAATTCATTAGCTCTGCCTTCTCTTTGTTTTTTGTTGTTATTCTTTCATCTAACCCAAAAAACCCCTTAACTATTTCTTATATAGTATATGTACATACACACATTTTTTTTTTTTTTTGTTCTTGGTCTATTTTTTTTTATTTGCATAACATATGTGTGGGTAATTCTTCAACAATAACCCTTACATAGCTTTCCATTACAAATTTTTCCCCCAACTCCCCACCCCTCCCCTAGATGGCAGGATATCCACTACATGTTAATTATGTTAAAATATTGGCAAATCGAATATATGTATACATATTTCCAAACTTGTCATTGTTGTGCAAGAAAAATCTTGTCTACACAAACGATATATCAGATAAAGGAAACACAATGTAAGCAAACATCAATCAAGGAGTATGAGAATGTTATGTTATGGTCCACATTTCACATCCCTCTCTTTGGGTGTATATGGCTTTCTTCAGTGAACAGTTGGAGGTGGTTTGAAACATTTCATTGTTGAAGAGAGCCATGTCCATCAGAATTGATCGTCATATAGTACTGTTGTTGCCGTGTATAATGATCTCCTGGTTCTGCTCATTTCACTCAACATCAGTTCATGTAAGTCTCTCCAGGCCTCTCTGAAATCATCCTGCTGGTCATTTCTTTTTTTTTTTTTATTTTTTATTTTTTATTTTTTATTTTTTTATTTTTTATTTTTTTTTTAAATTTTTATTTTATTTGCATAACATATGTGTGGGTAATTCTTCAACAATAACCCTTACATAGCTTTCCGTTACAAATTTTTCCCCCCAACTCCCCACCCCTCCCCTAGATGGCAGGATATCCACTACATGTTAATTATGTTAAAATATTGGCAAATCGAATATATGTATACATATTTCCAAACTTATCATTGGTGTGCAAGAAAAATCTTATCTACACAAACGATATATCAGATAAAGGAAACACAATGTAAGCAAACATCAATCAAGGAGTATGAGAATGTTATGTTGTGGTCCACATTTCGCATCCCTCTCTCTGGGTGTATATGGCTTTCTTCAGTGAACAATTGGAGGTGGTTTGAAACATTTCATTGTTGAAGAGAGCCATGTCCATCAGAATTGATCATCATATAGTACTGTTGTTGCCGTGTATAATGATCTCCTGGTTCTGCTCATTTCACTCAGCATCAGTTCATGTAAGTCTCTCCAGGCCTCTCTGAAATCATCTTGCTGGTCATTTCTTACAGAACAATAATATTCCATAACATTCATATACCATAATTTATTCAGCCATTCTCCAATTGAAGGGCATCTATTCAATTTCCAGTTTCTAGCCACTACAAAAAGGGCTGCCACAAACATTCTTGCACATGTGGGGCCTTTTCCTTCCTTTATGATTTCTTTGGGATATAAGCCCAATAGAAATGCTGCTGGGTCAAAGGGTATGCACAGTTTGATAACTTTTTGAGCATAGCTCCAAATTGTTCTCCAGAATGGCTGTATCCGTTCACAGCTCCACCAACAATGCATCAGTGTCCCAGCCCTCCCACAACCCCTCCAACATTCATCATTAACTTTTCCTGTCATTTTAGCCAATCTGACAGGTGTGAAGTGGTATCTCAGGGTTGTCTTGATTTGCATTTCTCTGATCAATAGTGATTTGGAGCACCTTTTCATATGACTATAAATAGTTTTAATTTCATCCTCTGAAAATTGTCTGTTCATATCCTTTGACCATTTATTGATTGGAGAATGGCTTGAATTTTTATAAATATGAGACAATTCTCTATATATTTTAGAGATGAGACCTTTATCAGAACCCTTAAATGTAAAGATGATTTCCCAATTTATTGCTTCCCTCCTAATCTTGTCTGCATTGATTTTGTTTGTACAAAAACTTTTTAACTTAATATAGTCAAAGTTATCTATCTGGTTTTCAATTAAGAGTTCCAGTTCTTCTTTGGACATAAATTTATTCCATCTCCATAGGTCTGAGAGGTAAAGTATATTACATTCCTTTAATTTACTTATAGTATCACTCTTTATATCCAGATCATGAACCCATTTAGATCTTATCTTGGTATGTGGTGTTAGATGTGGGTCAAGCCCTAATTTCTTCCACACTAGTTTACAGTTTTCCCAGCAGTTTTTGTCAAATAGTGAATACTTATCCCAAAAGCTGGGGTCCTTGGGTTTATCAAAAACCAAATTGCTATAGTTATTGCCTAGTTTGTCTTGTGATTCTATCCTATTCCACTGATCGACTACTCTATTTCTTAGCCAGTACCAAATGGTTTTGATGACTGCTGCTTTGTAATATAGTTTTAGATCTGGTACAGCAAGTCCACCATCGTCAGCCTTTTTTTTCATTAATCCCCTTGAAATTCTTGACCTTTTGTTTTTCCAAATGAACTTTGCTACTATTTTTTCTAGATCTGTAAGATAATTTCTTGGGAGTTTGATTGCATACACACATATTTTACACACATATATACACACATGCATACATAAACACATATTTTACACATTACTTTAAAAAATGCTGAATGTCTGGCTTTTTGTTGTTTGTTTTCTTCTATACATTTTAAACTGCGTTTCAATGGCCTTCTCTTCTTTGTTATCACTGTTGTTCTATTCGTATCCCAAATGAAAACTGAGAAAAAGAAAGAAAACAACCAACCTTTGTGACAGATAGGCACAGTCAAGCAAAATACAGTAACTATGTCTGATAATGTATTTCTCTTTCTGTACCTTGTGCCATCACCTCTTTGTTAGGAGGTAGATAGCATGTTTCATCAGAGTTCAGCTGAAAATTTGATTGAGCTTTGCATCAATCTGAGTTCTTACATCTCTCAGTTTTTCTTTCTTTTTTTTTTTAATTGCATCTAAAGATAGTTTTCAACTTTCATTTTTGTATGATTTTGAGTTCCAATTTTTTTCCTTTCTTACCTTCCCCTCCTCCCCTTAAAACAGCAAGCAATCTGATATAGGCTTATACATGTATAATCCTGTCAAATGTATTCCACATTAGTCATGTTGTGAAAAAAGAATGAGAACAAAAGGGAAAAACCCAAAGAAAGAAAAAACAAAACAAAAAGAACCCCAAAGTGAAAATATTACTTTGATCTGCACTCAGATTCTGTGCAGAAAAAGACAATGTGTGTGTGTTGATCATAATTATTATGTCTCTTCAAAGTTGTTTGTTTTTATAATATTATTGTATAAATTGTTCTCTTGGTTTTGTTCATTTCATTCTTCATCAGTTTATAGAAGTCTTCATAGTTATTCTTTCTTACAGCATAAATTGTTCTTTTGGTTCTACATATTTCACTCTGCATTAATGATGTAATTTTTTTTTAATGTCTCTTTGAAATCATCATTCTAAGTTTCTTGCCACATAATGCCATTCTAAAACATTGATATGTCACACCTTATTTAATTGTTCTTCAGTTAATAGGCATTCCTTTAGTTTCTGTTTGTTTTGTTTGTTTTTGCCACCACAAGAAGAGCTTATGAATATTTTTGTACACATAAGACCTTTTTCTATTGATCATCTTGATGCCCAGACTTACAGGGATATAAATTGGTCAAAGGGCATGTACTTTGCAGGTTTGCAGTAACTTTTTGTGTATAATTCCAGGTTATTTTAATACAGTTTTTCTTTTTTCCTCTCTCTCTCTCTCTCTCTCTCTCTCTCTCTTTTTTTTTTTTGGCTAAGACAATTTGCCCAGGGTCACACAGCTAGGAATGTTAAGTGTCTGAAGCTAGATTTGAACTCAGGCCCTCCTGACTTCAGGGCTGGTGCTCTATCCACTGTGTCACTTTTCCAGGTTACTTTAAAGAATGGCTGTACCCAACCATTTGGTTAGTACTCAATCAGAGGTCTACAAAATGTACATCATTATGTTTCTTTTCTTCCCTACAATATTTTTCATTTTCCCTTTTTTGCTGTTATCTTTGCCAGTTTGTTGATAGGTTTGAGATAGAATTTCAGAATGATTTAATTTTAATTTCTCTAATAAATGGCAGTTTGAAGCATTTTTAATATGACTATTAAAACTCTGGATTTCTTCTCTTCAGAGCTATATGTTTATAGTCTTAGAACACTTACCATTTGAGAAATGGCTCTTTTTTTCTTATAAATTTGAATCTGTTCCTTTTATACCTTAAAAATGAGATCTCAAAAAAACTTCTTGAAGATTTTTATCTCAGTTGTTTACCTTTGCTTTGCTATATTGTAAAAATTTTTGAATTTTGTTTAATCAAAATCATCCATTTTATCTTCTGTGATCTTCTATCCCTTATTAAAAACTTTTCCCCCTTTACCTTACAGGTAAATTTTTCCTTGTTTTTCTAATTTGTTCAAGATGTTACCTTTTATATCCTGGTCACATATATGTTCAGGAGGTTTTTTTGGTATACATACAAAATGTTCATCTAAGTCTTTTTTTCTCTCGCAACATGATTAAAATAAATATATTTTTTAAAAAAAGAAAAGAAAATTATTGCTTTTTTATAGTTTGAGATGACACTACTAGACCTTCTTTATTCCCTCTTCTTTTCATTATTTCCTTTAAGATTCTTGACCTTTTTTAACCTACATATGAATTTTATCTTTTTTTCAGATTGTATAAAGTAATCCTTTGGTGGTTTTGTTATCCAAAATTGAAGAAGTAAATTAATTTAGACTCTTTTATTAAATTGACTCATCCTATGGATGAGCAATCAACATTTGTCAAATTTGTTAGGCCTATTTTTATCTTTTAAAACAATGGTTTATAGATGTATTTATATAGTTTTTGTGTGTTTTCTTTGTAGGTAGACTCCTAAGTATTTTATATATTTTGAAGTGATTTTAAATGGAATTTCTCTGTTTTGTTGGATTTTATTGATAATATTTAGGAAACGAAAATAGATTTTTGTAAATTTATTTTATATTCTTAAAATTTGTTGAGTTATTGTTTCAGTTAATTTTTCAAAACTTACTTTTGGGGCAGCTAGATGGTGCAGTAGATAGAGCACTAGCCTTGGAGTCAGGAAAACCTGAGTTCAAATTTGGCCTCAGACATTTAATGCTTACTAGTAATGTGATCCCTGGGCAAGTCATTTTACTCCATTTGCCTCCTCCCTTACCCCCAAAAATTATTCTTCTGGGTTCCTTTTGTTTTATCCCTGATTTTATTAGAAAAAAATTGGAGTGTGTGTGTGTATGTGCATGTGTGTGCATGTATGGCAAGAAGTTTATTTAAACAAGATGTTGACTTGAAGGAAAACTACCTAGGATTAATTTCTTTATAGTAACATATCCCTACTGAAACACAGATTTCTGCATATGTAACAGCTACATACAAAAAATGGTACAAAATTGTTCTTGGTTTTACAATAATAAAGGAAAACATCAAAATTACCTAATCAAACAGGACATTTGGACATACAAAGATTTTTTTTTTTTGAGGGGATAGATATTGTTGTTAAATAGTGGAATACAAAGATAAAAGTTGAATGAGCATGCCATTAATGGAAGAAAGGGATATTTTCACATAACTAGTTTGTTTTTCCCTTACTCATTTTCAGTTGATATTGATCAAAACATATGATTGACTACAATGTATTATGCCAGTTTTCCTCAGTACTTTTATATGCAATTAAAGAATGGTGGAAGTTCCCATTAAAACAGAGAGAAAACTATGCTGCGGTAGTCAAGATGTGATGTGTATTAATCCAATCTCAGTTTTATAATTTTGTTTTCCTTGGGAGGACAGTTCTGAAATTCAGTTTCAGGTTCCCTTTTTTGTAAACACCTCCTTTATCTTCCATTTCCAGTTGTGCAGGTGGGTTATCTCTCCTTGTTCTATTTTCTAGGTCAGTAGTTTTTGATATCAGATGTCTTATTACATTTCCAACTATTTTCCAATCCTTTTTTTTTTTTTAATGAATATTTCACTTGTCTGGAGTCACGGATTTATGTTTGGCTATTCTAGTTTTCAGAGTCTATTACCTGTAAAATTGACTACTTTTGGTTTTAAACAATTTTCCTTCCAATTCTTTCTTCATGTTTACTTAGATAATTGTCTTTCTTGCTTCATTTCTGTCTCCTTCCTCCCCTCCCAAATATTCATGTTATCCTTATGGGAAGGTTTTTTTTTGTTTTGTTTGTTTTGTTTTCTTTGAGTCCTTTTTATAATTGTTAGTTGTTAATAGTTATTTGCTTCTTCTTGGGGATCTCTGTTTAGGATTATGATACTTGTTCCACAGGGTGTTTTCTTTGATTTATTCATCTCTGTAGTTTTAATTCCTAATTTGGGACTTTGTACCATCACCAGCCATTCTTGCCCTCCACTCTCTAGGCTTTTGTGAGGAATGGTCATTTCTACTTGGTTGTAACTTATAGTTTTAGACATTCAGGACCTTTTCTTAGGTCATAGAACAGAGTATTTTGGGCCTTAGAACTCCTGGACCTAGAGTATCCTTGTCTGGTTGCTATTGCAGCCTTTTGATTTCTTTCTATTGCCATTCCCTTACACTGGCTAGGTTCCTATCTTGTTCTTAGGATTTCTAATTACCTTTGGACTTTATGGGGAGAGCCCTCTTTGCCTATTTCTTCTGAATGTAGAACCTTGCATGCTACATGTGTTTTTGGTTAAACTCTGGTTGCACTCAAATCCACTGATGTTGGCTTTGGGTGATAGCGTCCTCTCAAGTTGCCCATAGGCTTCTGACTGACCCTTTATGCAATTCTGGTATAGAAGTTGTAATTTATTGTAGTTTCTCATTGGATTTCTTGATAATTATTCATTTTTAGGCAAACTTAATGACTTTAATGGAATGGTTATATGAAAACTAGCATGTGTCCTATTCATGCAGTCATTTTTGGCCAGAATTGTTACCGTTTAATGTGTACTACATTAGATAAGATAGACCATAAATGCAGTAGCTGTGACATATCCAGAAGCACATGATACACAAAGTCTTAAGAAGCTTGTCCATGGCTATCAACATTTGTATATAAATGTACAAAGTTTAGTCAAAGATCTTACCTATTGTTTGATCCTCCTTTTTTTCTCCAATACAGCTAGCTCTTACCCTGCTTTTTTGTATTTTCAACAAATCAAATATTTATTAACCCAGAAAGCCCATGAGTATCAGTTTTATTCAACAAATATTTGTTTGAAAGGTATTGTCACTATGTCTTTAACTCTCTAAAATCATATGGACTTAGTTTAGATAATAACATTTCTCATGAACCCTGAAAATTTCCCATTTTAACTATGTTGGCAAGAAAATGAGCATAAAAGAAGAGATAGGACTTTAATATAAATTTTTACATTTCTTGGTTAGGCATTTGATATCATAGATTTCATTACTGACTTCATTATTGAATTTTATGTTTATGATCTTTTGCATGTTCTTCTTTTTTCAA
>JAJPUD010002487.1:0-33466 GCA_023553655.1 Myrmecobius fasciatus
TTTTTTTTTCTATTTCTACATTCCCCTCATGTTCTATCACTCTAGGGCAATTTTCTTGGTTTGTTTCTTGCAATATTGTGTCAAGGTTCTTTTTTCTTTCTTTCTTTCTTTTTTTGGTTACAACTTTCAGACAGTCCAATTATTTTTATATTTTCTCTTCTTGATATGTTCTCCAGATCAGTCATTTTTCTTATAAGATGTTTCACATTCTGTTCTATTTTTTCATTCTCTATAATCTGTTTTGTTATTTCTTGGTCTCTCCTAGCTTCCCTGGGTTCCTCTTGCCCAATTCTAATTTTCAAAGAGTTATTTTCTTTCTTTTTTGGCAAAAGGTAGGTTTATTTAGGCGAATAGGTTATAGATGAAATAAAGGGATACAATAGACACCAGGACTATGAAATAAAGTTGGGAGAGCACATAAAAGACAAGTTCCTCAGTGGAACTCGCAGTTACACAGTAGAAAGGGAATACTCCATGAGGCTGGAGCATGCCCTTAAGTTGGCAAGCTAAATCCTGAAAGGGACTTAGTGCCCTAAAAGAGTTAATTAGCTGTAAGGAGAAGTGGTGTTGGGAAGCATAGCAGAGTTAGGGGAGTTACAATATGGCATAGTGGAAGGGGAAGGAGAAAGACACCACGAGACAAAGTGTTGCGGCAGACCCAAAGGAAAGTATCAAAGAGTTATTCTCACTTTGAGACCCTGTATATATCCTTTTCTAGTTGGTTAACTTTTTCTTCATGATCTTGTTTTTCTTTATGGTTTATTTTATTTTATTTTATTATTTATTTTTTCCTCAATGTCTCTCATTTGATTTTAAAATTATTTTTCGAGTTCTTCTATAAATTCTCTCTGGGCAGGGAACCATTTCATGTTAGTCTTTGGAGTAGAACCTTTTTTTTTACTTCAGTGTCCTTCTCTGAAGATGAACCCTAGTCTTCCCTGTTCCTATAGTATGTGTCTATGGTGGGGTTCTTTCTTCTTTGTCGGTTCATTTTTTTTTTTTTTTAATGTAAGTACCTCTAATTCTGGGGTGGGAGGAATGGTGCCTCTAGCTTCACTTGAGCTCTCTCCTCTGACCAAGAACCCAAAACCTAGAGTTCCTCCCTCCAGAAGGTGTCCACAGCCAGCATGTCCCCACGGCTTCTGCACTCACTGGTTCCTTCTCACACAGAGCCATGTCCCTGCAGCACAACTGGGCTTGGCATTCCTAATCAGTCAAGGTTCCCTCAGTCTTCTCAATCTCAGACTCCGACTCCACAAATAGTCCAGGAGGTGAAAGTTTCTGTGGTTCCTACTGAGGCTCCAGCCACATCCAGCTCACTCCAGGACTCACATTTTGTGTTTCTGAAGAGTTAGCCTGGAGGTGTTGGCACTTCACATGGGTTAATCCCTGGTTTGGGGATTTTCTTCAGTTCTTCTTGGGTTGTACCTCCAGGGCCCTTGTTTTGCCCCAAGTCTTCTTGATTTTTCACCAGTCTATGCTTGTCCTGAGATGCAAATTTGTTCTATTTTTGGGGGAAATCTGGAGAGCTTGAAATTTACCAACCTTCTCCTCCATCTTCCCAGAATGCTCCCTTCTGAGTTGTCAGTTTTGTTGACTTTTCTAAAGAAAAAAAAATTTTTTATTCTTCATTTTTGGGTAAATTCTTTTTATTTTTGAAATTGGTAATTAATTCTTCTCCTTTGTAATCAAATTAATTAATGGTTTATGTACTTCCTCCCTTCTCCAAAACTAGTTACTAGTTTTATTTATTAATTTTTTTTGGCTTCCAATTTTAAAAATCTCTTCTTTGATTTTCAGGATTTCTATTTGGTATTTAGAAAAGGTTTTAAAATTTGCCTTTTTTTCTAGTATTTTTTTAGTTTCATTTCCAAGTCATTTGTTCTTTCTCTTTTTTTGTTAATAAAAATGTTTTGCGATATAACTTTTCCTCTTAGGACTGCTTTGGCTGCATCCCCCAAATTTGTGTATGTTGTCTCATGGCTATCATTATCATTAATGAAATTATACATTATTTCTATGGCCAACCCTTTAGGATTAGGTAATTTAGTCCCCAGTTGATTTTTAATGCATTTCAATTACCTTTTATTTAATATAATTTTTGTTGCATTATGCTCAGTTATGTATAATACTTTTTTTTTTACAAAAATTGATTATTTCTTAAGTAATTTAAAATGTCACAAACAAATGTAGAAACAAGAAACAGTGTATACATCCACTGCTTTTTAAAAAATGTACCATAGTATCTCAAACTTTACGCCAGATGTCCCCTAAGTCTTAGAGCAGATTTTAGTTATTAAAGCATGTTATCAAAACTATTGAAATTTAAATCTTCACTTTGGGGACATCCTGTATAAAGGCCATTAGAAATTTATTTCATTTGACTGGGAAGAAGGAATCAGAATAGCAGAATTTCAGATTTTGGAAGAGAGCTTAGAACTTTAGCTATAAAATATTAAAGACAGAAAGGTCTTTGAGATCCTCTAGTCCCTTCATTTTACAGAATCTTTATTTGTGGAACTCCTTAATAGATTAGGACTTTAGACTTTTGTCACTATTTCCTTATTTTCTCTTCCAAAAGAAAAAGAAAAAAGAATTAAAAAAGAATTCTACCAGTCACCATTTTCAATAGAATAGGGGACTTGCCTTTATATTATTACATTAAAAGAAATATGCAAATGGAAAAAGTCTCTAACTCTGGACAGCTTTCTTTCTTTGGTTAATTTAAAGAGTTGTGTGTATTTTGCTGTTGTTTGAATCTTATGAGACAGCATCTAATATTCCAGTGTTCATGTAATGCCTTGACTTAGCTATCTTTCATGGAATAATTATAGATTAACATAATATACCTATTGTTCTGTTCCACAAAGCAGCACTGTCATAGAATGATGAGATGGGTTTGTTGGGTGGCAGGGAGTAGTGAAGGGAGAATCTTTGTCTATGTATAAGTGTGTGTCCCCTCTGCAACTAGAATTCTTTTTTTCCCCTATATTTCTTCCCTCTCACCACACCCTATTGTTGTTCATACCTCACTACCAAATGTTTCCTTTGGTCCTGGGCTTCTGGATTTTTGATGCACTTCTCTGTTGCTCTGTAAGTAGTGTTGATTGTTATGGTACAGGAAGTCTCTTTGGAGTTATAATTTTGTACTATATAAACATCAATATTACTAGGGAAACTCTTCTCTTTCACCTGTCAATGAAGTTGTCCATCTAAATGTGGCTTCTTAGAAAGGGAAGGAAAGTCCAAATTGCTCAGTCTTGCTTCAGTGAACAAGTCAGCATGATGTAGTAGAAGGCATCCTGCCTCTAGATTCCAAGAACTCAGCTATAATTTCAGTTCTGCTTCTCACAATCTATGTGACCTTAGACAAATCACATAACCCTCTCTCTGAATTTTCATTTTCTCATTTGCAAAGGAGGGAGTTAGATAAATGGTTCCTATGGTCCCTTCTAAGTCTATGGTCACTCCCATGATGATAAAATTTGATATCTATGTTTATTTTACTTGATGAATTTAGAGAACTTTGCACTTACAGAACTTCGAATTGCATACCTAACAAACATCTTGGGGGAGGTGAGTAGGTGACCTATGGAATGGTAACTTCCACTTGGAGGTTACCAAATTCAAGGTTGGTGAAAGGGATGGGGAGTCAGAAGCATAGCTGGAAATTAGAACCACAAGTTAACCTGAGGCTAGATTGTTAGCCACTGGGGCCTGATCTTCTTTTTGCAGACACATTTTCTTTGCTTACTTTAATGACTCTACAACAGCATCTCTTTCCTATCTGGGAAATGATGATGAGGTTAATACCACTAGCTCACAAGTATTTTAAGTCTATTAAATGTTTCTACATAACAATTCTGCAAGCTAGGCAGAACTGTTGTTAGGCCTGTTGTACATATGAGGAGATTAAAACTCGTTGGGGTGAAAACTTTTGCCTTTCATAAGGATAAATGTAAAAGTTTCAACAAATTTGCTTAACTACAAGATTAGGAGGATAGCAGTTTTTATGAAAAAGATCTGGGTTTGTTGTTATTGTTCTTCAGTTGAATCTGGCTCTTGATGACCTCATTTGAGGTTTTCTTGAGAAAGATACTAAAGTGGTTTGTCTATTCTTTGGCTCATTTTACAGATGAAGAAACTGAGGCAAACAGGGTTAAGTAACTTGCTCAGGGTCACACAGCTAGTAAGTGTCTGTGGCTGGATTTGAATTCAGGAATATGAATCTTCCTCACTCCTGGGTCAGGGCTTTCTCTGCTGCCCCACTTAGCCACCTTATGGGGTTTTAGGTTGAATAGAACTCAGTGGTGTGATAGCATAGCCAAAAAACCTGGTGTGAGTCTGGGCTTCTTTAAGAAGCATAATGCCTGTTCTTCTCTACCCTGGCCATGTGATATTCAGAGTACTGTGGTCAATTCTGGATATCAATTTAGGAAGAACATTGTTGAAGTGAAGATTGTTCAGAGGAGATCAAGTCATATAAAAATCAGCTGAAGGACCTGGAACTGTTATCCTGGAAGAAGTAAAGTAACTGAGCAGGGACCCTTTAAGTATTTAATAATAGCTGAAACATTTCTATAGCACTTAACTCTGGGCCAGACACTGTTAAGTGACTTACAAGTACTATCTTATTTGATCCTCAAACAACCCTGGGAGGCAGATACTATAATTCTCCCCATTTTACAGATAGCTAGTAAGTGTCTGACTCTAGACTTGAACTCTGGTCTACCTTATTCCAGAATCAGTGATCTATCTACTGGGCTACCTAGTTGTACCTGTATTTGAAAATATATCACATAAAGAAGGCTTTATATATGAGGAAATTGGGGTATAGTGTTTTAAGTAAATATACAATACAAAAGTATAAAAATACAAATATACAACAGTGTATACCCTTTGATCTAGTGCCACTAAAGGGTCTGTGTCCCAAAGAAATAATAAAAGAGGGAAAAGGACCTACATGTACAAAACTATTTGTAGCAGCTCTTTTTGTGACATTAAAGAATTAGAAAACAAGTAGATGCCCATTATTTGGAAAATATTTGGCCCAATATTTGGCTGAATAAGTTATGGTATTTGAAGGTAATGGAATATTATGATTCTATAAAAATGATAAACAGGCTGATTTTAGAAAGGCCTGGAAAGATTTACATGAACTGAAGCTAAGTGAAGCAAGCAGAACCAGGAAAAGATTGTACAGAGCAACAGCAAGATTGTGTGATGATCAATTATGATAGGTTTGGCTCTTCTTAGCAATTCAGTGATCCAAGACAATTCCAATAAATTTTGAATGGAAAATGCCATCCGCATATAGAGAGAACTATGGAGAGGGAATGCAGATCAAAGCATATTATTTTCATCATTTTTTCCTTCTTTTTTCCCTTTTGTGGTTTTCCCCTTTTGTTCTGATTTTTCTCTCCAAACATGATTCATATGGAAATATGTAATAAATGAATGTACATCTATAACCCTTCCCCGAAGTTGAAAGTGATGGGAAAAAAGGCTTTTGGCTAGTTCTGCTTGGTCCCAGAGGGCAAAATTGAGAGCAATAGATTGGCTTTGCAGAGAGGTAGATTATGAATCAATATAAATGGAGACAAACTAATAATTCAAACTATCCCAAAGTAGAATGGGCTACTTTGTGAAATAATGGGTTTCCCCTCACTAGAGTTATTCAAGAAAAGGTTTGATGACTGCTTGCTTATCATTCGTAGAGAAGATTTTTGTTCAGGTACACTGGACCAGACAGCCTTTGAAGTTCCTACTAATTGATTGTCACTGGGGATGCAAAGATAAAAGTGAAAAAAAAGAAAGGCAAGACAGTTCCTGCCCTCAAAAAGCTCATATTATATTAAAAGAGACAATTTATAAATAATAATAAGTATTTGTGTAATGCTTTAAGGTTTGCAAATTGCTTTACAAATATCTCATTTTATCCTCACAATAACTTTAGGAGATAGGTGCTATAATTCCCATTTTATATATGAGGAAATTGGGGTATAGTGTTTTAAGTAAATTGCCTAGAATCACATAGCTAGTAACTGTCTAAGGCTGGATTTAAACTTAGTATGTATGTAGATTTATTGTACATATAACATACAAAATAGATCCCCAGTGATTTTGGAGAGAAGTTCACTAGTAGCTGGGGATTTAGGAAGGGCTTCATGTAGAAGGCAATTTATGAGTGTCTTGAGAGAAATTAGGATTCTAATTGGTGTTGGTGAGAAGGGAGTGAATGCCATATCCATATCAACATAGATAGACAGATCATCATAGATAGATAGATTGTTAGATCGATTAGGGAATTGTTTGTATAGAGGTGACAGGAAAGTTGATGAAATCACCAAGAGTGAAGTTCAGGGCATGCTTCTCAATAGCTAATTGTGAAAATTTCAGTGTGAGCATTTACACCTTGGAAATCAGGAAATGCTACAAATCAGAACTAGATTTATCGTTTTGTTGATTTTCTAGGCTTCAGAAAGTTATAGGGAAAATAGCAAGAATGCAAATTAAACTTAAAAGTTGTTTCCTAAATACTTTTTTTTGGATAATAGTTGTTAAACATTGACCATCATTGGAAAGGTTCCTATCAATTTTACTTTTTCTAATTAATTAAAAAAATTTAATAAATAAATCCAATTTAACTGTATTTCATCTACTTGAAGGTATACCTAGATGGCTCCATAGTGCACAGAATGCCAGGCCTGAAGTAAGGAAGACTGATCTTCCTGAGTTCAAATCTAGTCTCACACTCATAGTAACAGTGTGACTCTGGGCAAGTCATTCTGCCTCAGCTCCTGATCTGCAAAATGAGCTGGAGAAGGAAATAACAAACAACTTTAGTTTCTCTGCCAAGAAAACCCCAAGTAGGAGTCACAAAGAGTCAGACATGACTGAACAAACATCTGGTTGAACATTTTGGAGGAGATAATAAGGGGCAAAAAATTAATTTACTCTGGATGTCGTCACTCAGAATTCCCATTAATTCCAATCTTCTACCTGTTGTTCCTTCTTTTTTATTCACAAGTACCTAGGATACTGACTAATTGCCTGATCTATACTCGAGTAATTCATAGAGAAGTCTTAAGGGAAGTTGTAATCTACAGAGATAGTATCTCAATATTGGTGAAGAGCAGGACAAGATCAGGGTTAGAGAAAACTAGAATGCTAGAACCAGAAAGGATGTTAGAGACCATCTCACCTGTCTCCTTCATTTTTGTGGCTGAGGAAAGTGAAGCCATGGGAGATAAGATGGCCTTTCTACGAACCCCTTCAGAGAAGGACCAACTGTCCAATTTGTCTAGACCAGGGTATTTGTGAAAAGAAGTGATGATAAATAAAGCTGGAAAAGTAGAATGCTAATATTAGGCTTAGAAAACACTTTAACATTTTCATTTTATGCATCAAGAATATGGGGTCCAATTAAATGATTTGCTGAGGTCTCATAGACATTAATGAAAGTCTGGGTCTCATGACTTCTTTTTTTTTTTTAATAAAGCTTTTTTATTTACAAAACATATGAGTGACCTTTCAACATTGACCTTTGCAAAAAAACTTTTTTTCCCCAAGCTTTTCCTTTCCTTCCCCCCACCCCCACCCCTAGATGACAGGTAATCTAATACATGCTAGATAGGATAAATTATATGACAAATACAATACATGTATACATATCTATACAGTTATCTTACTGCACAAGAAACATCAGATCTAGAAAGAGAAGAAGAAAAAAACAACCTAAGAAGGAAAACAGAATGCATGGAAATATTCACAGAAAGCATTAAAATGCTGTGTTGTGGTTCACTCTCAGTTCCCACAGGCCTCTCTCTGGATGTATATGACTATCTTCATCGCAGCACAACTGGTTTGAATCACATCATTGTTGAAGAGAACCATGTCCATCAAAATTGATCATCGTATAGTCTTGTTGCTGTGTATAATGTTCTCCTGGTTCTGCTGATTTCACTCAGCATCAGTTCATGCAAGTCTCTCCAATCCTCTCTGAAATCCTCCTGTTGGTCATTTCTTACAGAACAATAATATTCCATAACATCCATATACCATAATTTATTCAGCCATTCTCCAATTGATGGGCATCTTTTCAATTTCCAGTTTCTTGCCACTACAAAAAGGGCTGCCACAAACATTTTTGCACATGTGGGTCCCTTTCCCTCCTTTAAAATCTCTTTGGGATATAGGCCCAGTAGAAACACTGCTGGGTCAAAGGGTATGCACTGTTTGATAACTTTTTGAGCATAGCTCCAAATTGCTCTCCAGAATGGTTGGATCCGTTCACAGTTCCACCAACAATGTATCAGTGTCCCAGTTTTCCCACATCCCCTCCAACAGTTATCATTATCATTTCCTGTCATTTTAGCCAATCTGACAGGTGTGTAGTGGTATCTCAGAGTTGTCTTAATTTGCATTTCTCTGATCAATAGTGACTTGGAGCACCTTTTCATGTGACCGGAAATAGTTTCAATTTCTTCGTCTGAGTCTCATGACTTCTAATTTTGAATTCTTTCTACTATTTGATACTGTGCTATATTGGACCTTAATTGTGGATTATTATCCTAAAAGTTTTTTGTGTTTATCTTTTTAAAATTAAAATTAAAAATTAATTTTTTAATGAAATGGGACTTTATAAAAGCCATAGCAAAGTCTTAAGTTACCCCAAATCTTGTCCTATTTAAATTCTATTTTCCAAAGAAGGCTGAACTAGATTTGAGACTTTTACATTTTTTAAAATTTAAATTTAATTTCCTTTTAGATGAAAAGTTCAATAGGCATTGGGTTCCAGTTATGAGTTTGCCAGTATGTATCTATATGACCTTGGAGAAGTTATTTAACTAAGCAAACAACAACAAAAAAAGATCATTCAGTTGCCATAATTCTTTCACTGAATGCAGATGGTTCTCTCCATCATAAGTCTATAGGCCCCCACTTTCTCTGTTGCAAAATTAATGCTAATGAAAGCTCATATTTATATCATTTTGTATGGTTCCCAAAGCTTTCCTTTATTACAATCCCATTTTGATAGACAGGGCACAGCATATTAGCTCCATTTTAAAGGTGAGGAAAATGAAACTGATTGAGGTTAAATGACTTGCTCATGAGTCAGTTGGCTATTTAATGTTGGATCTGGGATTTAAACCTAGATCTGTTGGCTCTAAATCTGGTGTTTTTGGAATTTTGCTATTCTACCCCTTAAGGTCCCTTTTCTAGTTCTAAAATCCTGTGGGTCATATTTGCATTTCTATACTGTGTTCATATTCTTTGGACAATTGGACCTTGCTGATTATTAGATTTCCTGCCCTAAATAAATGTCTATTCTTGACATACCTTAAGCCAGCACAATATGCAAGTTATATGAGTGGGAGAGGACATCATGGACTTATTGCAGGGGTTCTTTAATTCTTGGAACTTAAACTTTTTTTTATAACCATATTCCTTTGTAATCCCACATATTTTATTTTATGCATTTAAAAATACGATTCTTTGTAGGAATCTATAGATTTCAACAGACTGACAAGGAAGTCCATGGCACCCAAAAAATTAAGAACCCAACTCAGACTATGTGTGGTGTTTGGTATATAGGATAGCTTTGTACATTATTTTGGAGCCAGTTGAGAAATGATGAGGTTGGTTGCAAGAATACTGGGGAAGGAGAAGTCTGGAGGAATCAGCCCCTTGGATCCATTAATCCTGAGATGGAATGCTTTTAACCAAATGGACCTTTATAGAAGCCAGAGAAAAGTCCCAAGTTATCCCCAATCTTGTCCTACTTAGGTTCTATTTTCCAAAGAAGGCTGAGCTAGATTTGAGACTTTGGGAAAGGGAGGTCTGAATTTAGTCTTAGCAAAGATATAGCAGAGGGATGCAATGGGCGTATAATATGGGAAGAATTTGATCTCTTACTAGGGACATTCTCAGAGCTAAGAGAGGTGTAGTCGCAGACCGGCTGATGTTACCTACACTCAATGAGCCAGAAAAGCAAAGAGACCTTCTAGCCTATTACAATTTAGGGTCTTTAGGTCTAAGGGTCTCTTAATATTCCACAATGGCTCACCCACCTTCCAGCAACAAAACATGAGTCAATCTTGTACCAATCTTGCAAGCTGGGCTGATTTTTCTGGTCTGGATCCACAATAATGATCTTCTACTCTCTACCCTCCTAAAGCATATTTACACACTATTATTATTGTTTGGCATTTAGATTAGAATTAATTCCCTTGTGTCATAATCCTACTGCGTGTATCTGCCCATGTATGTCAGTTTCTCCTTCTTCATCTCTCTAGTATTCTAAGAAATTTACTCTTTTGCAGATCTTGTGGTACTCATTTAGCTTTTCTCTCTTAATTCCAAGTGACATCTAGCTGAGGCTATTTATACCCTTGAATGTATTTCTTCCAAGTCACTCCCTTTCCCCACCCAGCTCCCTTCTTAACGTAGAATCAGTTATTTTCTAGCTAACCATCACTGGTGAAAAAGAGGCAAAAGAAAGCAGCACATTGGAGACATCTGCAAATGTGTGAAACTTGAGGTCTTTCATGGAAAGCTAATGGCCTTCACACTTTGTTGGATATGCGTAGAGGGGATTCTTGTTATGTATATATAAGCTGGACCAGATGGTCTTTGAGGTTCATTCCAGCTCCAAGATTCTGTGGTCCTGTGACTCCAGTAACTTCCAGAGGGATGTGCTTTCAGAGGCTTTAACTCAGACTGAGGAGAGACAAGGGGATTGGTCTCATGATATTAGCAGTAGTAGACCTTTCCAAGGATTTCTTCCTACCCCTCCCCATTTCCAGTACTTCCATCCTTAATTCCATTTTGTTGTCTGAGAGTCCTACATTAGTTGAGAGTGGATAATTGGTCTTGGATACTGATAGTGTTGGTCTGAGGGAAAATTGCAAAGTAAGAAATGTCTATGGAAATGTCAGGCCTTGTGGAAGGTTCACAGGGTGTGTATTTTTAGTCACTCAGGCTTTATAGCTCACCCTGAAGATTGTTATCTACAAATTCAGGATTGTAGATTATACTTGGCCTTCCTATGGAGAGAAAAGACTTGACTGATGGGGACTCTGACTTCCAGAGACTGTCAGAATAGAATAGTTTTTGTATCTTGCACTCTCTCTCACACACATGTAATTTATATTTATATAAAACAATCAGATAAGAGTCTTTGAGTGTAGAACCCAAATTCTTTCTGTCTGGCTAAGCCCAAACTAGCATACAGGATGAAAATTAATATATTCAGTGATTAAAAAAACATGGCTCAGGTATTGGGTCTGTTTGAGGCAGCCTTGATTTGCTGGATATCAAAATGGAAAGATTGAATGACTAGATTCTCGTTTTCTAACCTGTCCTTGAAGATTAATTACTATTTCACTACAGACAAGTCACTTAACTTCTCAAGTCTCAGTTTCCCCTTTTGTAAAATAGGGGCAATAATATTTGTCACACCTACCTCTCAAGGCAATTGTAAAGAAAATGATTTGTAAAACTTGAAACACTCTGAGAATGTGAATTATTATTGTATTGCCTTCAGGAACAGATTTTAAATGTTTCTCTCTAAATGACACATTTTGGAGCTAGCAAGGACTTTAGAGATCAGTCAATTCAATTTCCACCTTGTTTTTAAATGAATAAGGCATCTGAGGCCTTGAGAATTTAAGTGATTTACTTAAGAGCACACAACTATATCATGTTAAAATCAGATTTAGATCTGTGACATTCTGTCGTAATATATGATCTTCTGATTTTGAACACTCAGGTTTGTCTTGCCTACTCTCTCAAATGCAAGAATTTTGAAGGCTGCATAAAGTTTCTAAAGGATTTCATTATACAATTCTTTCTGCTCTCAAAGAAGAGTAATTGAGGTAGCATATCAATCTGTTAAAATTGGATTGTCACTTAAAAATTTTCAAAATGATTTCTCTTCTTTTTATATCCCCGACATTTTTCAAAGCATCCCTATTCTTCAAGAGAACCATCTCTCACAACAGAATAAAAAGTAAAGGCATTGGGAAAAACTATCAAAACTAATCAAAATGTAAAAAAAGTTTTATTCAGTATTCTACACCACATCCCCCACTTTTGCAAAGAATTGGGAGAGGAATAAAATTTACTTTTAAAGCTCTTTCTACTTTGTGACCTCTCTGTCTCTGTCTCAGTCTTTGTCTGTCTCTGGGTGTCTCTGTCTATGCCTCCGTGTTTCTTTGTCTGTCTCTGTCTTTTGCATTCTTACTCTCTGTGTTTGTCTCCAGCTTTGTTTTTACTTTACAAATATTTGCAGATTATTTTCACTTTGTGAGTAAAGCAATTCAGTAGAACTAGTAATACAGTAGCATCATCTGAAAGTAGGATCATGCTTTGAAAGTATCTAACTTCTCAGACTTTTACACTGACATCTCATGGCTTGTTTCTCTGCACACACACTTCTATTCCCTTAGCATACTCTTAGTTCTATGATTCATTGACACACTGAAGGGAAAGGAGCAGCCCAAGTACAGTTCAATCGCTATTAAAATTGGGATGCATAGGGTGTTCAGGAAGAAACAGTACCTCTGAGTTTCCTGAGTCCTTTTCAGAGCTGCTCATTTACCTTTGGTTTCCATTTGTCACCCAACGTTCATCTATGGCTCCAAGAAGCTGTAGCATGTGCAGGACTCACACCCTCAGTAAAACATCTTGGCAGAAGGGATAAATCAGGTTAAGAGTAACCCATTGGTGATATGATATGATAACTCTGGAAGGGAAAGTGAGACTGATGACTTCATGCAATCTACTTAAGTCTCATTCATCTAAGCAAGTCAAGGCAATACTTGTGATGTCATTAGTCCTCTTGGAAAACAAAAGACCAACAGCAGTAAAAGGAGGGAGAGGTAGGAAGCAATCTTTGGAAAGTATTACTGCCATTGGTACTCTTTAGAAACAATCATAGAAATCAGTAGAGGTCTCAAACTTTCATATGCTTTTATGAAGATAAATTAAGCAATGTAAATTGCTTTCTACCTATGAGCCCCAATGTAAACTACTGTTCTTATTAGGATATTTCTCCTTCTTTTCCTTCCTTTTCCCCTCCTTTTTTTCTTCCTTTTTCTTTCCATCCCTTCCTCTTTCTTTCTCTCCCTCTCTATCCCTTCCTTCCTCCCTATCCCCCCTTTCATTCCTTCCTTATCTTTAAATGATATGGTTTAACATTATGGATGTGGATATCAAATAAGAAATGGAAAAGTTTTTAATATATGAGATATGGCTTAGTTCTATAGTAAATGCATAATTTTAATTTTTTTACAGGTTGGTTTCTTTTATGTTTTAAATGATTAACAACTTATTGTGGTTCATCAAAATGACTAAATTTTCTTAGTAACTATGCTAATTTCATTGTAAAATCTGTGACATTTTAAAGGTCAGTTCCTCTAGATTCCCACTAGGATTAGTTGTCCATTTATTTTCATTATTTTCTTTTCTTTTGATATGGTTCTAATGAATGTATACTTGTTTCTTCTGATTCTGTTTCCTTTCATTATTTCCTAAAGATCTTTTCATATTTTAAAAAATTCTTCTTACTTGTTATTTCTAATGATACCATTGAGATTTTCTATTACACTAAAGCATCACAATTCATTTAACCTTTCCCTTTGCTATTGTATATGGATAACCCCTTGATGGATATTTGGTTTCTTACCATCATAGATAACATGGCTATAAAAAGACTGAATGGATAGCTCTTTTTTAAAAAAACACAACTATTTTCAGGGCATCTTTCTGATAATGGGATTATAGGATTAAATGCTTTTATTAGTTTAGTAACTATTACTGTATATTGCTAGATTGTGTTCCAAAGAGTCTACAAGTTTTGCAATTTTACTAATAAGGAATGAGTATGTCTTTTTCTCCATAGGAGTTTTCTCACTTTTCTGTATTTTTGATAATTCAACAAGGATGTTAAGTGGTATCTCAAAGAGATTTTAATGTGTATTTTTGTTGATTATTAATGAGATTGGATTTCCCCACATTTCAATATTTGGCATTAAACATTTAAGATAGAAAGTTATGAGATATCTATATTTTGGGTTCTGTATTCTTGCAAATACCACAACTGCTTGCTCATGTATTCCTTCAACAAATATTTATTGAGCACTTAATTGTTTGCAAGTATAATAGAACATTACCTGCCTTCAGGGAAATCTAGTAGTGAGGAGATAAGATCTGTGTAAGACTATAAATATAAGAGGGTGGAGTAAGCACCTTTTAAAGTATGGTATGACCAAAACGTTATTTTAGATGATTAATAGTTTATGATAGGTAAAAGGTAAGGAGAACTGAATTAGCTGACTTGTGTAGTGCTATGCACACATTTAAAGTTAGCTCTTAATTGTCCATGCTAATGAAGGGAATATTGCTGTAGTTGAAACTAAATAAGGGATAATAAAATAATTTATCATTGACTTTGAAATGTACTATTTACATTATTCTTGCTTAACTAGAAGTGTTTTACTTAGATTAATAATAAAATTGATGTGTATTCCCTGACCATTTGTGAACTAATAGTGATGAGAAATCATGTAGAAGTTATTTGGGACGAGAAGAAATCTAGCCTGGGGTTAAAATAATATCAATGTAAATGAGTTTATCTCCATATCGTCAAATATTGCTTATAGTTCCCAATTTTTTTTAAAGCTTTGAGAAGGTTGTAGTTCACAGTCTAGAATTGCTTGAAATCCTTAAATTCCTTGATTTCTTTTCCTTTCCCATCTAATCTAGTCTGATTTTAAGGTATTATTTTATTTAGCATTTTTTTTTGTCTCCTTTACCAAGCTGTTGACTTACTTTTCATCATTTTCTTGCATCATTCCCATTTCTCTTCCCAATTTATGCTCTGCCTCTCTTTCTTGATTTTTAAAATGCTTTTTCAGCTCTTCCATGGTCTGAGATCAATTTATATTTTTCTTGGAGGTTTTGGATAGAAGCTTTGACTTTGTTATCTTTTTCTGAGTGTGTGTTTTTGTCTTCTTTGTCACCGTGTAGCTTCCTATGGTCAGAATCTTTTTCTATTGTTTGTTCATTTTCCCAGCCTATTACTTGACTTTTAACTTTTTGTTCAAGTAGGGCTCTGTTTCAGGATGGAGAGTAAATGTCATCTACATGGTTATTATTCTAAGCCCAGGCTAGATTTCTTCTGGTCCCCAATGTCCCAAGTTTCATTTGTGCAACTGTTTCAGAGATTCTTCCAGGGAATTGTAAGTTTTCAGTTCTTCCAAGGTGGTATGATCTAAGGAAAGGTGTTTACTACTCCTTTGGTCTATGAGGGATCAAAAGCACTCTTTTCTGCCCTTAAACTATGAGAAGAGTCCCAACTCTGCTGTGGATGCAAGCTCTGGTGTGCTAGTGCTTCTCTTTGCCCTGAGATTGTTATCCAGTTCTGGGACCAGTTGTTCAACCCTCTTACCTGGACTGAGAGCTTTGGAATCCGCCAAGTATCCCTGCTGATTCTGTGGCTCCCAAACTGTCCTCCTGATGTACTGGAGTCAGGTCTGTCGCAGGTGTGGCTTGTGCGGGACTGTGTTCTACTCTCACCCAGACACAACAAACCTTTCCTGCTAACCTTTAAGTTTCCTTTGGTATCTGTGAGTTAAGAGGTATGGAAACTGCCACTTTTGCCACTGATGAAGTTGCCCTGAGGTCTTTTGCTGGTTGGCTGGAGCTGTGCTCCCTCAGCCAGTGACAGATCTTTCCTGCAAACTTCCAAGTTGTCCTGGGCTGGAAAGTTATTTCACTGTCTTTTTGTGGGTTCTGGGGCTTAGAATTTGTTTAGAGTCATTATGTAAAGGTATTTGGATGGAATTGGGGGAGAGTTCAGGAGAGTCCTTCCTTTTCTCTAACTTGACTTCATCTCTTGAATAGTATTTAATTCCTTGCTTTCTCAAAGTAACACTTAGATATGAGGGTCCTTCTCATCTGCAAGTGGAAATGCTTCTGGTCTTCAGGGCAGGGTATAGTAACTTGCTCACCTTGGGATATCCACCAAGTCTGAAGAGGCACGATCCCCTATGGGTAACCCTTTCTAATGTCTTTAGATGATTAAGAATCCATCTATACCTCTTTGGGAAAAACTAGTCTAATTGATCTTTGTCAGGACAAAGGGATAGGTATTGATTCTATAAGAATAAGTCAATTAACATTCACAGACCTCATTTTACTCATTTGCAAAATGGGGATTAAAAACACCATCTACCTCATATGATTATTGTGAGATTTAAATGATATAAATGCTTATATAGATATATGCATATATTTATATAAACATATATTTGCAAACCTTTAAGAGATATTAGATAAATTGCTTAACCACTCTAGGAGACTGTTTTCTTGTCTTTAAGATGAATATTTTAGACTGAATGATTTCTAAGATTCCTTCCAGCTCTAGTTCCTATGATATAGGGAATAATATTGACCAATTCTAATGTAGCTGAGTTCTAGTCTTGAATCTGCAGCTCACTGTCTGGTCCTGGTCAATGGCTTTGCATAGATTATTTTACTTCTCTTGGTCTTAATTTTCTTCTTTTAATTTTATAAAATGAGGTGTCTGTGGAACTAGGTGATTTCTAAAGTTGTTCTCAGCTCTGAGCTTCCATGATTCTACTGTACATAAAAGTATCAATAGTGGGATAACACAGAGTAACAAAATTTTGACTGTTAGCTTGTGTGTAGGGAGACATTGTGGATGAATATAGTACATGATAGCTATTGAAATCTAAATGTACAAGGACTTCCTATCATAATAACCATCGCATGAGGGAGTTTCCTCTTAATGTGGGAACTGGACTAGAAACAACTTAGCTTTAGTAATCAAAGGACTTGGCCCAAGGTATGAATCAAATCTGTGGCAAAGCCTAAATTAGGATTTGGAGTCCCTGATTCCCAGACTAGGAGAGAAGCTACAAGTTAATGTTACTATTTCATTCCCATATAGCACATAGTTGGGGTCTCAGGGGACTTTGTTCCAAGGGAATCAATCACATTGATAGTGGTTCTGGCCTTGGGCCAGGTGTAATCCTCAATGCCATAAATGTCAACTCTCTATGAAGAACAATCAACTTTGCTTTTTTTTTTTTTTAAAGAGAAACACATTAATCACTTTCAACTTTATTTTTTGAAAATGTGCACAAATACCAGTGTTAAAAGTAGCAAAAGGGCAAATAGGAGATGACAAATTTCCAAAAAACATCTAAGATCTATGTACAAAGACTTTTTATTCTTAAAGAGGACTGTTTAATAGAAGGCATACAGGTTAATGAGTTGGGGACCTTGGAGTGATATGCCTTGTTAACAAGAGAAAAACCCAAATGTCCCATGAAACAATGTTTTTGGATACATTAATGTATAAATTAATTAATTAATCCATGAATTTGGATATATTAATTAATAAATGTTATCTCTTTCACAAATATTAAATTTATTTAAAAAAATTGAAATTTGCATAGGATTTTAATATTTTAAAAGTGCTTTACATATGTAATCTGTTCCCATACCAGACCATCTTATTTGAATAACTATTATTTCTCACCTGGACTTAGGGTGATGACAGTGACAGTTCAAACACAGGAAATGGTAGTAATATTTCTGATGATTGCCATTCTAGACATCTGGAAGAGTGCCCACTTGCAGCAGGAATGAAGTTGCATGAGGGAACAAGCAAATGACAAGAGTTTGTTCTCCTTCTGCTGTTGGGCATAAGCCTTTGAGATCTGGGACTTCCTCATTCCCATACAGGAAACAGATAGGACTGAGGTTTCCTCTTCACCATGTGGGTGAGCAATAGCTGATTTTGGGATTAAGGATTGCTTTCTGGTGGCAGCCAAAGGCTACCATTTCTTAAGACACAATCTGCTGGAAGAGGAATTTTGAGGAGGGATAGCTAAAATGGTTTTTTCAGAAGCAAGCTAGACACTGGAGCAGAGGGACTGGATGATGACGAAGAGAAAAGGTTCTAGTTGCTTAAACTATTATGGATATCAGGTATCAGATACTAGAATGATCATGGAGAGTCGGATATGACTGAAAAACAATAACAACAGCCTATGCTTATGCTAGAGAAATTTTTGTTAGACCTTTTGATTGATGTAGAGAGCTACTTGATATACAGATCATATATTGTACTCCCTCATTGGCTGATTGGAATAATGACCCACTGCTTCTGTGTAGACCTAAGGAAGGAAGCACCTGAGCCATTCTGGTCTGTTTACAATGTTGGAAAACAATAAACAGGAAAGTGAGACTCAGAAACATTGTGATCTTCACATAGTCATTAAGATACTAAATGTCAAAGATAGAATCTGAACTCAGAACCTCCTATCTTCAAATACAGTACTCTACCTCCTATGCCATACTGATTCTCAAAGACTGGATTGAGGATATGATGAAAACTAAAAGTAGATATTTTACAAGATATCTGTTTCCAAGTGCATGGTAAAAGACACACCAGTAGAATTTTCAGGTCTTTGTGACTTTAAGTAATTTTCATTATCTAACATAGACAGATCTGAACTCAATTCAATTCAAAGACATTTATTAAGAACTTTATGTATCCCTAACATTATGCTAGCTGCTAAGGACAGAAATAGAAAACCCCACAAAAGTGTCCTTGTAATTAAGAAGTTTATATTTTATTCCTTATTCTCTTATATTCTCCAAAGGGATCTTTATTTAATAGAAGGCACATGGGTCAAGAAATTAGGAACTGTGGAGTCACAACACAATTAATATGGGAAACAAGTGTCTCAGGCAATAACGTTTTTGGTTGCTTTTGGATGTACACTAAAACAAACCCATGCAACTCCTTTAATTTTCAAGAACCTCTGAGCCATCTTTCCTTTAACTACAACTTACTTTCCTCATTCTTAATGTAAGAATGCCAAGATTTCTGATTCAGTTTTTCACTTTGTTGATCATTGAACCACCATTTACATTTAGAATCCTAATAGACTAATGGTAAAGATAGTGCCAAATGGTACTTTTCAGCTCTCTTTCTGTTCCCTTTTCCATCACCCTACCATTATCTAATGCAACATGAGAAGGTGACTGTATAGTCAAATTTTGCATTTTTCTTTGTTTCATATTTTGCCATAACCAAAGAATTCATTAGTCAATGGCTATCCTAATTGTGATGAGTTTCTAAGCAGATTCAGTGCATTCCTAGACATTGGTTTCTTTTCAATATGGTAGAACCTGACAGATTCTGTTCATTAGAACAAAGAGCAAAGCCCTTGAGAGCTCAACATCATCTTTAGTCTAAAATGGGGTATGAAGGTTTGAATTTTTCTCTATTAAATTAAATTTTATTTGATTCACCTGATAATTCTAGCTTGCTAAGATTATTTTGAATATGAGAAAACTGAGGCCAGGAGAGGTCAAGTAATTTGACCTCTTGGTCTTGTTCATGGTCCCAGAGGGACCAGACTGAAGACCAGACTGACATTCCCTGTAAGGCCTTTTTTTCACTAAAGAGCTTGCCTCCTAAGACAACTCCAAGATATTAGGGTAAACTTAGGGCAGGGATTCCTTTATTTATCTTTTTACTAGTGGAGTTTCTCATTTTTGGATGTTCTTGGTTGCCCAGCTGGTGATTTGCCCAGGAATTCTTTGTGTAGGTCTGTCTAATCCTTCCTCCTTGTTCTCTTTATGTGAGGTCTGGGATGAGTGAAAAGATAAAGTGATGGTAGAAATAAAATTGCCATATGGTTGTCTGGTCTTTTCTTGTCTAGAAATTTTTGACATCCTGATTATAAAAACCATAGTTTCTTCCTTCGTTCCTTCGTTCCTTTGTTCCTTCCTTCGTTCCTTCCTTCCTTCTTTTCTTCCTTCCTATGTTTCAGAGAGTAGACCCTATATTATAGAATCCTAGGCATGAGAAAAAGAAATAAAATTATTCTTTTCAGTTTATCTCCTTTTTTTACCTTCACAGAATGACTGAGTCATTAGAGAGAGAGGGTACAAATATTTAATCTACTATATTCTAGGCACTGTGCTAAAAGTTTTATAAATATGTCATTTGATCCTTGTAACAACCCTGGAAAGTAGGTGCTATTTCTCCTCCCCCCTATTTTACAGATGGGGAAACTGAGGCAGACAGTGGTTAAGCAACTTGCCCTGGATGGTATGATTAAGAAGTGTCTGAGACTGGATCTGAATCCAGGTATTCCTAACTCTATCCACAGAACTACCTAGCTAGCTTTAGTGTTCTTTCTCTTAATTTTCAGAATTTTCCTTTAGGGTGCTCTATTATTATCTTGGATCCATAGATTTAAAATTGGAAGGAAGTTTACTGGTCATCTAATCTAATCTCTTCCCTTTATAGTTGAGGAAACTGATGTCTGGAAATGTTAATTGACTTGACCAAAGACCCATAGCAACAGAAGTGATCCTCTGACTGCAAATCCAATGTTCCTTCCCTGACACCAGAGGCTAGAGCTGTTTTGCCATCTGTTTGGTTTTTTTTCAAAAGAAACACCCCAAATTTTTTAGGACATATTATTTTATTTTTAGATGTAGTTAAAATTTCTCATATATAACCCTCAGTAAATCTATATATTATTTGGACTTTATCTTTTTTTTTTAAACCAACTGCCTATCTTTCATGGAGATTGCATTTTTGGTATTTAAAAGAAAGTCAACAAGCATTTATTAACTCCTTACTATGTGCCAGGGACTGTGGATACAAGTATTGGAGATACAAATACAAGTACAAAAAAAGTCCCTGCCTCCAAGGAGCTTATATTCTAAGGGAGGGAAGATAACACACAAAAGAAAACTGAAAAGTAGGTTCTTAAGGGTGGGTAGAAAAGTAACTGGCTGTGGGGTCATGATGAAGACATGAATAGCCTGGAAAATTCTGAGAGGTGTCCAATCAGAGGGAGCAACTCTGAGGGGGCAGAGGGTACCTCTCATGTGTGAGTGACCATCCAGGATCATGGTGTGGAGATTTCTAGAGGACAGCCTGGTGAGAAATAGAGATGGCTGACCCAAATGTCTTCCTTAAAAGAAGAAGGAGCCAAGTAGGATAAAATTTCAAATTCTGATATTGCAGAAATGTGAACATAAAACTCAAGTTTATATTTTGAGTGTTTTAAGAACTCTTTTCAGTTTGAGTGTTATCTAAGAAATTGCCTAAATACCTTGGGAGATTCTTGGGGAAAAGAAACTATTATATTAATCAAATAAAGGCATCAAGAAAAATGTGAGTTGAACGTGATAGTTCTCCAGGTGAATGAGGTCTCATTTAAAACATATAGCTTTAACTAGTAATTTTCCTAATGGAGTGCTTTGTGGAAGGACAACATGGACAGGGATAGCTTCTAACTGCTCTGTTTTCTGCAGTACTGTTGGGACTAAATTATTGTTAGAAGTAGCAGTAGTATTCTGATTTTAGGAGCATTTTGGGGGGGACAAGGTTCTGGGTAATAGTATAGAACCAATAGTCACGTGGCTAAGGTCATGAGGGCACAGCTCTGAATTTTTCTCTCCAGTGACAGATTAGGGCCAAGGCTGATGAGTGGACTATTTTAAGATATGCAGTGACAGAGTTGGGTGTGGGGATGATTTGGTGTTTGTATTTTCTTCCCAAGGATATCTGGATGACCTGTTGTTTCCCAGTCTCAAGAATGTCTTTTTGATCATCTCTTTTTCCTCTTCCCATCCTCCCTCTCTTTAAAAATAACAAAACCTCACAAGCCAATCCCAGAAAAACAAAGGAAGAAGCCTTTCTCCCCCGACTTCCAACTTTGTTAATGGAGGACATAAATTTTGACTGTGTGGGAAGAGGCTCGGGAAGTGCAGCCCAGCTTCTGGACTGTTGACAAAAAACTCTACTTCTTCCTAGATCCTTCCTTTTCCTTTAAGATCCTCCTTGTGATATGGTTGTTCTCATAAAAGTGCATGAATGCATGTGTGTGGCGTAACTGTTAGTCATGTATTTTTAGTTGACATGTCACTATATACCAGGGAACAGGATAAAGCTGCACCAAGTTGACATCTATGTAGATAATTGCACATATGGTAATAATTTAGGTGCCCCTGCCCCCAAATACCCATATGCACTAGGACACACACACACACACACACACACACACACATATACAGAGAATGCATTTTTCACTCTATTTACCTTTTACAAAGGAGGGGCATGATCTGTTAAAAAGAGATGCAATACCTGACAATGACCAGTGGAAAGAATTCTGGATTGAGAATCAGAGGAAGTGGGTTCAAATACTGATGCTGTCATTCATTTCCCTGAATGCCTTCTGGCTAGTAACCTAGCTTCTCCTGGGCTCAATGCTCAGTTTCGTTCTCTCTCTCTGTCTCTGTCTCTGTTTCTGTCTCTCTCCCTTTCCCTCTCCTTCTCTCTTTCTCCCTTTCCCTGTCCCTGCCCCTGTCCCTATACCTGTCCTTATCCCTGTCCCTCTCCTTCTCTCTCAAGGGTAAGTGACTTGTTTAGGATCACACAATTAGTGTCAAGTATCTGAGACTGCCTCTCAGTTTTCTCATGTATAAAAAATTAAAGGCAATTAGATGCAATGAATAGAATCCTAGCCTGGAGGCAGGAGGATCTGAGTTCAAATTTGACCACAGATATTTACTGGCTATCTGACCCTCAATTATTGTAACTCAATTATTGATTATTGTTTGCCTCAGTTTCCTCAACTGTAAAATGGGGAAAATAGCAGCATATATATATATATATATATGTATATATATATATATATATATATATTCCAGGACTGTTGTGTAGATCAAATGAGATATTTTCAAAGCACTTAACATAGTGTCTGTGTTAGACACATAGTAGAAGTCACTATTGAAATTCTACTTACGATTTTATTGTAAGCATAAATGAAAATAATTAGTATTTATATAGCACTTTGAAGATTTCAAAGTGCTTTACAAATATCATCTAGGTGGTGCAGTAAATAGAGCATTGGACCTAAACTTAGAAAGACCCGAGATTAAATACAGTTTTAGTCTCTATTCTGAAACATTGGACTAATCACCTAATCTCTATCTCAGTTTCTTCATCTGTAAAATGAAGATAAAAAGAACATCTACCTCCCAAAGTGGTTGTAAAAATCAAATGAGATGATATTTGTGATATTAAGGGAGTCAATTAAAAATGGTAAGGGAAACTAGCAGTATCAGATATCAAATTATACTAAAAGCTGTAATCAACAAAACATTTTGGTATTGGGTAAGAAATAAAGTGCCAGCAGCTAGGAATAGACTAACATCTCACACTGTATACTCATTTGATTTAGATATAAAGTATCATAAGCATTAGACATAAAAATATCATAAGTAAACTAATAGAGCATATGCCAGATCTGTGGATACAGGAGGGGTTCATGACCAAATCAGAAATAGAGAAGTTTATGGGAGGTTAAAATGGATTAATTTTAACTACATAAACCTTTAAAGTCTTTTTTTCATAAACATAATCAATGCAGCTAAAATTAAAATCCGGAAAACGGGAAAAATCTTTGTAGGAAGTTTCTCTGTTAAAGCCTCATTTCTCAAATATCTAGGGAACTAAGCCAGATCTATAAGGATAAGAGCCATTCCCCAATTGACAATTGATCAAGGGATCAAATGAATAGGCATTTTTTTCAGAAAAAATAATAAATAATAAAAATTATCAAGTCTTGTGGGAAAAATGACCTAAAAGAGAAATGCAAATAAAAATAACTTTGAAGTACCACCTCACACCCATCAGATTGGTTAAGATGATAGAAAAGAAAAAAACCCTACAACTGTTGGAGGGAATATGGAAAACAAGAACATTAATACATTGTATTCTGGAAAGCAATTTGGAACCATGCCTAAAAATCTATTAAACTGTGTATAGTCTTTGTCCCAGAAATATACCATTACTAAGTCTATGGTTCAAAGACATTAAAGAAAAAGGAAAAAGACCCATATGTACAAACATATTGATAGCAGCTCTTTTTTGTGGTGGCAAAAAATAAGAAACCAGAGGGATGCCCATCAACTGGAGAATGACTGAACAAGTTGTGGTATATGAATTTAATGAAATCCTATTGTACTTGAAAGAAATGATGAAAGGGATGATTTCAGAAAAACCTGGGAAGGCATATAAAATTTTGTATAAACTGATGCAAAGTGAAATGAGCAAGATAAGAACAATTTACATAGAAAAAGTAATCTTGAAAAGATAATCAATTGTAAAAGATTTACTAATTCTGATCAACATAAAGACGTACCACAATTTCAAGACTCATGATGAAAAATACTACACAATTCCAGACAGAGATATGAGGCCTTCAGAGTGCAAACAGAAACATTTTCTTTCTTTCTTTCTCTCCCTCTTTTTCTTTCTTTCTCTTTCTCTCTTTTCTTTCTCATTTTCTTCCTTTCTCTTTTCTTTTTCTCTCTCTTCCTCCCTTCCTTCCTCCCTCCCTCCCTCCCTTCCTGCTTTCCTCCCTTTCTCCCTTCCTTCCTTCCATCCTTCCTCTTTCCTTCTTCCCTCCTTCCCTCCCTCCCTCTCTCCCTCCCTCCCTCTTTGCCTTCCTTCTCTCTCTCTTTCTTTCTTCCTTCCTGCCTTCCATCCTGCCTTCCTGCCTTTTTATTTCTTTCACTCTCTCTTTCTTTCCTCATTTCTTCTTCCTTTCTTTCTTCTGCACATGGCTAATGTGAAAATTTGTTTTGTATGACTTTAAATTTATAACGAGTTTTGTATTTCTTGTCTACTCAATAGATGGGGGAGGGAGTAGGAGCTGAAAATAAAACAAAATTGGACAAAAATAAATATTTCAAAAATAGAAAAAAATAAATCCATATTCTATAGTTTTCCTCCTCTTATCACCTTTTCTCCTTCACAAAGCCCTACAATAATATATTATTATTCATATATAAAAAGCATTTTTAACCCCTGCACTTTTTAATTCATTGATCAAACATTTACATATGTAGTACAGTCATTATGCTATCTGCTAGGGGAAACTACAACAATAAATCAGACACCTAGTAGTCTTACAGCCTAGTAGGAGAGAAATAGAATAATGTATGTAAGTTAATCTAACATTCAGGAACTGCTGCTAGGTCCATAAAAACTAGGGTACTGTACCTATTACTTTATTGATCAGATTCAATGCTGGCAAAGCTTAGCCTTTAATGAGAATAGGCCTTGACTTGCTTTTTTTGGGGCTCTTTCTATCTCATTAAACCCCTTACTTCAAAGTTTTAGTGAAAATTACTGAAAGCTTAGGTTTTGGTTCATGTCTTCTTGTTCAGTTATTTTCAGTTGTGTCTGACTCTATGACTATATTTGGGTTTTTTCTGGCTAAGATATTGGAGTGTTTTGTCATTTCCTTTTCCAGTTCAATTTATAGATGAGGAAACTGAAACAAACAGGATTAAGTGACTTGCCCAGGGTCATAGGAACTTGAAAGTATCTGAATCCAGATCTAAACTCAGGAAAATGAATCTTTTTAATTCCAGGCATGGTACTCTATCCACTGTGCCACTTAGCTTTCCTGGCTCCTGTCTAGGACCTCTCTAAGGAGAAGAGTAAATGGGTACTCAAATGTACAATGTGGATATGTATAGGATAGATTTTTATTTCCTATACATAGAAAATGCTGAAAAAATTTCAAAAACATATGTTGATAATAACATAAAACAGGATTCAGAAATTTAATTTGTAACTACAATTATATTCCCTTAGAAGGCTTAAATCTCACAAGAACATAAAGCAATTTGGGAAGATTGATGATGGGTATTTTACATTATATATTTCACTTCTCTGCTCTGTACAGACAACTCTTGATACTTGCCTTCTGGTAAAATGGTCAAATTTGAGCCAGTCCTCTTGTTGATGGCTTCCTCTACTTCATCACTATTTATTGAAGTTAGGAGTTTTGGTCTCATGAAGTAATTTCCCAGTGTTAAGGCTCATGTTCTAATACTGATTGAGGAAAGAACACAGAGTGAAAAGGAAGCTAAGACCATGAGAGTAGAGTAGTTGAGTCTGGGTTCATTATGAGAGAAATGGTGGGGTAGGAAGAAAGCTCATATCGTTTTCTCACTACTATTAAAGAGAGTTTATAGAAAATTCACACTATTTGCCACAAGGGAGAGTTGAAGCAAAGAGACTCAGAAGCTATTTTCTCTTTTAATGGATAGAGCATTTCACCTCTCTATGATTATCCACAGGGTAGGAGGAGGACCAAGGGACACTCAGGGCTTAATATGTCATAATAAGACACCACATGCTTTCAGTTCTGTATCACCACAAGGTCAGAACCTAGAAGAGAAACTGAATGTGCTCCACAGGATGGCCCTCATTACATTAGTAATACTTTTGTCTGATACTGAAACACAAGTACCTTATATTACCTGTCAACTATAATCTGTGGCATGTATTTTCAAGGAGGCCTATTAAAGTTAGAAATATGTAGTCTGACCATGGAACAAAACAAAGCTAATTGGTCAGTACAGAGAGTGAACCCAAAAGTTTGGTCCTGTTAAACCCCTTGAAGATCACTAGTTATAGAAGAAGCCATTGACCCTGCAATCATAATCTCTTTATGGCAAAAGTGGAAGGAATTGCTCTTTTTATTGTGAAATTGAGCTAAATGAATTTGAAGATGTTTTTTAATTCTAAGATCTTATGATTTTATTATAGCTGTAAGTGCACAAATTGCTGTTGGTTTTGCATCTTGCCTCAGTTTCCAGGAGTATTAAAGATTCTTTTGATTCATTGCTTGCTATTCTAGTGAATAGAGAAGAAATTGTTGGAACAGAGAGGAAAAAAGAAAGAGATGAGAGGGAGAACAAGTCAATAAGGATTACTTGAGCATAAGGTAGAATGTTGCCAAAAGGAAGTAAAAGATGGGAAAGGAACAGTTGTGGGTGGGTATAGGTTCAGCGTGGTGGTAGAAAATAATTTACTTAATAGGAAAAAGAGACAGATGCTTCTGGTCCCCTGTTGTCTGAATGGTGTTAAAGTGCATTTTGCATTACATTCTCCATTATAAATAACTCTTCTACATTGGAGTGGGGCCTCTTTTAACCATTGTTCCAAGGCTAGCCTATTAGAAAAAAGTGGAATGGTAAAAATGAATTAGAAAGGCAAAGGAATAATGACAGCTCTGCTTTCTACAGCTTTTAAAGATTTCTAAAGGATTCTCCTCACAGTAATTCCATACAACTCAAATTACTACCTTCATTTTATGGACGTGGAAATGGAGACTCAGAAGGATAGTCACACAAGCCATTGGATCAGGGGTTTGATTCTAGGTCTTGCTGACTTTTACAGAGGTTATATGTTATGATGTTATGGATAGAAAGGAAATTTTGTGACATTTGAAATATTTGAGAAGCATAATTTCTGGATAATTCAACATTTTTATTAATAAAACTAGCATATTTATTAACAAAAAGAGGTCAGTGGCACTCTGAAGTGCTAAAGATCCTTCATGGTGGTAGTTTCACAGTTTATGTGCCTTTGAAAGAGAGGGTGTTTCTGATAATGGCAATCCACTCTGATTAGTTAACAATTAATGAGAGAATGGATATTATAATGTCAGGTGGGTTATATTGCAATGAAGGTCTTGGGATGTGAGACTTGTATCATCCAAATCTTGGTCAAAAAAACTTGTTAATTTCCATATCACCTGCCTGACAAAATGGAAAATCAAAATTTCTCCAGACCTGTCTGAGTAAACACAACGAACAGAAATACAACCATCAGTCCAAAATGAAAATTTCACGCATTGTTTTTGATTAGATGTGTAGTCTAGGTGATTCTCTGAGAGAGATTTCTTACACTGGTTGATTTCTGGATGAGGAAATAGAAAAGAGGGAAAAATCTTGGTCCTGAACCAATAATTATTTATTGGTACAAGAAAGAAATAATATTTTTTCTCAACTTAAAGTCAGTAGACCAGAGTTTGTATTCTAGTTTTACCTCTTAATACTTTATAATTTTTCCTACATTGCTTAAGATCATTGATATTGATTTAGAGCTAAAAGAGACTTTAGAGATCATCTAGTTTAACTTCATTTTAAAAATGAGGAAACTCTTTGGATATGTTTCTTTATATGTGAAATGAAAAGGGATGCATTAGATGATTTCTCAGATCCTTTCCAGTGCTTGCATTCTATGAATCTGGAAAAGGATTCTTAACCTTTTATATGTTATAATCCCTTTTGGTAATCTTGTGAAGCTTATGGAATCCCTTTTCAGAATCATATTTTTAAATTCATAAAATAAAATATGTAGGGTTATAAAAGAAACCCATTCAGGTTCATAAAACCCCTGAAATCTACTCAAGGACCCCTTAGGGACCTGCAAACCCCAGTTTAAGAACTCTATTGTTTGAGAGGAAAGAGATGTCATTGCTGGCCAGGGTGGTCACAGAGGCTTCATGAAACAGATAATAAAGCCCACTGAATCTGATGACAACAGTTAAAAAATGTAACAAAGCTTTGAAATGAATGCATTTAATCTTTAGCTAAAGATAACTGTTTCTTCCATTTTCCCCTCCCTAGTTTTCAACTGTTAGCAATACCTCACCTGGCTCTTTGTGCTTGAACTTTAGGAACTGTTATAATGTGATTGACCTTGAGAGCAATCTACCTATATCAGCTTTTGAAAAATTCTTTAGAAAGTGGATTGGCTTCTCCCTCCCCCATAAATACCTCCCCATCACCCTTGACTGGAATACCAAGATGAAAGTTTTATCAGTCAGTAAGGGGGAGGGGAGTAGGAAAGGCATGGTGGGATTGAAGGAATTAGCCAGAGCCCTGTAGGTCTGGTTACTGGCAGATTCCCAATGTAAGATAAGTGGAACCCTCTGAAAGGTAATTATTAGAAAGCATAAATTCCCCAGATAACCTGTCCTGGGAAGAGATATTGATGAGTGTGGGGCCATGTGCTGGAGGCTAGCTATCACTGCAAAGATATTGACTTCTGTACCTTGTCTGCCTCCCTCTCCTCCCATGCCTTTTTCTCATTGTTTCCTCTCCTTGTAAGAAGTCTTACAAACCCCAATTTCCCTCTTTGTCTCCTTTTACTTCTGATCTTCTTTTATGAGTTCTCTTTTTGGGTTCACTCTTGTTTTTCTTAGCCACAAAGATCACAGAACACTGTACTGCCAATATCTACCCCTCCATGGTTCGATAGGATTAATGATGAAAAAACTGTGATATTAGTCTTAGATGAGGTCAGCTTTTAGGTCTTGTCCATATGAAGCAAGACTCAAAAACACAATCATGAAGGCCTAACAGACTCACCGTCAGCCAGTATTCATAGAGCTTATTTTGTAATGAAATAAAATAATGAAACTTCTAAGGTGGTTTCATCTCTCCCCTTCATTTTATCCTCATGTGGTACCCTTTTGTGGTAGGGAGATATCCCTATTTGATGAGAAGACTGGGGCACAGAAAGTTCATGTGACTTTCCCAAACCCATACAATAAGCTGATGCTAGCTAGCTCTTCCAGTAGAAACTAACTCTTCTAATTACTCCCCTAATTCTTTTCTCCCTGTGCTAAATAAAAACACTGTGAGACAGGAAGTACATGTCAACCAACTGAATACCTAGATGCTTTTCATCTTACTGTGAAAATCTTTATAAAATCTTTAAGTTGGCAAAGACTTAAAGGTATCAGCTTGTCCAAATCTTACCTGAGGCATTTATCTTTTTACACCATCCTCAGTGAGTGGTCACCCAACCAGCATTTTTTTATTATTTAAACTTTAATTTAATTTTCAGTTTCAGTTCCAAGTTCTCTCTCTCCTTTAGCCATAGAATTTAAATATTTCAGGTGACTAGGATCTCATTACCTATCCAGAGAGCCCATTATGTTGTACAGTTCTAATTGTTAAGAAGTTCTTTGTCACTGAGCTGAAATTTGTCTGCTTGTAACCTATATCTATCAGACTCCATACCCTCGGGTCAAGAAGAATAATTCTAAGCCCTCTTCCAAGACAAAGCCCTTCAAATAGGTGAAAATGAAAATAGCAGTTTTCTATCTTTTTAAAAAATTCAACAATTCCATTGATCAAACTTCTTATTTAGTATCTCCTTTGCACAAGGAATTGTATTGAACACTGGAGATACAAAGATAGGCACTATACTAACCTTGTTTTTCAAGGAGATTAGAGGCTAATAGGGAGACTATGAGCATGATTAATATATAAAGAAGAGTGAGATAAGTTCCAAAAAGTCCAGACAAAATGCTAATGAGAACTTTGAGAGGGGAGAGATCACTTTGACCTGAAGGATGTCTGGAGAAGGGAAGTTTAGTGAAGGTTTCCTGAAGGTTATCCCTGAGATGAACTTGGGATGAAGGGAGCTTCCAACAGGAAAGATGAGGGTAAGAAGGAGTCCATTTCTGACATGGGTAAGAGCATGTGCAAAATATGGATTTGGGAAAGGATAAGATAAGAGAATAGAGGACAGAGAGCTGTCTAGTTTGTGTAGAATACAGAATGTGTAAAGGGAAATAGTCATAGATTTAGTGCAGGATGGGCTCTTAGAGGTCTAGTTCAATCCCTTAATTTTCCAAATGAAGAAATTGAGGTCCACAGAAGGGGAAGGCAGGAGGGTGCTGGTATATGTTTAACAACTGACTCTGTATGTATCTGAAACTGTATGCAATATGTTTTTAAGTTTAATACTTTCTTAAGTTTGGACAAGCAGAAAACAATTATTCAAATTCTGGTTTATAGTGTTTGCTGATTTCAAGGTATAAGTGTTTATATGGAAAATTTATCAAAAATCTAACAATCAACTCCCATGAATCATTGTGAGCTGTTTAGCACACATTTAGATTAAGGTGTTATAGAATTTAAGTGGCAAGTTGGTGTTTGAATCCTTCTTTCTTTATTGTGACAGGAAAAAGGAAAGATAGTTTGAAGACAGATTTTATAGAGTCTTGAATGGCACAATCAGAAGTTTATAATTTTTTTCCTGGTAATTGGGTACTACTAAAGGTTTTGAGAATAGTAGCCCATTTGGGAGATTATTTAGGCAACAGAGTGAAGGGTGATGGTTTGTAGAAGAGACAGACTGATGAGAGACAGACTGATGAAGGAAGACCAATGAAGTCTATTTGTCTAGACCAGTGGTTTCAAACTCAAATAGAGACAGATTCTTATGGGTCACATATTGTCTTAGAAAAGCACAGATTAACATTATCAACATTGTATCATACTTTTATTTATTTTGTTAATCATTTATCAATTGCATTTTAATCTAGTTCTATTCCATTTGGGGCAGCTTGTTGCTAGCAGCCTGAGTTTGACACCTCTGGTCTAGACAAGAAAGAGTTCTACCTTAAACCTGAATTGAATTTAAAAAAGAAGTAGATTTGGGAGTTGTTAGGAAAATAAAACAACACAATTGTTAATTGATTGGTTATATGGGATAAGGTAAAGGGAAGAATCAAATATATTTGTGGTGTTATAAGCCTGGATGATTGGGAGAATGGTGATGCGATCAATAAAAATAGGGAATGTGGGAAAAGAGAGAGGATTTCAGGTAAGAGGAATTTATTTGTTCAGACTTGACACGACTGGTTTTTGTCAACTGCTAATGTTATTGTATACTTTTGAGTTTCCCAAAACTATTCTGGTATTCTCCTTTAGATGCATTCCAGACCATAAATGTAGTACCCAGACCTGAGTGCATTTCTCTTTCAAGACTATTAATGAACATTTGTGTATTAAATGCTTATCATGTAACAGGCACCATGTTTAGATAAGGTTGGGGGGGGGACAGAGAAGAAAGAAAAATAATGCTAAAGGTGTCCTGAAGCATGTCTTGGGTAATTTACTTTTTTCATTTTTAGTGTGAGTTATGGTGAGTTCCAAATTTTGCATGATGATAACCCTTGATAAAAGATATTAACATCCTTTAGAGTGTCCATTGGGTGCTTATCAAAGAGTACTAGTGTCTTAACTTCTCTAGCAGTAATATTCTTCAATTCCACATCAGAAAATTAAATTTTTATCCAAACCACTTAAGAAAAAAGCCCCAACAACAGCTACCCATCACTGTGCTTATTAGCCAACCACACTTATAAATGAAAAAGGGTTTTCAAGGGAGGCTAGAAAAAAATTAATTTGCAATGACAAGTTTTTGTTTTGCTGTAGTTAACCATAATTATTAAATAAAAGAGAAGAGTTACTATCTCGTTGTCATGATTATTATGTGTATTTATGTCTTTTTATTAAGTTTTCCCATGACTGTATAATTGTAAAATTATCTGATTAAGCTCTGTGACGCTTATGTTTTTTTTTTTTTTTTTGTTTTCTCTTCACACTGTGGCTGTAGGATGCCCATTAATCAAGGCTTAGGCTGTTAGGGGTGGAATGAGCACTGGTTTGGGAGACAGGGTACCTGGGCTTGATTCCTGGCAGTCTGCCTTCAGTTGGCTGTGTGACTTTTTGCAAATCCTTTTAATTTTCTTGGCACTTTTCTTCAATTAAAAAATGAAGTGGGTGAACTGCTAGATGGTGTAGTAAACAAAGTGCTGGACTTCCAGAAAAGAGGATGTGGGTTCAAATTCTGTTTCAGATACTAAAGTAACTGTGTGGCCCAAACAAGCCACTTAAAATCTCATCTGAGTTTTCTCATCTGTAAAATGAGAGAGTTGGACTCAGTAGCTTCTTAAGCTCTATATCTTTGGCCTTATGAACAAGACTATTTCTAAGGGCCAGATCAGACATAATAGTTGAGTTACTATCAATTGGCCACACCCTTTTAAATCTTTAGTTTTCTCATCTGAACAGAGGAGATATTAGTACACACACTATATAAATGTGAACTACAGTTATTTCCTCAGTTGTGAAATTCTGTGATCTAAAACTTGGTTACAGTTTAAATTCACAAAAATAAATTTCCCTTCCTTACCTCATTAGACATTGAGAAATTTAGTATTTGGAGTAGAGTAGCTCAAATTTCTAGCATCATTGATCTCTTCTAAATGGTTCTAAAATGTTTTAAAACAATATCCCAGTATTTTGCATTTATCTAAAAATTTTATATCCATACCATCCTTTAAAATTAAATGAAATAGTGCTTGATTTAATTATAGGGTACTGACTCTGAAATGGGGCAAATTATTCTCTACCTATTTCATAGTTTGAGAAATGAAAGTTCAGAGAAGTAAAATCATGGAGTCAAGACCACTGAGCCATTAAGTGATGGGGATGAAAGGGAGCTGCCATTTCTGGATCCTTGTGCACAGTATCTTCTAAAGAAGAGGGAACTCAAAAGATGATTTAAAATTGTATAATGTTGATTAAAATTTTTCATTCATTCATTCATTCATTCATTCATTCATTCATTCATCTACCCATTAATTCATTTATTTGTTCATCAGTCTATCTGTCTGTCTATCTATCTATCTATCTATCTATCTATCTATCTATCTATCTATCT
>JAJPUD010002487.1:33476-126508 GCA_023553655.1 Myrmecobius fasciatus
TCTATCTATCTATCTATCTATCTATCTATCTATCTATCTATCTATCTATACTTGATGTGTAGTTTAATTGATGTGAAGAACTCCCAGTGAGGAAATTCTCTTTCCTAGGGCGATTTGATATCTGCAGTCTTAGAAAGTTGTCTGGGGGCTCTGAAAGGGATCTGAGGAGGATCACTGAGCAGGATGTGTCAGAGGTAGTTCTTGAATCCAGAACTTTCTGACTGTGAGGCTGGCATTCTATCTCTCATAATGATGATACATTTGTTAAGGATTTGTTGGAAAGAGAAGTATTCTCAGTGTTGAGAAAAATATTCAGTTTAGTTAAGATATAATCTCTAATTTCATGTAGTTTACAGACATATAAAAGAGAAATATAATACAAAAATATTTGATAAGCACATTATAGGAAGTGTTGAACAAAATGCTCTGAGGTGTGAGAAGAAGGTAGAGTGTTTGAGAGCAGAACCAGAGACTTGAGAACAATATTCAAAAGTCTTTTCATTTTTAGGGGCTTTGCCAGAAAAATCCAAGTAAATCCCAAAGATTTCTCAATCCATTGTTGGTTTTTCCAGTGTATGAGAACTAACAGGCCAGATTTAAATGTTTAGGCTATGTTTGGTATGTTGGTCCTCTTCAGTTTTCTATGAATTGACATTAATTCAAAGCAAACACTTGCCTCTTTCATTCCTCTCTGCTAGAGAATCTTAATTTGGTGTCAGCTTGCCTCTTGGTGATCCTTTTATCAGTCTCTTTTTACTTTTTTTTTAATTATGCAATGTTTCAAGGAATATAAGGATTGAGGCAGATCTCCTGAGTGTCTTATTAGGACTATGTGCAATCTCAGAAATCGTTGAAATTATGGTGATGATTGGTCTTGTAGCACTTTTACTGAGACATCATGTTCTTAGTTCCGTCTGGTGTCCAAGAAAGAGCAGCTTGTGAAAATCATCACATTTATTTGGCTTCTGATTCTGTAGACTGATTTTAAGCAAATTTGTCAAAAAGGAAGAAGGCTCAAAGCTAGGACAGGCTCTGCAAATCCCTTCCCAGGGATATGTGATGGGAGGTTGAACCATAAGGTAATCTCTCAATTACCATTGATCTTATGTCTAGTACAGCTTCCCTAGTCTCCAACAGAAGTAGGTTACTATCAAAAACTTCAAATTTGCCAACAGGACATGAGCTTGGTCCTTTCAGTCACTACCATAAGAAGAAATAAACTAGCATGAAGTTACTTGGCTAATACTAGCTATAAAGAAACCGAATGCATCAATGTGGAGATCATCTTCTGATATTGCTTGTTTAATGTGAATTTAACTCTGAGGGATCTTGTTTAAGTCATGTTGAAAAGGCACATTCTATGAGCAAAGTAGTTTTTGACACTTGGATCAAGCACCTTTTTATAGATTGTAATGAGTTTATGGGGTATTAGAGGTCTTTGGTATAGACAAATATAGAATTCACATATGTACTATGAAGCCCCTCTCCAGCTTAATGCTAAGTGGGCTCATTCATCGATTCCTCTATGCAGGAAACATTTATGAAGTGCCTACTATGTTCAGAGGGGGCAATAGGGTGTCACAGTGTCAGGAAGTCTCATCTTCCTGAGTTCAAATCTGGCTTCAGACAATTACTAGCTGTATGATCCTGGGCAAGTGATATAGCTCTGTTTGTCTCAGTTTCCTCATCTGTAAAATGAACTAGAGAAGAAAATGGCAGTATCTTTGCCATGGAAACCCTAAATAGAGTTACAAAGAGTCAGACGTATCTGAAAAACAAGAACACTCTGCTCAGAGTATCATCATGCTAAGCTCTGAGAGAAATTAAAAAGTTTAGATAAGATTCAGTTCATGGAGCTTTATGGAATTTTCAATCTAGAAGGTCAAGAAAGAATCACAGACTCTTGAGTTTGAACCTTTCAATTCAGTTTGTATATTAAGAAGAATCTTTTCTACAACATCCTAACAAATGGTCATCCACCCTTTATTTAAATATTTCTTGTTAGGGAAAACTTATTTCCTTTGGTCGCCACCCATTCCACTTTGGGATAGCCTTGTTTGTTAAGAAATTTTCCTGTATATGGAGGTGAAATTTTTCTTTTCATGACATTCACCTCTTGCGCCTATTGGTTTGTCTTTGAGGGCCAAACAAAATAAAATGATTTCATTGTTCACATAACAGTCCTTGAAATATTTGAAGATAACTATTGTGTCATTCCTTCTTAATTTCTTCCTCAGGCTAAGTTTCCCTAGTTCATTTAACTGATGTTCATATGGCACGGTCTTGGGGTCCTTCATCATCTTAATCATCTTCCTTGGGTTATTTTCCAGTTTATTATAATACTTTCTAAATTGTATTCCCCAGAATTGAACACAGTGCTACAAATGTGGTCAGACCACAACTTTGGATAAGTCATTTAACTTATCTAAAACTCACTCTCCCATCCATCAAATGGAGAATTTGCTGAATGATTGATCAGCTCAGAAATCATGGCTAGATTCAATATAAATTCCATCTTATTTATTCAACTTTGTCTAATAAGTCCCTGAAAAATCTCCCCTCGGTCAGAAGCTGGAGATTGTATTTATTGAAATGGTATAGATAACAAAATAGCTAGAATATGGAGATTGTGTTTATTGAAACAGTCTAGTTATCAAAATAGATATATTTTTTTTTAAGAAACCAAACTGCTTGGTATTCAGTAAGCAGACTATTGTTTAGGTCTCCTGTATAATTTTTCATTGTTTTCATTTTAATTTATGTTTACAACTTGACTTTTTGATCTCCTGGGTAGCACATGTGTGATAATATGAAGGCTATGAGACCTGCCCAGAGAAACCCACATACTTGGAGGACGGTATTGTCTTTTCTAGATATTTGTTTTGACCTAAACTTGCACTAACACAGAGGTTTTATGAATGTAAATTCACCAAACATTTATTCGCTACCTCTTCTTTGTTATGTTCTGTGCCAGTGTTTGGGGAAATAAAGACACATGTAAAAAGAAGGAAATAGCTCATGTCTTCAAGGAGTTTTCATTCTATTATGGGGAAATGGATGAGATTGGTCTGCTGAAATATTAAAGTCATTAGGTTAGCATGTACCTAAAATAAGTTTTTTCATAGGATTAAGTGCTTAATATAGACATCTAAATAAGTCCTTTAGGATTCTTCATACGATTAGAAAGGATATTAAGAGGCTATCTTCACCACTGCCCTTCAGGTTTCAGCAAGGAAATACCTCTAAGACATCTATTTGGGAGCTTATGTGAAGGGATCCTTGGAACTCTTAAAAGGTCGGGTAGCATTTATGATAAAGCCAGGGGAATAAAAAGTGTCCCTGAGATGCAGTTCAGGGAATCTTAAGGATGCTCGAAGATTCAGTGGGATTTTTGTGAATTTCAAGCCCATGCCATGTTATAAGCAAAATGAATTTTGCTTATGGTGAGATCAGGGTCACTTCTGAGGATATAGAAAATAAGTTTTCTGATTGATGTTATTTTGGATATGGTAGAATGACTCTTTGGCATGCTACCTCTTCACATGTTATCAGGAATGGAGTCAAATTAGTGTGCTGAGCATTTCTCATCTAGGATGCTTTGACACTTCAAAGGACCTGCGATTTTATCTGCTCAAGTACTCCCTAAACCCAAGCAGATCAAAACACTTCTAGGATGTTAGGAGATAGATTCATGAGTGATTGTGGCTTATCACTTAAAATGGTCAATGTTTTGGCCTCCCTGAATGTAATTAGGCTGGTCTTAGGATGATAGTCAAGTCAAGAAGCTTTTATTAAATACTTACTATGTGACAGAGATTGTGTTGAGTTAGGTATACAAAGAAAGGAAAAACAACAACAATCTGCTCTGTTCCTCACCCCCCATTCAATTTCTGCCTCCAGGGAACTCACAGATGAATAGGAGAGACAATATAAAAATAATTGTGTACAAATATGGTATATACAGAATAAATTGGAGATAATCTCACAGGGAAGGCATTAAGGTTAGAAAGGACTTGGAAAAATGGGACTTTAGCTGAGACCTAAAGAAAGCCAGAACATGGATCTGAAGAGGGAGAGAGTTCCAAGCCTAAGGGATAACAGCCATTAAAAATGCATAGGGTGTCATGTATAAGAATCATGAAGGAGGTGAGTATCATTGGATCATAAAGTATATGGAAAGGACTAAGGTATAAGAATACCAGAAAGGTAACAAAAGGGCTTTAAAAGTCAACTAGAAAATTGAGTATTTAATCCTTGAGATAAAAAGGAGGTGGGTAGCATGTTGTCCTGTGGATGGAGTGTTTGGTCTGGAGATACAAAGACTCATTATCCATAATTTGAATTTGGCCTCAGACACTAACTAGCTGTGTGATCCTGGGAAAGTCACTTAACTCTGTTTGCCTCAGTTTCTTCATTTGTAAAATGAGTTGGAGATTTTGTAGTTGTTTTCTTTATTATTTTTTTCAGCTGTATTGAATTCTTTATTACCCTCTTTGGGAAGGAAATGTCAAACCACTCCAGTATTTTTGCTAAGAAAGCCCCAAATGGAGCCATAAAAAGTTGGTCATGACTGTACAACAGAAAAAAAATCTCTGGAGATTATTAAATAGAGGAGTGACATGGTCAGTCTTCATTTTATGAAGATCATTTTGTCATAGCCTGTCACCAGACCAATATTCAAAGTGTTTCTAGCTTAGTAGCATCTCCCAAAATTTGTTCTCCATTAGCATAGCTTTTGAGAAACCTAGAGCCTTTTTCATTGCACGATGATAGGACCTTAGTAAGAGATGACACTTGAATAAGTGTGGTAAATAGCATGACATTGCATTTTGCATTTTAATCATCAGGTATTTGAGCATATCTACCTATATACTAGATGATAGGTGAGCATAGAAGAAGCAATCAAAGAATCTCAGAGTTGGAAGTGAGCTCAGAGGCCAAGCAAGTGAACCTATTCTGATGAAGACTTTCCTTTACAAAAGGAGTTTTTTTTAAAAAACTTTTTGAGTGTGTAGGGGATTCCTTTGGCAGTTTGGGGAATTCATGTTCTGCTTTTCAGAATAATGTTTTAAATACAAAAGATAAATAAGTGTATTGGAAGCCAATTACACTTGAAATTGAACTATCAATATAAGTTTAAAAGAGTTTACATGTCCCAGGTTAAGAAGTTTTTCTCCATAACAATTCCAATAAGTAGTCATCTAGTTTTTACTTGAAGGCCACTAATGAGAGGGAATCTTCCACCTACTGAGGCAGTCCGTAATTTCACTTTCAGATTTCTAAATAGGAGATATTTCATTACTTCAATTTATTTGGAATGGAGGAGGGAAGAAGAGAGGCCAGTACTAAAACAAATGAAAGAATTCGAGAATAATTAATCACTAAACAGTGAGATACTAATTAAATGTGATAAGAATACAGAGAAAGAAGAGATTAATGTGGGTTGGTATAGCTGGGAAAAGCTTCATGAAGGAAGTGAACAGGGTTTAATAACATGAAAGAAAAAGAGGAAAGCCATCCCAGAGAGGGGAAATAGCTTCAGGAAAATGTCGTTTGGCTCCAACATGATCCAAAATTGCTCAGGTGGAGTGATGAAGAAAGACAATCTAGCCTTTTGGTTTTAAGGAGCTGAGGAATAGTGAGCAGCTATACAGCTAGCTCCAGTCCTTCTGAATTGAAATGGATGCTAGATTCATTCATTCTTCAACCACTAATTGGTCAACTTCTAATTGCAATGTAAAAGATTTGGAGGAGATGCACAGGTAAGTGAGACCTTAACTCTGCTTTCAGTTTAGTATAAGTGATTAGACTAGTACATAGAAGATAAATATAGTGCAAGATTAAAACAATAAGAGAATAGAAATCCAGATAAAAATGGGATCTTTTTCAGCTATGGAAATCAAGAAAAGTTTTAAAGAAGAGGTAACATTTGAACTTATCTTTCAGGGATGAGTAGGATGTTGACAGATGATGATGGGAGGAGGAATGGCATTTTGGATATAGGAAAAGGATGAGGAAAGGCAAGAGAGTGTGAGGAAGTTGTATGTTTCTGGTGTGGTGATGGTAAGTGAATATCTCTGTTGGGTTACAGCATAGAATTTGTGAAGGGGAGGAACATCAGAGAAAGTTGTAAAACTAGGTTAGAGCCAGTTCATGGAGAGCCTTGAATGCCAAACTATATGAATTTTGTTTCCTTTTTCAGAAGCCATCTGAAGATTTTTGATGAGTAGGATGATATGATCAGACTTTTATGATCTTAAGTAAATGTCCAAGGCAAGATTTGAACTCAGAAAAATGAGACTGCAGGCCTGGAACTTCATCTATATTGCTACTTAGCTGCTAGTGTGCATCAGATAAATCCCAGCCTTGACACTTACTATCTAATGACATTGTAGGAAAGTGTGTTCTGTTCATTCTTCATCCAGAAGTAGAGGTTGACCGTTGTCAGAGGAGCCACATATATTAGAGTTTGTCCTTGGTGATGGAAGAGCCATCTTCAATGACCAATTATTTCCATATGTCCAAATGGAGTCCTGATGACAAATTAGATATAAGGGATAATGAAAATTAAAAAAAAATTCATTTTCTAGCTGAAAAACTGGAGGATGTATTGTTTCTGACCAAAAAAAAAGAATGATAGGCACTGACTAAAATATATAACTCTTTTCGGTCTTGGTTTCCTCTTCCATGAAATGATGAGATTGGAAAACATCAGTTCTAAGGTCCCATCCAACTTTGTCTGTGATTCTAGGAGCAAGAGGCACCTAGGTGGCACCATAGTACACAGAGTGCTGGATGTGGATCTAATTTAAGGTACTTACTAGCTGTATGACCCTGGGTCAGTCACTTTACCTGTTTTGCCTCAGTTTCCCCATTTGTAAAATGAGCTGGAGAAGGAATGGCAAAACACTCTAGTATCTCTGCCAAGAAAACCCCAATTAGGGTCATGAAGAGTTAGACATGCCTGAAGAAGAACAACAGCAGGAGCAAGAGGCTGTATGGTAGGCTTAAAAAATAATATTCTAGGAGCTCTTGGGTCTAGATTTGGAGTAATTTCTTTAATTTCTGGGCCATCTTTGCAGTTTTAGGATCTATGTTATATCACAGTCAATCCTCATTAAGCATTAGGAGAGCTCTTGATCATTTCTAAGTGAAAAACCCATTCTCAAAGCTGTGAAATCTTTCTGCCTTGCTTCCAGGGCAACAATAATGAGTTTTCCTTTAGATTCTTAAAGTTCATTGTAACCAGGGAGTGAAAGTTGGACTGATCAGGGTCACTGAAAAATTGCTCTTTCCAGACAGCCTTGTTTTTCCTTTTATTCTGTCTCTCCCTAAGACCTGAGGAGAGCTCAGCAATTTTTTCTGGCCTCTCTTGTTTTCTGATCGAAACCTTGAGTAGCCTGAAGTTGGTCCTTGATGAGAGTATTTCATTTTGATGGGTGTCAGCATCTTTAAACTCAAGTCATCTATCACTCCTAGGTAACCTAGTCTCTTTTGTTTGGATGGGGACGGACAGAAAGCTGATAGATAGTAGTGATGCATATCTGACCTCGCTTGTGGCACCCCATCCCTTTGCTATTTTACTGGTTCCTAAAGTCCCTGAAACTTCTATGCAGATGTCACATCAATTTTATCATGTAGAAGTATATTTACTGTGGTAGAACTATTATGTTGGGAACAGATTTTTCTTGGTTTAAATTGTTTTTCACAGGTGTTTATCTTTTTTTTTTCTTTAAGGGAAAGCCTCTAACTCAGTGAAAGTTTTGACTAATTGCCTTATTTAGATATACTATTCAGGTTTACTAATGAAGCCGAAAGTACTTCTGCTGTCATTAATAATATGAAAGAGACTTCAAAATTTTATTTTGGAATCTTCTTCAGTTTGGCCTGTTTACCAAGAGAATTCCCTGGAGGCATCAATATCCAGGAGAGCTGGATGTCAGACTGTTGCAGTCATTTCCAATTTTTAATAGGCTCATAGCTTATAGAAAATCTCTACTATTTATTTATTTGGAGTATTATTCACAAAGATGACAATGAAAAATACAGGTTTTTTTCTCCCCCTTTGTTACATTTGTCACTAATAATGTTGTATGTTTTTAAAATGAAAAGTACTTAAAATCCTTGGACAGATAGGTGGTGCAGTGGATAGAGTGCTGAGTATTCTTATCTTTCCCTTATTCCCCTAGATATATTTTTTAATGCATTGGCCTTGGGTTCCTTGTACACGATGTCCTGTCTCCCAACTGGACATTTTCTCTGCCTATCTCCCATGCCTGGTATTCTTCCCTTCCTTATCTGTCTCCTGGTTTCTCTAGGTTCCTTCAAGTCTCATCTAGAGTCCTATTTTCTGCAAGAAGCCTTTTTTGATCCTCCTTAATTCTAGGACCTTCCCCCTGAAATTATTTCCAATTTATCCTGTAAATATTTTAATTGTACATAATTACTTGAGTTGTTTACATGTTGTCTTTCCTAGTAGACTATGATTTTCTTGAGGGCAAGGACCATTTAAAATTTCTTTGTATCCTTAGCCCTTAATAGTTTCTTTAATATATTTTTGGGGGAACTAAAGTTCTGTATTTATGATTCATCTTCTTCAGTTCAAATTCAGCCTCAGACACTTATCTATATGGCCCTGGGCAAATCACTTAACCCTATTTGCCTCAGTTTCCTCAAATGCAAAATGAGAAAGAAATGGCAAATCACTCTAGTATCTTTGACAAGAAACCCCAAATGGAATCACAAAGAGACAGGACTGAAAAAATGAACAACATTTAAAGTCAAAACATTACACTTTTTACTAGAAATGATATTTTGTTTGGGTTTTTCATTCCATTTATTGTGAGACAGTGAACTACATAATTTGTGCTGCTAGAGTATGCTGGAAGCAACATTGCATTGCAAATTAGTTTATCCTTCACTCTGCTATCAAGAGGATTTTCCCAAAATGTCGTTTTGACCATGTCATTCCCATATTTAATAATTCCAGGGGCTTCCTGTTATCGTGACAATCAAATATAAATGTTTTGTTTGGCTTTTAAAGCCCTTCATAACATGGCCTCTTCTTATCTTTCTCTTACTCCCCTAGATATATTCTTCAATGCACTGGCCTTGGCTTCCTTTTGTAAGATGCCCCATCTCCCAACTGGGCATTTTCTATGCCTATCTTTCATGCCTGACATTTTACCCCTCCTAATCTCTGCCTCTTGGCTTTTCTAGGTTCCTTCAAGTTTCATCTAAAGTCATATCTTCTGCAAGAATCTTTTTCTGATCCCCTTTAATTCTAGGGCCTTCCCCCTGAAATTATTTCCAATTTATCTGATAAATATCTTAATAGTACATAATTCAATTGTTTGCATGTTGTCTTTCCCATTAGACAATGATTTCCTTGAGGGGCAAGGACCATGTTAAATTTCTTTGTATCCTCAGCATTTAATAGTTTTTAATACATTATTTTTTGGGGAAGTGAAGTTCTGGATTTATGATTTTGTCTATATGGAGATCTCCTATTGTAGAAACTGGTGGGGTTTTTTGTGTGTTTTGAATTTACTTATACAGATGGTCAAATCCTCTGTAACTTTAGTTTCAAAGATGCCTGGGGAAGTTGTGAAATTAAGTGCACAATGCCAGGTACATGTTGTTATTGTTGTTTACTTGTGTCAAATTCTTTGTGATCCCATTTGGGTTTTCTTGTCAAAAATACTGGAGTAATTTCCTTCTCCAGCTCATTTTATAGACAAGGAAATTGAGGCAAACAGAGTTAAATGACTTGCTCAGGGTCATATAGTTAGTAAGTGTCTTAGGCCACATTTGAAGATGATTCCTCCTGATTCCAAGTCCAATGCTGTATCCACTGTGCTTTCTGTCTATCTTCCTGGCAGACATAGTAGGTGCTTAACAAATGCTGTTGATTTGACTTATTCTTGGCTATGTCATCAAGTAGTCTGTGAAACCTTTAAAAAGTCACTAAATCTCTGTAGGTCTTGGATTCCCCAATCGTAAAATAATGGGGTTATGTTTAGACAAGATCAAATTCATAATCTATAAGCACTTTACAATTTTATTTTTCACTTTAAGCAAATTCATTTTCTGCTTCTTCTGTGGCAGTGCATTATCAACATTGCAGGGGAATGCTTACTGGAAATCTTTCTTCATTCCTTCCCTACCCCCTATTCTCTTTCCCATCCCCAAGGGATTTTGTTTTGAATGAAAATATAGTACCCTTGGCTGTCAGAACTAAAGAAATCATCTAATCATAGGATCATAAGTATAAAAATCACAAGTTTATACCTAAACTTGGAAAGATCTTTTGAGATTGATTAGTCCATCTCACTCATATTATAGAAGTCTCTCTCTGTCTCTGTCTCTCTGTTTCTGTCTCTGTCTCTGTCTCTGTCTTTCTATCTCTGTTTCTGTCTCTTTCTCTCTGTTTGTCTTTCTCTGTTTTTCTCCCTCTCTCCCTCTTTCTTTGTCTCTGTCTCTGTCTGTCTCCATAGATACATACATACATACATACACACACATATGAAAATATCAATAAAGACAAAGTCACTTGCCTTTAAGATAAGTAACAAGGTCTAGAATCCAGGTCTTTTAACTCCTAATCCTGTGCCCTTTCTATTAGTCACTAATATTCCTATAGGTAGCTTTTATTTCTAAAGCAATTTAAAGTTTACAAAATACATGCCTTACAATAGTTCTTTGGGATAAGTAGTACAAATCTCACCATCCCTATTTTACAGATAAGGAAGCTGAGACTCAGAGGTAAAATGACTTTTTTGAGAATCACACAGCTAGTATCTGAGGTAAGATTCAAATTCAGATCTCATGATTACAGGATCAGTGTTCTTTTTCCTACTTTTTATATTCAACTGTGAACTAATATACTTTTTTCTTATTTTTGTTGAATTTTTTTAAACATCACTTTTTGTTTCTTTCTTCCCTTTCCCCTATCTTGACAAAATAGAGTGAAGGCTAGTTACAAAATGGGGTTGGTTTGGTGTGAGGATTGAGAGAACCAATCAGATTTCATCTCATGAACACTGATTCCGTCTTGTGCTGTCACACTTTATTTTTCATCTTGTTTTTCTGCAAATCATTCATGGGAAAATAAATGGCATAAACCAACTATGGTTTTGTAAAATGAAGGTAAATTAATTAGCATCTCCCAATTCTGGGAAAGAAAAAACTTTAAAACCCACTCATCCTCTCCCAACTGATTGAAACTCACTCTTACTCCTTCCAACTTGGAAAATCCATTATCTTTCCTCCAGTTAGAAATCAGATTACCTAATATTGTATTCTGGTTGTTAACCTAATAATTATTTTCTTTTAATACATAGAGATCTATCTCCCCCTATATTTGTATTTCAGTGCCATGCTGAGGAGATCTGTCTCAATTTGTTATGCAATTAGAACGAATTGCTTAATAAATCAATATGCTCAGAAATTTGAACCTTTGTTTCCTTAGTTATTTCAAATTTCAACTGTTATACCCAGAGAGCTATCTCTTGTAACAAAAGTTTTTTAAAAAAGAAAAAAAACAGTTTAGCAAAACCAACCAATACATCAATAGTAAATATGATATTTCATTCCCATAGTTCCCACCTCTGCAAAGAAAGGAGGGAGATGTATTTTCTCATTTTTACTCTGGGACCAAACTTGCTCATTATAATTACCCAATGTTCAGTTTCATCTAACCTACTTTCAAGCAAAATATCCAGTATTTAAATAGTTAAATAACTGACATCTTTTTGGCAGGCTTTCAAAAGAACTTAGATTACTGTTCCTGGACAACTGGACATAGTATCTTCTCTTCATCTCTCATCATTGTTGTTGTGGTGGTGTAGCTGGTAATGCCTGCAGCTCATCCGGGCAAGGTGTTTTAGTGCCAAGGAAATCTAGGCCAGGTTGTTTTCATCTTCCTTTTGCCATGGCTCCTGCAAAAATTCTCAGTTGTACTACGAAGCTTCTGCATTTTGGGTGAGGAGGAATTTCAGTGAGCGCCGTGCAGTCTTAAACATTTGTGGAAAACTTAGTCCTTTATCTCTTGTCAATCTCCTCTTTCTTGTTACTAACTTTGATTACACCAGATTATGTGCCATTTCATTTTATAGCATTTTAATAAGCTCTCATTTTCTCCCCTCTGTTCTTTTCCAGCTGTGTGTGATATGTATTTGCTTTAATTTGATTACACTTTGGTTGGGAGCTGGTATTAATAATTTCATACATGTATGTATGTTTTCTTGTGATTCTGAGAATATTAAATGCACCTCCTGGAGAGAAGGAAGCCAAAATTCACATGCATTAATTAATTCTTTGGGAGAATTGGTTTTGGATAGTGTAGAAGGTAACTTGTAAATGATACTTTAGAAATGTGAAAAGGTTAACAAATCTTCTTAAAGTGAGGGGTTTTGTTTCATATTTACTAAGAACATTAGGCCCATTAATAGTTCTTCTAATACATGTTTTTGGGGGAGGTAAGGTTCTGGATTTATGATTTTATCTATGTGGATATCTCCTATTATAGAAAATAGTGTGTGTGTGTGTGTGTGTGTGTGTGTGTGTGTGTGTGTTCTTTACTGATACAGATTGTCAAATCCTCTGTAATTTTAGTCTCAAAGATGTTTGGGGGAGTTGAGAAATTAAATGACTTGATCATGTTTTCATAGCCAGGCAGGATCTGAATCCCGGTTTTCTTGACTCCAGCATAAGTTCATAAGCTTTAAAAATAATATAAAAATTTTAAACTGTATTTTCTTTCTTTATTGAAATAATTCTTTTTTAGAACTATTACCTTAAACTTTTTATTTCTCCTGATTTTTTCCATTCTCATATTCAAATACAAGCAAAACAAAGGTTCATTATGATATGGTTTCATTTTGAGTTGATCTCTCTCCCTTCCCTGTTCAAAAGAAAGTTTTAACTGGTGGACAGTTAGGCAGTTATATTTGGATCTTCACTTTTCTCTCTTCACTGATTGCTCCCTCTTCCCCCACTCCCCATGTACAAAGTTGGTTGTAGTTATTATGTATTTTGACTTCAAGGTCATTTTCATATTTTACCTCTGATCAAGTGCACAAACAATGTTGTTTTAGTCCCTGCAATGTAACTTATCAAATAAATTGTAATTACAATTCCTCTGAATTAGTAGCATTTACATTAATTGAAGAGAAACACATACTCAGGAATTTGAAATTTGCCACATTTTACCAGACAAATTTTTTTTCTTGTCAAAAGACCTCAAAGGTGATATTTTTTATCTAGATTTGTTAGAAATATCAGAAAATATTGTTAGTATTTTATTACAGTTATTTTCTTCAAATATATGATTTTACCTTTCAAATATCCTAAATTCTCTATTCCTTAGAGTTTGTATGGCTGGAAAAAAAACAATATATTTGGCAAATGTCCTGGCCAAAGAATGGTTATTGCTAATGAGTCTCACCAAATTTATTTAGACTGGTCTTGAGCTTATGGCCTTTTAGCTTTTTGTAGGGTTAGTACTAGGTGGTACAGTAGATAGAATAACTGGACCTGGATTTAGGAAGACCTGAGTTCAAATATGGCCCAGATAATTTTATTTTCCTCAGTATTCTCATCTGTAAAATGAGCTGGTGAGAGAAATGGCAAACCTTCAGTATCTTTGCCAAGAAAAACCCAAATAAGGTCACAAAGAGTCAGGCATGACTGAACAACTTAAAGCATTCTCAACCTGGTAGGATCTGCCAGGGTTTGTACTTGGGGTCAGGACCTGTAAAGGGAACCTTTTGATTCTCCAAATCATATTAGCAGCTCATCTATAATTTACAATCTTTAGAGAGATTTTCTAGGGAGCATTGAAGGTTTAAGTTAATTACCCATCATGGCAAAAGGATGTATAAGGCAGAATTTGAACTCAGGTCTTTTTGACTCCAAGGCTAGTCCTCACTTTACTATGATGTACTGCCCGATGAGGATGCTATTTCACTAGTAAATAAATATACTATGTGAGTAATATTGCTCTTACAGTCTGATCTCATATCCTAGAATAGAGATGTTCCCCAGCCATGATAGTTGGCTGCAACTACCATATTCATGGACAATTTGAAGCACAGCTGTTTGTTTCTTCTCAAATGTACCAATCTTTATTAAAGGCAGTTAATTCTCAGCATCTTATTCCTATTGCTAGTGGGGTTTTTACATTAACTGGTGAATTTTAAAGTAAAAATAATAATATTTAATATACTTTTATAATACTTTAGAGTTTGCAAAGACCTTTATGACTATATCTCATTTTACCATTATAGCAACCCTGATAGTAGAAAAAGTGCTGAATGCTTAAAACAAAAGTTACTCCAATTCCTATCTAAGTAGGTGACTTTGGATTGTCTGTGTGTCAAATTCCTAATCTGTAAAATGGGGATAATAATGCATGCCTTTTCTACATGAATATAAATGTGCTTTCAAAGTAATGATTGCTAGCATTTAAATGGTGCTTTCAAATTTACAAAGCATTTTACATGTGTTATCTCATCTTCCTGAGACAGACAGAAGTAAAATGACTTGCTCAGAGTCACACTACTACCAAGTATCTAAGTCACATTTGAAACCAGACTCAACCTGATTCTGGATGCAGAGCTCTGTCCATTGTACCACTCAGCTGCTCAGTGAGAACCTGCTCAGGCTAACTCTGACACCAAATAGCTCTTGGTTCATTGGTATTTCCACTTTTCATAAGTAGGAAATGATGACTGTCCCTTACCTATTTCTAGGAATGTGATAAAAATGATGAGATCATATTGACTTTGAACTCTTCAGAAAAAAATGTTGTGTGTTAGAGAGAGAGAGACAGACAGACACAGAGACAGAGACAAAGAGGGAGAGACAGAGAGAGACACACACACATTAGGTTTGATGTTTCTGCTCTTTTCCTCTTGGCAGGCTTGGGGATCAGTTCTACAAGGAAGCCATTGAACATTGCCGTAGCTACAACTCGAGGTTATGTGCTGAACGTAGTGTGCGTCTCCCCTTCCTTGACTCCCAGACTGGCGTGGCCCAGAACAACTGCTATATCTGGATGGAAAAGAGGCATCGGGGACCAGGTGGGCAATATAATCTGTGAAGTGGGTACATAGATTTGGGTGGGTACATAAACACAATTGCAAAATCTATAGAGGAGAAAAAGGGACTAAGAACAATGTGGCTTAAAATGTGTGTGTGTATTACACACATATGTAATATGTTCCATTTACATATGGACTGAGCTGCAGCAGTACAAAAAGCTGTGACATAATAGAAGGAACTCTCGATTTGAATTCAGGAGTACAGAGTACAAGTTGTGGTTTTTGTTACTTATCAATTGTATTATCATGGCTGCCAATTAGTCTTTCTGAACTTCAGTTTCTCTACCAGAGATAATATTTTCCCTAATCACCTCCAAGGGTTCATAGGATCTAATGAGAACATATGCCTTGTAGAAATAATAGTATTATAAAAATCTGAGCTATATAAATTTAAAATCTAACTGCCTAAATATGAAATGGGGAAGGAAGACTAGGAAGCAAATTATGTGAAAGAGAATTATGCAATATGGCAGCCCCCCAAAAATCTCCTTTTCCGATGATCCTAGGTATTTGCCCCTTCAAATTACTTTTTATTTACACTATCTACAATTTGTAAATCTATATATGTGTTGCTTTCCAGTGGTAGAATGTTAATTCCCTGAGGGTAAAGGTGGTTCCATTTTTTAACTTTTGTAATCCCGTTGTCTAACATACTACAACCTACAGGAGTTTTTCAATAAATGCTTATTGAATTGAGTTGACTCCCTGAACCTTTTTTGAACAGATCTATAATTTAATTTTTGTATAGATATCTCAGTGAGGAAATTCTCTTTCTAATACAGATCAGCACTTACTCTGTGATTTATAATAATAATATTAATTATAGAATATAACAAGTAAACATCAGTAATATTTATAGTAATATAATACTTAATATTATATAGTTATTTCAGAATGACAAAGCAAATAACCTATGTTATCTTCTTTGTTTTTTCAATAATCCTGTGAGATAGGTGCCATTATTATCCCTATTTTGCAGATGGGGTAAGTGAAGCTGAAAGAGGCTAAATTATCTTCTTTAAGATTATATAGACAGTATATGTCAGAGGCATGCCTTGAATCCAAGCCTTTCTGACTCCAAGATCTATTAAACCACACTATTTAGATAACCAAAAACTTAGCCTGAATTAATGATTGAAGGGTAGTGTCCAATTGTACTTCTCCCTGGTCAGATTACATCTGGAATGTTGTGTTCAGTTTTGAAAACCATATTTCAGGAGGAACATTGATAATCTGGGATATACACAAGGGAAGATGAATAGGATGTTGAAGATGTTGAGCTGTATTAAAAATCAGGCATATAAGGATCAATGGGAAGATAAGGTAATATCTGGACTGAAAAAGAGAAAATTAGCCAAATCAACAAGAATTTATGAAGTGTTTACAGTGCCAGACATTAGGCTGAATGCTAGGAATAGACCCAGTTGTTGTTTTGTCCTTCATTCTCAGTGATGAACATGACATCAGGGAGGTCTTGCCTTGACTTGCAGTGAATTGGATTTAAGTGAGGGAGGATTGTGCAAGGTCACCTGCCTCACTTTCCCCTCGAGAGCCATCTGGGTCCAGTGGCCAGGTATAGATCCACATGACTGGAAATGGTGCTGGATACAATGGGAGACCTTGGCCTTTTTAAGCAAACTTCTTGAACAGGTTTCAGTTTGACCGAGACAATACAAATATAAGCAGAAAGCCAGTCCCTTCCCTCAAGGAACTTATATTCTACTGAGGGAAGACAATACATAAAAGGAAGCTGAAAAGTGGGGAAAGGGAAGGAAATAAAGGTACTCTGTGGGGGTGATGGTGGTGTGAGGAGGGGAATAGGAAATGGTAGCAAAAGAATGGAAGAATCAGGAATGAAGCCAAAAGGGGAATGAAAACAAGGCTGGTTTGGACCTCCTCCTTAAACCAGTTAGTTAATCATGAAGAGAGGATACAGGGGTAGAGAGTGATTCTAAGGTGAGAAGTTCTGAGGTAAAGAACTTCCAAGGGGAAGAGGTTTCTATGGCATTGTAGAGAAAACCTGAAAGCATTGGGGTGCATCCTAGAGAGGAATGAAAACTTAGGGGAAATATAATAGTCTTTAAATATTTGTGGAAGAGAAAATAGACTTTCTGTCTGACAAAAAGAGAACCAAATCACAGGGATCTGAGGAAAGCAAAATTCAATTAGGGAAAACTTCCTAACAAAGCTATACAAAGGTAGAGACATTGGATGGCAAGTGGTCATGGATATTATAAATGAAATTTATGCTTTGGGTAAAGAACAGACTCTGGGGTTACTCTCAAATCTGAGATTTTGAGATTACATTGTTATTATTATCATTATTATTGTCAACCTTAAGAAACTAAATTAGTTTTGTACAATGTAATATCATAGGTAGGGGGTTTCTTTTAAGAAGTATTAGGAAGTAGGTCCTGATTGTTTCCTTCCTTTCCTTATGTTTTGGGTCTATTCTGAGGAAAGCACTATCTAAATGTGAGTTATTATTCATATATTGATTATGGGCTATTATAATTATAGATCAATTTGAATTTTAAACTATTTTTGAATAATAATTTAAACTTTACAGGGATATATACATACACACACACATACACACACGTATATATATTCTTTCATAAACAGACTTGGGTTCATCACAAAGCAAAAGAAGGGATCATGAACAATCTTCTTCAATATTAGTTTTGTTGGGAAGATTTTCTATGGCCATGCTGATTGTGGACAGTCACGTTTCTCCCAAGGCAATACTTTGTATTTTGAGTCTGTTAGCTTTGATAAGCTGTCAGGAATGACCAAGCTATGTTTTAGCCATTGCTTGGCTTTGAGTAAGGTGTGATCTGATGAATCAGTACATGAAGAGTTATAGAGATGGGGAATGAGTAGGCAGGCTCACATCTGCCTCAGAAGTAACATTCTTGGCACTTTTAGCAATAAACTTCATGCTGTGGAATTCAATTCAACATGAACCTATTGAGCAATTAAATGGCTGTCTTTTGCCTCTTTTTGCATCCTCAACGTTTAGCACAGTGCCTAACACAGTAGGCGTTTAACAAATGTTTATTGATTATGATGATGATCTGCTGTGTGCAAAGCTATGTAGATAAAAAGGTGGATCATAGTTCATACTCTCAAGGAACTTATAATCTAATAGTGCAAATGAACAATATAAACATAGTTTTGATAGAAGGAAGAATTGATAAGGGCAAAGGTGAAGATCAGACAGAATACTACAAATTAATCAATTGATCAAAACACATCGAAGACACTATGTTTTCTGTTGGGGATAAAAATAAAAAAATGAGATAATCCCTGCTCTAAGAGATCCTGGATCTTACATTCTACTGGAGTGGCATATATGTTCACAGGTAGCTGTGTGGAGGATGGATTGGAGGGAGGAGAACCTGGAAGCTATCATGATTGTCCTGGAAAGAGATGATGAGGGCCTGTACTACAAGACAGTGACTCTCTGTGTGAAGACAAGGGGACAATTGTAAGATGGATTTGAGAGGCAGACTTGACAAGACTTGGAAACTGAGAAGATACTGGCAGCGATTGAAAATGAAGACTCAAGGATGACTTTTGGTTTGTAAATATGAGTGAATGGAAGTGAATGGAAGAATGGTGGTTGCCCTTAACATAAATAGGATAGAAGGTCAGAGTCATGATAGTATAATAAAGGAAGGAATTCATCTGAACTCTCCTTACAAACAATTTGAAAAAAATTGCTCAAAGTGAATTCTGAAATAGAAGCAACAAAAAGTTAAGACAAAACAATTTTGCAGTCCAAAACAACTTAAAAAGTCATCAGGAAAGGTATGTTTCACTGGAATGGTGGTTGGCCTGGAGCATAGTATAGCATAGGACACACTCAGGTAGTCTAGTGGAAGGCCTTTGAGGTGCTGCAGCAGGAACAGCAGCACCTTTGGGAGCTCTCAGTTCACAAATGCTAAATTGAACAGCTGATCAGAAGATCAGAGGGGATCCTTTGCTGGTCCTGGGCATAGGACCCTGTTCCATCTCCCTATACACAGTTCTGGGTCACAATCCTAGAGCATAGAGGAACACTGGCACACTAGAGCTTGTGGACACAGTGGGGAAGGAGCCCTGGTCACAGTTCCAGGGTGAAGAAGAGTGCTTGTGATTGCTCCAAGGAGTAGGTTCAAGGCAGAAAGGAAAACTAGTTCTTATAGCTGCAGGGGGGCAAAGGCCTGAATTATGTTCCAGGTCATAAGGAGCAATAACCCTTGCATCTACAGAAGGGGAGCAGGAGCCTTCATCACATTTCCAGAGTGGAGAACAATGCTTGTGGTCACTTGCAGACTTGAGCATAGTTCAAGAGAGCAGTGATCATACCTTTCCTTAGATCACACTTCCTTGGAAGAATTGAAAACGTATAGAACAAATTGGCCCCCACAACCATTATCATTCTCTTAACACTCTTATCCTTAAGAGGATTACCTCCCTTTACTGGACTTATGCCCAAATGGCTCATCCTACAAGAGCCAATTATTAATAATAATATCACAATGGCAATTCAAATAGCCATGTCAGCCCTACTAAACCTATTCTTCTATAGGTTTAGAACTATAGAACTCCCCCTGCCCCAAACTAGTTCTTATAAAGATGAAACTTGAGACAGTGTCCTTTCCACCCTGAGAACAGAGACTAACTTTGGCATAAAGTTAAAAGTCAAGAAACAGACTGAAAAAATGAGCAAACAACAATAACAAAAAAGAATCTGACCATAAAAAGTTACTATGATGATAAAAACAAACAGAAGAAGACAATGAAGTAAAAAATAGCTACATGCTTCAAAGAAAATGTGAATTGGACATAAGTCCCAAAATAATTCTTGGAAGAGCTCAAAAAGGATTTTAAATATTAAATAAGAAAGAAAGAGAAAGAATTGAGAAAACAAATGAAAGGTATGCAAGAAAATTATGAAAAGAGAGTTAACAATTTGATAAAAGAATAACAAAAAAGCCTCAAAGAACATTACAGCTTAAAAAACCAAAATTGACCAAATGATAAAAGAGGCACAAAAATCCACTGAAGAGAACTCCTTACAAAGCAGAATTGGTCAAAAGGAAAAAAAAATGTACAAAAATCCTGTAAAAAGTAGAATGCCTTAAAAAGTATAAGTAGTTAAATGGAAAAAAAGATGACAAAAATTCACCAAAGAGAACTCCTTAAAAAGTTGAATTGTCCAGATGATAAAAAGAGGTACAGAAACTCTCTCAAAAATAATTCCTTAAGAATTAGGAATGGGCAAGTGGAAGCTAATCACTCCAATAGACATCAAGAAACAATGAAACAAAATTAAAGAATGAAAAAATAGAAGAAAATGTGAAAAATCTTATCAGGAAAACAATTAACCTGGAAAATAGATTAGCAGGGATAATTTAAAAATTATTGGATTATTTGAAAATTGTTTCTAGACACAGCATTTCAAGAAATTATCAAGGGAAACTGTCCCGATATACTAGAATCAGAGGACAAAATAGAAATAGAGTGAATTCACCAATCATTTCCTAAAAGAGATCCCCAAATGAAAACTCCCAGGAATATATTACAGCTAAATTCCAGGTCAAGGAGGAAATATTGTAAACAGCCAGAAAGAAAGAATTCAAACATCATGAAGCCACAATCAGGATAACATATAACGTAGCAGCTTCCACATTGATACATTAGAGGGGTTGGCCTATGATAATCTAGAAGGCAGAAAAATTATAATCAAGAATAACCTATCTAGAATAACTGAGTATAATTCTTCAGGGGAGAAAATGCATAATTAATGAAGTAGAGGACTTTCAAGAATTCCTGATGAAAAGATTAGAGCTAAATTTCAGATATAAGACTCAAGAGAAGCATGAAAAATAAGCAGGAAAGAGAAATTATAAGGTATTCAATAAAGTTAAATTGTTTATATTCCCATATGGGAAGGTGATATTTGTAACTAAGAACTTTATCATTATCAAGACAATTAAAAGTAGTATTCTTGGACAGAGGACATGGGTATGAGTTGAGTATGATGGGATGATTTAAAAAAAATTAATTAAAGGGTTAAAAAGAAGGATCCACTGAAAGAAAGGAGAAGGTAGGGGTAGAATGGAGAAAATTATCTCACATAAAAAAGTCACAAAAAAGAGCTTTTTTAGTGGAGGAGAAGATGGGGGTAGTGGTTGGCAATGCTTGAACATTACTCTGACCAGAACTGGCTAAATGAGGGAATAATACATATTCAGTTGGGGATAGAAACCTGTCTTACTCTATATGGAAATATGAGGGTGAGGCGTTAAAAGAAAATGAGTTTATAGAAAGGAGGGGAAATTAAAGGAAGTAATAGAAGTAAATCACACTTTTAAGAAGGGACATGTTAAAAAAGAGAGAAAAGGATAAATGGGAGAAAATAGGATGGAAGAAGATAAACAGTAATCATAATTGTGAATATGAATGGGATAAATTTATCAATAAAATGGGAATGGATAGCAAAATGGATTGAAAACCAGAATCTGAAAATACATTGTTGAAAAGAAACACATTTAAAACAGAGAGACTCACCCAGAGTAAAAATAAAGGGCCATGGGGCAGCTAGGTGGCACAGAGCACTTGCCCTGAAGTCAGGAAGACCTGAGTTCAAATCTGGTTTCAAATACTTAATTAACACTTCCTAACTGTGTGAGGCTGGGCAACCCACTTAATCCCAATTGTGTCAGCAAAAAAAGGGGGGGGCAGAGTAGAATCTATTATGCTTTAGCAGAAGTAAAGAAAGTAGGGGCAGCAATAATGATTTCAGACAAAGAAAAAGCAAAAATAGACCTATCAGGGAAATTACATTTTGCTAAAAAGAATCATAGACAATGAAATTATATCAATACTAAACATATATAAACTATGGTAAAACATCCAAATTTTTGAAAGAAAAGTTAAATGAGGAAATAGATAGTAAAACTATACTATGGAGATTCTTAACTTTTCTCTCTCAGAACTAGTTAAATCTAACAAAAAAATAAGAAAGAAGTCAAGGAGATGAACAAAATTTTAGAGACCTTTGTAGAACTTCTATAGAAAATGGAAAGGAGTATATATACCACTTCTTTCTAGTTATAATGACACCTTCACAAAAATTGACCATTTATAAGGACATAACCTCCCAACCAAATGCAGAAGAGCAGGAATGTTAAATGCATTTTCTTCAAATCATACTGCAGTAAAAATTACATTGAATTAAGGGCCATGGAATTAAAATTTAATTGGAAACCAAGTAATCTAATCCTAAAGAGTAAATGGGTCAAAGAACAAATCATAGAAACAATCAATAATTTCATTAAAGAGAATGACAACAATGAGACAACACACCAAAATTTATGGGATGCAGCCAAAGCAGTATTTAGGGGAAAATTTATATCTTCAAGCACTTATATCAATGAAATAGAGAAAGAGCAAATCAATGAATTGGTCATGCAGCTTAGAAAAACTGGAAAAAAGCACAAATTAAAAATCCCTAATTAAGCACCAAAATGGAAATCTTGAAAATCAAAGGAGAGATAACTAAGATTGATAGTAAGAAGACTAATATATAAAAGTAGGAGCTGGTTTTATGAAAAAGTCAATAAAATAGATAAACAACTGGTTAAAAAATAGAGGAAGATCAAATTGTGAGTATCAGAAATGAAAAGGATATGTTCACCACCACTGAAGAAGAAATTAAAACAATAATCAGAAGCTATTTTGCCCAATTGCATGCCAATAAATCTGACAATCTAAGTGAAATGGATGAATATTTTAAAATTATAAATTGCCCAGATTAACAGAAAAGAAAATAGATTAAGTGCCTTTATCTTAGAAAAAAGAAATTGAACATGCCATCAATGTATTTCCTAGGAAATCCTCTCCCTCAGGACCAGATGGGTTCTCAAATGAATCACCAAACATTTAAAGAGCCAATTCTTTTTATGACATAATTACTGTGCTGATCCTTTAACCAGGAAGAGCCAAAACAGAGAAGGAAAACTTAAATCAAGTTCCATAGGAAATCTCAGTGCAAAAATTTTAAATAAAATAACAATAAAGAGATTACAGCAATATATCACAAAGATCATACACCGTGATCAGGTGGAGTTTATACTGGAAATGCAGGGATGATTCAATATTAGGAAAATAATCAGTATAATTGATCATGCAATAAGAAAGCTAATAAAAATCATACAATTATCTTAATATAAATATGTTTAATATAATTATAATTTAGTATTAATTTATTTTATTATCTATTACTATTATCAAATTAATTATACTATTAATTTAATTAATATAAATATTAAAAGGGTTTGACAAAATATAACTCATTCCTATTAAAAATACTAGAAAACATAGGAATAAATGGAACTTCCCTTAAAAAAAAAGTAGTACATATCTAAAACCATCAGCAAGCATTATCTGTAATGAAGATAAGCCAGGAGCTTTCCCATATAAAATTAGGAGTAAAATGCCTATTATCACCATTTTTATTTAATATCGTACTAGAAACACTAGTACAAGGTTCAATTATCCCACCAACTAAGATATAACCTCCATAGGATATGGATAAATTTCACCATCTGCAAAATTAGTGATTTGAACTAGAGATTACTAAAGTACCTTTTAGCTCTGAATTTCTAAAGTACTTATTAAATACTCATTGTATACTCAGACTATAGGTAATGTTCATCTGTTCATTATTTGTCCATCAAGGTATCAAGGTAATAGAGAATAGTATTAGCACATGCTGGAATTGACTTGAGATAAGTAAAGTTTAATGATTCAGGTCACTGCAAGATTAGTACAAGTAAAGAAGAATGAAACTGAATTCTGCTAGTCCAATTACGGACAACTGCAATGTAATAAATCATTTTACAGGGATAGAAAAAGGCAGAGGTTACTTATATAGTTATATTTTAAGTAAACCTGATATATAAAAATGCAAGATTACCATAAAAAGTTAAACTACTTGTTTGTTTTTACAAAAGGAGTTACCACTGGATTCTTTTAGGGAATAAGCTGTCCCTAGTGTAGGAAACCTTTCCTGGTCACTCCCCAACTGCACTATCTCCTCTGAGGTTACTTTCTATCTGTTTTGTATTTATCTTGTGTGTTCTGATTTATGTATGTTGTTTCCCTTATTAGAATACTAGCTTATTGAAGGCAAGGAATATTTTTACATCTTAGCATAGTGTCTGACAAATAATGTGCTCAATAAATGATTTACTATTTAATTTAGAAAAATAAATTTTATCCACAACTTTTTAGGCACACAACTATTGTGGAGAACAAGAAATACTTATACAGTAACTTAAGGAGAGCAGGAGTAGGCCACTGCTGTAAGTCATCTAAAACTTGTGTCATACATGCTGAATGTGACTCACTATACTTTCGGGTGAGTCTGAATCAGATTAAAATGTAATTGAGAAATTTTTAACAAAATGAAAAATGTAATAAAATATAGAGAATTTCCATTTGAAGACTAAGTCAATATGCTATCTGCAGGAATTCTTACATATTTGATTTTGATACTGCCAATCCAAAGTTATTTTAAATTGATTTTAAGTACCATGGCCAGTTCCATTTATTAAACACACACACATATGTATATATATTCAGTGATCTGGGATTAAATAAGATAGTTGTTTATGTCCTAGAGACAACTTGTGGTGCAATGGATAGAGTGGAAGTCAGGAAGATTTGAGATTAAATACAGCTTCAGCCACTTACTAGCTGTTTGGTTTTGGACAAGTCATTTAATTATAGTCTACTTCAGTAGACTCCCTCCCTCTTTTCCTCCTTCCCTCCCTTCCTCCCTCCTTTTTTCTGTTCCTCCCTCCCTCCCTCCCTCCCTTTCTCCCTCCTTACCTCCCTTCCATTCCTCCCTCCCTTTCTCCCTCCTTCCCTCCTTTCCTCCCTTCTTCTCTCCCTCCTTCCCTTCTTACTGCCCTTCCCCTCTCCCTCCCTCCCTCCCTCCCTTCCTTCCTTCCCCCTTTCCTTCCTTCCTTCCTTCCTTCCTTCCTTCCTTCCTTCCTTCCTTCCTTCCTTCCTTCCTTCCTTCCTTCCTTCCTTCCTTCCTTCTTCCTTCCTTCCTTCTTCTGTAAAGGATCCACCCAATATTCTGGAGGCTTCCTCCTGGACTTAAGTATTTTGCAGATATCAGTGCATTACTTTGAAGGTCTGTTTTGTATCCTTCAGTCTTATTTCATGACTGATCTTTTCTAAGACCTATTTGTCCATAGTAATCCCCCCCTTTAAAAATAATAGCTTTTTATTTTCAAAATACATGAAAAGATAGTTTTTAGCATTCACTCTTGCAAAACCTTGTGTTCCAAAATTTTCTTCCTCTCTTCCCCCATCCCCTTCCCATAGGCAGCAAGTAATCCAATATACATTAAACACGTGCAATTCTTCTAAACATATTTCCACATTTATCATGCTGCACAAGAAAAATCAGATTTAAAAAAGTGAGAAAAAAGCAAGCAAACAACAACAAAAAGGTGAAAATACAATGTTGTGATCCACATTCAGTCCCCATAGTCCTCTTTCCGATTGCAGATGGTTCTCTCCATCACAAGTATATTGGAATTGGCCTGAATCACTGTTGAAAAAAGCCAAGTCCACCATGATAATTTTTAAAATCTCACTTCTTGAGCATCAGTGGTAATATTCTGTAACCTTTTTACTCTTGCCAGTTTGGAGTGTATGGGATGCACCTTTACTTGCTAACTCCTTCTCAGGGCTGCTGTTTCATCTTTGGTGTCCATCTTTTACCCAACTCTCACCTATGGTTCTAAGAAGCTGTCACATATATAGTGGCCACATCCTGGTTAACTGCCTTGGCAGAAAGGCAAAACTAGATTAAGAGTAATTGGCAGGGCTTGAACTTGTCAATGAGTTAGGGAAATGTCTACCCCGAGCATATAAAGATTTCCTCCTGAGGAATGGGTAGATAATTTGTTCCAATGATCATAAAGGCAGCTAAAGCATGTGCTTTGGAGTAATTAGAGCTTGGTCAGACATGGAAGATGCAAAAGTTATCCACTGCATCCTGGGCCATCACAAGTCATTCTGACTTTCTTGCTACTGGATTTTGATGATACTGGAAGAGAGAGAGTGAGGCTGATGACTTTGTACAACTCTTGTCTCATTTAAATTCAATTCAGGCTCATGTCAAGACATCACCCCATAATATCATTGGTCCTCATAAAAATGAAGGATAAACAACTCCCACCATGCATTATTCTATTACTTTGGGGGTCACTTTTAGTTCATGGTGTTCCATAGTTTACTGCCATAGAACAACCTCCTGAGAATATTTGTGTGAAAAAAAAGAATTTTGGCTATAGGAAACAGTTTGAGATCTTTTATTGCACTATACAATATTCTCAAATATTCTCAAAGTTCCTCTTCTTTTATTTAAATGTGAGCTTAGCCCACTTACTATCCATCTTTTCTTTCCTGAATACTAAGCCAATCTCCTTTGAGTAGTCATAGATTTCTCTGAGGAAGCCCTCTAGACTTTTGTGGTTTGATGCGCTTGACCAAATGTCATTCTGTAGAGGGAAGTATTGGGAAAATCTTACCATCCATATGGTCATCCTTTTCTATTTCAATTTTGTAACTGATTTCTTTCATGAAAGTGGCAAACAACTTTGGTTTTTTCTCCCTTTTTAATTTTTTGCTTGATATTAATGAACAAAGTTATCTCTTTATGTATCTATCAAGGAATCTTGTGTAATAATAGTTAAACTTTAGGTTTTCAGAGTCCTTAAATTGTGGTATTTTATTTGATCTCATGTAGGGTAGGTGCTATTATCACCCCCATTTTACAGATGAGAAAACTGAGACTAAATGAGTTTAAGTTATTTGCCAAGGCTTAGTAAATTTCTAAGGCAGTAATTAAATTCAAGTGTTTCTGACTCTAAGGCCAGAGCTTAATTCTCTCATACTGTTTAGGCTAGTTTTTCTGTGCTCAGTCAATTTTGGGGGGGATCATAAACAAACAGTAAACACAGTGTGATTGTATATTTTCTATTTTTCTCCATCAATTATATGACAGAGATGTGGTTTGTATAGAGGATTGCCTGCAAAAACCTGCTGTATTTTCCTAAAGAATACCCTCAATATATGGAAAACTTCTCATAGAACATTTAAAAAATCTATTTTGTTGTCGTTTTTTTGTCTATATCACAGGCATCTGTCCACCCTCCTCTGGATTGAGTATTCCCTAGTGACAAAAACAATCAAAAGTATCCTATACAATATCCATAGTTGACACTATATGCACTATTCTGTCTTAGTATTCTTCTGTCTTTTTGTTGTAAGGGGATAGGTATGTTTCATTATTTCATTCATTCAATATTCTTTACAATCTTTATTGATTTTTCAGTTGCCCAGGTTTTGACTTCTTTTTAGAGATTACTTTTCATTTACTTTTATTTAAATTGTTATATTACATTACATTCATTTATATTATTATATGCATTATTCTCTTGATTCTGCTTATTTTGCTCTGCATCTGTGCATACATACATTTCCATATTTATTTGACTATTCATATTGACTATTTTTTCCAAAATAATAACATTCCATTTTATCTTAGGGTTTTTTTTTGGCCACTTCCCAAGTTGTGAGCATCTACTTTGCTTTTTGTTCTTTGCTTCTACAAAGAGTGCTGCTGTGAATAATTTAGTATATATTGGACCTTTCATTCCACTGGGGTTATATACCCAGTAGTGGGTTTACTTAGTCAATAGATGTGGAAATTTTACTCACTTTTTGGGGAATAATTCCAAAATGATGGGACAATTAATTCATTCTATAGCTTCACCAAAAGTTTATTATTGTGGCTATTTTCTCTCAGCCCCTCTAACATCTACTGTTTCTATTTTTAAAATCATTTTTTTTTTCCAGATTTGCAAAGAATTAGGTGGTAACTCAGAATTGTTTTTAACATATGTCTTTCTTTTTATGAGCCTGTACTTTATATGAAGTTATTCTTTTCTGGTTTTCCCTTGTGGGCTTTTCTTAATATCTAATTGTAATTTCTTCATAGTATTTGGTATCTTCTACTACTTATCTAATTATCTTGGACCACATTCTTCTTTGTATCAGGGCCAGGCTTTGCCACCTGTTATGATCTTGAATGGAGTGGTTAGGCTATGTTTGATCCTGAGCAGGATTCCTTGAGTTCCTGTTATTGGCTTTCACTTCCTCGAGTGTGTCTGGGCCTTATTACTGTGATTATCTTCAATTAGTCTTGACATGTCTTGTTTGCACATAGTTGTATGAATGTTGTCTCCCCCATTAGACTGTTTTTGAGAGCAGGGACTATTTTTTTTACTCTTCTTTGTTTTTCCAGTGCTTTGAATACTCTCTGGCACATAGTAGGTACTTAATAAATGATTGTTGAATTTTCATATTCAAAGGGCCAGTAGCTTTGTTGACTCTGTTAGCAGATGTGTGGTTGGTTTATCTCTGGTTTTGGTGCTGCTGTGGCCTTTCACCCTTGTTAGGGGTTTCTTAGAGGGAAACTCATTGTCTTCTGTTTTTTCCTCACTCCTAAGAGTTCCTCCAGTTAGAGTGCTGCTTCTTTTGGTATCATGAATGGGTGCAGAGGAGCCTAGTTCTCTCACACATACTCCAATAATTATTTTTTAAAAAGAACACCAGATCAGAAAATTGTTAAAAAAAATCAAGATAAACATTGGTATCTTCATCTAAGCACAGGTCTGCATAAGAAAAGTATAAGCTTGGGTGAATAGGACAAAAGACCTTGAACATCATTTTAATGAGGACTTCCTATATCTCTCTTAGAATTATTGAATTAGAGGATGCTTTCTCTTGGTCATATATAATTTGCTAGTTTTTTTTGAAATTTGATCATATTATTTGATTATTTATATGTGAGAGAATGGTGTTGGTAATATATTTGGATTAATTATCTATTTTGAATACATATTTGATGTAAATCTTATTTCTGTTGTATGATTTATCTTTTAATTTTGTAGAAGCCTTTTAATATAGTCAAAATCATCTATTTTATCTTTGTAATTTCCTCTATTCCTAGTTTGATTAAGAATTCTCCACTTAACCATAGTTGTGATAGATCTGATTTTATTCTCTTCTTTTTTATGACATGAACTTTGATATTCAGGTTATTTATCTATTTTGAGTTTATCACATAGAGTGTAATAGGTTCCTGTAAACTGCTTCTTTCAAACAGCTTTCCTATTTTCTCAGTAGTTCTTGTCAAAAGAGAAATTCTGCCTATAGATTTATCAACCACTAGTCTACGGTTTTCAGTTGCCTCAGTTTCTTGCTTATCTATTCTCTCCTATTGATCTGTTTTTCCATTTTTTAATTAGTGCCAAATAGTTTTAAGGATTCCTGCTTTATCATATAGTTTGAGATCTGGTAATGCTAAACTACCTTCATTTGTACTTTCTTATTATTTCCCTCGGGATTCTAGATAGAAAAATTTTATAGGAGGTAGAAAGTGGGCATAGTGAATCATTGAACATTATTTCTTTTCTTACACATTATGATTCATCCAAATTGGTCTTTTCTTTGTTCCACACACATGATACTCCATCTCCCATTTTTGTGCTTTTACTCTGAATCATATGTCTGAAATACGTACAAACCTTTCTTACCTCTTATCTCAGAGTCCACAGAATTCTTTTCCTTTAAGTCTCAATTCAAGTAACATCTTCTCCATGAAGCCTTTTCCTGGCTTCTCCAACTGTAGTGTCCTCCTTCCCAAATTACCTTGTATCAAACCACTTTAAATACATATGCATTTATTCATTTATATTTGGGTTGCATTTATATTTGTATATGTACTTTTTGTTTTCTGTATTAGATAGTAAGATCCTTGTATTCACAAAAGATTGTTTTATTCTTTCCATTTATATTCCCAGTGCCTGGTACATAGTAGGCACTTAAAATACTATTTGACTAGTATTAGAGAATTAGAGATCTTTCTGGGTATTGCTAATAATATTATCCAGAATCTTTTTCATTTTTTGATACTCTTGTGGAATATCTTGAAAATGCTTTTAAAATTATTTGTCCTCCAGCACAGAGTTCCTATTTTTATCTGGTCATTTTTAGTTACTATTCTCCAATTTGTTTGCTTGTTTTTGAATGGTATTCTCTCATTTTATATCTGGAAGATGGAAACACTGATACATCATTTAAGAGGACCATTTTACTAGATTCTATGAAAGGGTGCTAAATTCCTTCAGCACTTGTTCAGAACTTGACATAACCTTTTGCAGAGTAGACTATAAGTTTACTGTACTAATTTGAGTTGAAACTTTCCTGCTCTCCCTTTCTATCTAAAGTTAGAAGTTGTGATGGTTAGAGGGAGATAAAGAAGAAGTGAGAAATTAAAGGCATGAGACCTTCAAATGAAAATTTTCATTTGATGGTTTTAATTTTACTGTAATCCTTCTGAGCCAATGCAAACACACTGGAGTACCCTTCCTGCCTCTGCCTTCTACCCTCTTCTCTATTCCTTTGTCTTCCATTTTTTCTTTAAAATGCTTTATTGTGACTCTGTTTTAAAAATATAACTATCACTTCCCAATGACTTCCCTCTCCATAGGGTGTGCTGGAACCAGCTGTCAATATGAGCATTGTTTTGTTTATTGTTTATTGTCTAGACTGTGCATACATTTTTATTAAATCAAAAAGCCTGGTGGCTAAAAATTTACCAGTGCACTCTTTATTGCTTTATAAACATTGCTTCAGCTTAGCAGGAATGCTTTAGAAGGCAAAGGGAATGAACTCATCACTACACTAGAGATCTGGTGACTGTAGATTAATAATAAATAATATCTGGCATTTACATAGTGTTTTAAGATTCGTAAAGTACTTTATACTCATCTCATTTGTTCCTCGGAATATCCCTGTTTACCACCCCTCCCCCCACCTCATCCCTTTTGTAATGAAAGAATAGTTAACAAAAACAAATCAGCAAATTAATCCTGACTCAAAATGTGTACCTCATTTAGCATCCATAGTTTGTTTTTTTTTTGCCCAGAAACAGAGGAATGTTTGACTGTTGGTGTATCTACTTGCCTCAGGTTTCTCCCCACTCCAATCCATCCTTCATTCAGCCACTAAATTAATTTTCTTAAAGCATAGGTCCAAGTATGTCTTTCTCCTCTCACCTCCACTTCCACACCCAATACTTCAGTGGTTCCCTTTGCCTCCAAGATTAAATCTGAAGAAACATTTTTTAAGCTTTAATTTTTTAAAATAAATACGAAAAATAAGAAAAGAAAAAAAAGCATTGCCACATACATAGCAGAACAAGAGAGGATTTAATATAAAACAATACATTTCCATTTCAAGAAAACCTATGTAATAAATACTACACATTGTTTTCAAAGCTGTCCAACTTTTCTTTACTCCCTTGTAGGTTTTTGTTTGTTTTCTATACTTTTTATTTTATTTTCCCCTTCCCTCCCCCCACATATATATATGTATATACATATACATATATATATACATATATATACATAGGTATCTATAAAGATATACACATATACACTCATACATATATATATAATTTTGTACTATATTTATTTTCACTTGTCATCTGTTTCTCTGAAGATGGATAGCATCTTCCTTGGTAAGTCCATTGTTTCCATGTTTTTCTAAATCAAACAGCTCATCATTTCTTATACAGAAATATTCCAACTCAATCACATTCTTTCTGAGAGATTGTCTATGAAAGTTTTTTCCCCCAATTTTCAACATTCCTTCTATTTTAGACTATATACATTTTGTTCATATGAGAAAATTTTAATTTAAAATAATAAAAATTATCCACTTTATAATTCAACAATGCTATCATCTTATAATATATTTTAAGGTCTGATACAACTGAGTCTGCTTTCCTTACATCTTCCCCCTCTAGTTTCTTTGAAGTTCCTGATCTTTTGCCCATCCAAATGCATTTTGTTATTTTTTCTCAGTAAGATAATTATTTTAGTAATTTAATTGGGATGACACTATACAAATAGATAAGTAAAACTGTAATTTAAAAATTATATTGCCTTTACCTACCTCTGAACAAAAATTATTTCAATTATTTACATCTGACTTTATTTGTATAAAAAGAGTTTTATGTTTAGGTTCATGTAGTTCCTGTGTCTGTTTTGTCAGGTATGCTCTCAAGTGTTTTAGATTGTCTAGATATTTTAAATAGTCTAAAACAATATTGAATAATATGGCTGATAGTATAGTTTCCCAGTTTTCTTTTTTAATTAAGGCTATTTTAATTTTAACTTTATGTGAGAGCATGATTATTGGCCTTGTTTTTTTACATAATAAATGCTATTACTGATTTTTTATTTTATATTTATGTGTATCTCTCATTTTTATAGCATTTCCTGAAAGCAACATATTGTTGAATTCAAATTTTAAATCTGCTATTTCCATTTTATGGGTAAATTCATCCCACTCACATTCTAAGCTATAATTACTTGTATATTTTTCTCCTATCTCCCTTACTTTCCTTTTTAACCTATTCCTATCCCACTCCTAACTCCTCTGTTTTATGACTTTGTCTTCCTTTTCCTTAATGTACCTATCCCTCCAAGAATCCCTCTAAGATTATCGACATGTACTCTATCCTTATCCCCTTGGTCTCTTCTAAGACTTTTCTCCCCTTCTAGATATATGTATTATCCCCCCTTTAACCCATTCCTACCCACCTTCCCCCTACTAGCTTCTTCTATATCAATTTTTCCTTTTCCCTCTCTACATAGATTTGCTTTTTTTTAAGAATTACCCCATAATTTTCAGCTCAGCTTAAGTCCTTTTATTTCAAACTACCAAAATAAAAATGGCAGTCACAAAAAAGGTAGCTTCATATATAAGAAGTAAATAATTTGACTTTATGAGTGCCTTATAATTGGTCCTTAATGTGTACTTTATATTTCTCCTGGATGTTATATGTCAAATTTTCTCTGAAATTTTGCTGTTTTTATCACTAATACCTGAAATTCTTTCATTTTGTTAAAATGTCCATTTTTTTCCCCATTTAGCTTTATACTTAACTTACCCTTGGTCATAACCTAGTTCTTTTTTTTAATTAAAGGTTTTTATTTGCAAAACATATGATGAGTAATTTTTCAACATTGATCCTTACAAAGCTTTCTGTTCCAAATTTTTCCCTCCTTTCCCCACCCCCTTCCCTAGGAAGTCTAATTCATGTTAATTATGTTAAAATACTTGATAAATGGGGCAGCTAGGTGGTGCAGTGGTTAGAACACCAGCCCTGAAGTCAGGGGGACCTGGGTTCAAATCTGGTCTCAGACACTTAACATTCCCTAGCTGTGTGACCCTGGGCAAGTCACTTGACCCCAATTGCCTCAGCAAAAAGCAAAAAAAAAATACTTGATAAATAGAATATGTGTATACATTTTTATACAGTTATCTTGCTGTGCAAGAAAAATCGGATTTCCAAGAAAAAGAAAAAAAAACCTGAGAAGGAAAACATAATGTAAGCAAATATCAATAGAGAGCCTGAAAATGCTATATTGTGGTCCACACTCAGATTCCACAGGCCTCTCTCTGGGTGTATATGGCTTTCTTCATCACTGACCAATTGGAATGGGTTTGAAACATCTCATTGTTGAAGAGAGCCATGTCCATCAGAATTGATCATCATATAGTCTTGTTGTTGCTGTGTATAATGATCTCCTGGTTCTGCTCATTTCACTCAGTATCAGTTCATGCAAGTCTCTCCAGGCCTCTCTGAAATCGTCCTGTTGGTTGTTTCCTATAGAACAATAATATTTCATAACATTCATATACCATAGTTTATTCAGCCATTCTCCAGTTTCTAGCTACTACAAAAAGGGCTGCCACAAACATTTTTGCACATGTAACCCCAGTTCTTTTGCTGTACAAAATATAATATTCCAAGACCTATAGTCCTTCAACATAGTAACTACTATATCTTGTGTAATCTTTATTGTAGTTCCATAATATTAAATTTCTTTTTCTTGTTCCTTCCAATATTTTCTCCTTAATCTGGGAACTTTGAAACTTGGCTTGATATTCCTGTAAGTTTTCTTCCTAGGATCTCTGTCAGGTGGTTATCAGTGTTTTTTTTTTTTTTAAATTTCTGCTTTGCCTTCTTGTTTTAGAATTTCAGGACAATTTTCTTTAATTTCTTAGAATATTGCATCAGAATTCTTTTTTTTTATAATGATTTTGGGCAGTGTATTATTTCTCCTCTGTTCTCTAGATCAGTTGTTTTTTTGGATGATGTTTCACTTTCTTTTCTATTTTTTCATGCCTTTGATTTTGTTTTGTTATTTCTTTATGGCTTGGAGCATCATTAGCTTCTCTTTGCTAAATTCTAGTTTTCAAGGAATTATATTCTTTCTATAGTCTCTGATCTAATTTAAGTTGATTAGCTTTCTTTTCATAATTTTCTTGATTTTCTTAGATTGCTCTTATTTTTTCTCTCTAATTTTTTCCTTGTTCTCTCTTATTTGCCTTTTAAAAGTATTCCTAGAATTTTTTGTCTGTGCTTAGAATCATTTAACGTTTCTCACTCAAAAAGAACTGTTTTTTTTAAAGCTCTATTATCTTCCTCTAAATATGAACCTAGATCCTCTATCTCCATAGTGGTTGGGTTCTTTTCCCTTTGCTTGCTCATTTTTGTTTTTGTTTTATTTTGTTTTTTAGCAGCTATTAGTATGATTAAGTGCCAGGTGTAAAGTGTGGGGAATAAGGCCCCAAGCTTTAGGTTCTTACAGTTAGTTTCTGAGGTCTGTTCTGGGCTCCACTTTGGGCTCTCCTCTCCGCACCTGAGCCACAGGTAGATTTCACTCCTCCCTTTTCCTGGCCTGCTGTCTCACAAATGATCTCCCTGTGGTCCCTCCAGTGGCTGCAAACCACAGCTGTCCTCTCTTTCCTGACACTGAAGCCAGGAATTCTGCCTCATCCCTCTGCTACTGCACTCACCAGGTGTGTGTCAGCTCCTTCTCCCGGGCAACAGAAATCCCTCCCAGGATACATCTGGCTGACACAGATGTGCTTGACATCTTTCAACAGTGGAAGGGCCTTCAATCTTCTCCTATTCATATGTCAGACCCAGACACTGTTAGAGAGATGAAACTTTCCAAGGCTGAAGTGAACCCCATCTATCCCCAGGGGTTATTGTTGGTTCTGCATTTCACTCAGGCTGAACCTCTGCCCCTAGGAAAGACCTTTGTCAGGTCTTTCCTAAGGTTTTCTTAAGTTATCTTAGGAGAACAGATGCTCCATCCTGATTTTTGTTAATTCCTGCTGCTCTATATTCCCTCTGAGGCAATGTGCTGCTTTTTCTGTGGAGGAAATTTGAAGAGCTGAAAGTTTTCAGACTTACTTTGCCATCTTCCCAAAATCTACTGAAAGATTAATTTTTAATAACAAAATCAACAAAAATATATACTCCTACAAATAGATGGCAGTGAACCCAAAGTCCTCAGAAATATGTATGATGAGTATAACGACATTGTACTGAGGATACCACATCAATGTGTCAAGAACTCGTAGTTGGTATTTTTATTGGATTTTCAGAACATTCCTAGCACCCTGTGGGTAACCTATATGCCAAAAGAGTACTTCTGCTCTGGCCAGTGGTTACAGACTCCAGTTTAAGAACTTTTTTATTTTATAGATGAGGAAGCGGAACTGGATGGGGAGACTTTACATCAGGTAGAGTTGTCCAGTAAGAGAACGTTCTGTCTCCAGCAGACATTACCCTGTTCAAATATGTATTGGGAATTCCTCCCACTCAGAAGATGTTGAATTGGAGGAGAGGGGAACTCAGTCTACCATTCTACAAGTTGTTTGAGAAGAAAAAGTCTCTATTTCAAATCTTGTTTCTAATACACACTATATCCCTGCTCTTTTATTAGCTTGCCAGAGATACATTCACTGTTAAGTCCTAGCTGGATCTGCCCCATCCTTCTCCCAAATTTGCCCATCTCTATCCATCTCTATCTATAGGGACTCTGCTGACCACACTTGTACCTAGCCCACCATATAGAGTTTTTCTGTAGGGTTTGATTTTATTTATTGGCATGTGACTTACTTGTGTGGGGAAAGACACATACATTATGTACCTTTAGAAGCAGATCAAAGAATCATGAAGGGCTTGTTATCTGGATGTTTAGTAATTTTTTCAGTCATGTCTGATGCTTCATGATCTCATTTGGAGTTTTCTTGGTTAAGATACATGGTTTACCGGGGCAGCTAAGTGGCGCAGTGGTTAGAGCACCAGCCCTGAAGTCAGGAGGACCTGATTTCAAATCTGATCTCAGACATTTCCTAGCTGTGTGACCCTGGGCAAGTCACTTAACCCCAATTGCCTCAGCAAAAAGCAAAAAAAAAAATAAAAAAAAGATACATGGTTTACTATGTCCTTTCTCTAGCCTATTTTACAGATAAGGAAACTGAGACAAACAGGATTAAGTGACTTGCTCAGGGTCACACAACTGTATGTCTGAAGTCAGATTTGAACTCATGAAGATGTGTCTTCTCAACTTTAGGCCAAGTACTCTATTCATTGTGCCACCTAAATGTCCCTGTTATCTAGAAAGCATGTGTGTATAAGGTAATGAATTGAGGGCCCCCTAGATGATATAGTGGATGGAGTGCTGAACTTGGAGTCAGAATAATTAAAATTCAACTATGACCTCAGATACATATTAGCTGTAAGATCCTAGTCAAATTACTTAATCTCAATCTGCCTCAATTTCCTCATCTATAAAATGGAGATAATAATAGTAATGTGTATGTCCTAAGTATTGTATTGAGGTTTAAAGGATTTTGCAAGCTATACAATGCTATGTAAATTCTAGCTATTATTATTTCAGGGACTTGATCTTCCTTTTCAAGAAGCTAAATTTGCTTATTATTTCATGGTTGTTGTTCAGTTGTTTCAATCTTATCTGACACACTTCATGACCCCTTTTGGGTTTTCTTGACAAAGATACTGGTTTTCCATTTACTTCTCCAACTCATTTTACAGATGAGGAAACTGAGGCAAACAGGGTTCATGGACTTGTCTAGAGTCACAAAGTAGGACGTGGTTGAGGCCAGATTTGAACCCAGGGAACTAAATCTTTCTTAATTTTGGACCTGGCACTCGATTCACTGTGCCAACTAGCTGCAATATTATTCCTTAGTTCTCTCTGTCTCCTTCCCTCCCTCCCTCCCTCCCTTTTTTTTCCTCCCTCCCGTACTTCTCCTCTCTCTGACTCTGTCTCTATCTGCCTCTCTCTCTGTCTTTATATCTCTCTCTCTGTCTTTTTGTCTGTCTCTCTTTCTCTCTGTCTCTGTCTCTCTCTGTCTCTGTCTCTCTTTGTGTCTCTCTGTGTCTCTGTCTGTCTGTCTCTGTCTCTCTCTGTGTCTCCATCTTTCCCCCCTATTTCATTCAAAAAGCATTTATTATATTCCCACTATATGCCAGGCACAGTGCTAGACTTAGAGGATACAAAGACAAAAAAAATAATTTCTGCTCCCATGTAGCTTACTTTTTATTAATAGAAAAAATGCATTTTATATAAGTAAATACAGAACATAAGAACACACCAAAGTAAATAAGCTATTTCTGGAGATGGAGTGGGTGAGAGAGCAGTGATATGTGGGGACATTGGGAAAGACATGTCAACTGAGTTTTGAAGTGAGCTAAGGATTTCAAGAGTTAGAGGAGGGAAAGAGAGGATTTTAATATTGGCTCATATCCCTAACCCTAAACTCAATGCTCAGGATTAACTTTCTAGGAGCCATGACTACTTCTTCTTCCCTTTCCTGTTCTCTGTCTACCACACATAGTATTTGAGTTATGTCTTTCTTGTTCTAATGAGATAAACAACATAACTCATGGCAGGACCTGCTATTTCCTCTATAAGCAAAAAGCTGACTCTGAATGAATGCATTTGCCCTATAAAGGTACACTTGTACAAATCCAGAAAAGCAGAAATTACTTGGAACCCCCAAAGAAAGTTTCTGTTGTTATTAGCTCATCAAATGAAAGTTGGATTCAAAACAGACATTCTAGGGAACTCTGTTCCCAACTCCATATTACTAAAACATAAATAAAAGTCCTTTTTTGGGAACAAGGATTAGAAAATTCAACTCTGCTTTGCTAGCTACTCCTGCCTAGTGCTTCAAATTAAGCCTTGGATTGCATTCCAAACTAGCTCAATAACACTTACCAGGTAAACCATAATGATAGACAGAACCTATGAGGTTTCAAGGATGAAGCTTCCTTTAAATTAAACTTTCTGAGTTGGTAAGTTAGGGCTAGTTTTTACTTAAGAATATGAGGACCAGGTTAAGAGTTTGTGAAATCAGGACAGTAGGTTGCAACCTCAACCCTAATCTCCCCTCAGGTGATAGATTCTTGGGATGACCTAGGTCTGAAGGGATGTTTCATAGAAAGGCAAAGGCAGCAGCTCAAGTGGCCATTTGTCTTTCCTAAAACCAATTCTGATCTTCAGTTTGGATGAAATAACCTAGAGTTCCCTAAAAATGTTCTTTGCTCTTATTGATAGTATCTTTTGGAATATGGTCTGACACTGACAACTACATCTGAATCAAAAATTTTTAATGCTTTTTTGATGCTATTAAAAAGCAAACAAATCATGACTTCCCAATGTCTTCACTGAAAACAGAACTCTCATAACAAAAAAGTACAGTTAAGCAAAGCAAACAAACATATTGGCTGTGTCTAGCAACATATGGCCTACATTTTGCACCTACATTCTATTATCTTTCTGAAAAGAGATCAGAGACATGCTTCCCATCTGTCCTCTGAAGTTATGATTGGTCACCATTTGAAGTCTTTCAATATTTTTCTTTTATATTATTATCAATATCAATATGTTATAATGATATATTTTATAAAATAATAATAATTATTATATTATTAAATCTTTATATGAATTATTCTCCCGGTGTTCTGATTAAAAAGCTCTGTGTCAATTTATTTTGGTCTTCCTAAGTTTCTCTGAGTGTTTTGCCTTCATCATTTCTTGGGATTTCTTGTGAAAGGATATTCCGTTCTTAAGGATAGGGACCAGACTTGTAATTTCAGTGGTCGAAGGGATGTTCCATGTGAGGAAACTCCCTCTACTGATGCAGGCAAGCATTTTCTCTGTAATTTATAATCAATTGCCTAGAGCAAAACACTCTGCCTGTGTCGGGTGGGAGTGTAACTGAACTAGAGTAAAATTAAACTGGGAAATAGTTATCAAAATAAATAAAAACACAATAGAGCATAGATAACATTCTATTTTAAAAATAAGTCAATATGCTTGTAGCAGGCTCCTGTTTAAGTTTAACACTACAGGCCTAGAGCAGTGTTGTCACTCAAAGAGAAAGACCATCCCTGAAGGCTGCATATTGACTTTTTGTTAGTTGTTATGTAGTCATTTTAGTCCTGTTCAACCCTTCCTGATCCTATTTGGGGTTTTCTTGGCAAAAATACTAGAGCAGTTTGCCATTTACTTCTCCAGCTCATTTTACAGATGAGGAAACTGAGGCAAAAAGGATTAAATGACTTGTCAGGGTCACATAGATGCCTGCAAGAAAAGCCAGCTCTTTACAATGCAGTTAGCTCTTTATGATGCAGCAAACACCAGTGGTAGTACTTCCCACAACTAAAACTCATGCATAAATAAGAGATGGACAGCAGAGAAAGTTGGTGTCAGGGTGGAGGAGTTAGCCCCAAATGTAAGAACCTCAAAGGAGTGTTAACACATTTATTAAGTTGCATAAATCAAATTGTGAATTTTTTTCTTTAAACTTTTTTCTCTGAACTTAAAACCATTCAGCTACCTAATTTCTTGATCTCTTGCCTGATCTTCTCCCACATTTACCTGGTTTATATTTACCCTTTGGATTCCCATACTCCTCCATTGCTTATCTCTATTTCCAGACCCTTGATATATCTGATGGCATGTGGCTTCCACTTAGTAGCATACATATCCCTGGTTTTTGGCTCTCAGCTTTGGAACCAGCCTTGCTGTAGACAAATGAATCCAGAACCATCTGCTGACTCTGAAGAGGGATTTTTCTTGCAACCTCTGCCTAAGCCTGTCCCTAGTCACATTTCCTTAAAAATGTGTGTATGAATGTGAAAAACATTTCAGAACTTTGGCCACAGGTGGATCTTGGGGAATGTGAATGTGAAAGTCCCTTTTTTGCTGACTCTCTTCAGTTTTATTTTATGTGAACCAACCACTCTTGTCTTTGGGGTCCAGTGTTCCCTCACTGGGAAATAGGAATTGTCTTCAGGACCATTATGCTAAGGGTCAAGGCATGTTGTAACAAAATAAAATACCTTAAAGGCTCTAAAATGTTAAACCTTCACTCAAGCTTGTGATAACCTCAATGTTGAAGTTTTTTTTTTAAATCATATGGAACAAAAGAGAAATAACAAAATCTAAACTATTTAATTTTCTTTTTTTTAACTATTTGATTTTCTTTCTTTTTTTATAACAATTTGATTTTCAAAAACTGATCACAATCTTTCAGACTGGGAGAGTGTAGGCGGCTCCTGATTGATGGCATTGATAACAAGTCTTTTCTGAGGCCCCTCAGTTTACAAAGCACTTTTTTTTTTTAACCACATCTCTGAGTAGTGGGGAGTTTTATCATTCAGTCATGTGTGATTCTTCATGACCCCATTTGGAGTTCCCTTGGCAGAGATACTAGAGTAATTTACCATTTCCTTCTCCAGCTCATTTTACAAATGGGGAAACTGAGGCAAACAGGGTAAAGTGACTTGCCCCAGGTCACAGAGAAAGTACCTGAGGCCAGATTTGAACTCAGAAATATATGAGTCTTCCTGACTCCTCTCTGTATCACCTGATTGTGGTAAGGATTAGAAGGGCTATTACCTTTACTTTGGAGCTGTGATCCCTATCTGGACAGACTGGAGAGACAAGTCTTAGAATCAGGGTGGTCTGGGTTCAAATTCCTCTTCTGACACATGGTGGCTGGAAAAGTTATTTAATCTCTCTATGTGCCAGCTACAATATTCTAAGGCTGTAGGACTGCAACATTCTGAGACTGTTATCTCCTAAGACTTGGAAGCAGATAAGGTTCTTGCTAGCTTTAAATTCTTTAAAAAAATAATAATAGCTTTTTATTTTCAAAATACATGCAAAGATAGTTTTCACCCTTGCAAAATCTTGTGTCCCAAATTTTTTCTTTCTCTTCCCCTCTCTCTCTTCCCCTAGACAACAAGTAATCCAATATAGGTTGAACATGTACAATTCTTGTAAACATATTTCCACATTTATCATACTGCACAAGAAAAATAAAATCAAAAAGGAAAAAAAATGAGAAAGAAAAAAACATAGCTTTAAATTCAAAGATTCTAAATTGCAAAACAGACATCATCTTCATTTGGGAGGGATACTAGAAATGGCAAACTCAGGAAACACTTCCAAGTGTAATCAGAACTAGATTAAAATGTAATTGGGCAAAACTTAATAAAATAAATAAAAATACAATTTAACCTAGGTAATGTTAATGTGTGGTTTCCCAAGTCCTACAGGCAGGGATTCTTAGGTAAGGTTTAATGACTTCTATTTGAGTTTGATGTCCCATACCTCTGAAACCACAGATCCTCTCCAGTTGGGTGGTGCAGCAGATTTCGGGCTGAAGTCAGATAAACCTGAGTTCACATTTTTCTTCAGATCTTTGTTAGCTCTATGACTACAGGTGAGTCATTTTACCTCTGCCTGCTACAGTTTTCTCAACTGTAAAGCAGAAATAATAATAGCCTTTACCACTCAGGGTTGTTTCAAGGATTGAACAAGATACTAATTGGAAAGCATGTGAGCATAATGTTTGGCACATAGTAGGTGCTTAATAAACACTTGTTTCCTTCCCTTCTCCTCCAAAACACCCCAACAACTTTTCCAATTTATATATGGAATCATCAAGGCACAGTTAAACAGATGAAGTGACTTACCCAAGGAGCTACTAAGTATTAGAGATGCTTTCCTGACATGTATAGCATTATTGCAGTTCCAGCAAAGCGGGAGGATGAAACGTTTGTTTATTCCATTGCTTTAAGATGGCCTACACATCTGGTCAGACACCAAACAGCTATATAAGTGACTATAATCATGAAAAACATGGAAAGCACAAAGGTAAAAAGACTTAAGTAAATTTCCTTTGAAAACTAAAAAGAGCCCTCATCTAAATCCCTCCACATATTACTCAGATACACAGCTACAATCATTAGCACAAAGGAGAAACAACTCTCAGGGAAACTGAATCCAGCTAGGAAGGTCTCTGCTTTTGGAACATTTTCTGTACATTCAGCTCATTCCTAGACTGGCATTTTCTCCAGGGCAAGGAGGGCAGAGACGGGAGCCCCAAAAACAGAGAGAGAGGGCTTTGGACCCTGGAGAGGTTTCTTCACCTGGGAGAAGAGAGGTTTGAGCTGTATGAGGTTCCTTTCAGCTCAAATATCTGACATTATGTCCAGTGTGGCAGAGAAGTATTAGAAAGCACAAGAGTAAGAGGCAGGAGAAACTGTTCAAGTCTTATCTCTGCCCAAATAATGATGCTTCCCTGGGTAAGTATCCTCCCCTTTATGAGCTCCCCTTTTCTCCTCTGTAAATGATTCCTAAGATTCCTTCTGGTTCTGGCATTTAATGACTTCATTTCACACTTTGTCTTGTTTCATTCTCAGGCTTAGCTCCAGGGCAGCTGTACACATACCCTGCCCGCTGCTGGCGCAAGAAGAGGCGACTGCACCCGCCTGAAGATCCCAAGCTGAGGCTGCTGGAGATAAAGCCTGGTCAGTGGCAGCAGGAGCTCTGCTGGGTGGCCAGGGGCAGGGATGGAGGAAGGGGGGGTATTTAAGTGAAAGAGGGGATAGAATGGGAAGGGAGAGCAGTTGCTTTCGCTGGTCCTCCCCTGCCTTTGTGCATTGATGCTGCAGGAACTGGTTTTTCCATTAGTGGGACAAAGAATGACCAAATGACCAGGTAATCTAATTAAATGTGGAGACACAGGCGTAATGTGTGCTCTTTTGTGTGTGTGAGACAATTGGGGTTAAGTGACTTGCTTAGGGTCACAAGTGTCTGAGGTCAAATTTGAACTGGGGTCCTTCTGATTTTAGGGCTCGTGCCCTATTCACGGCACCATCTAGCTGCCCCTTTGTTTGAGTTTTTAATGAAATAGTCTCTTTTTCAGTCTCTCCTCTTCCCCTCCCCCTCCCCCTTCTTCTCTCTTGTTCTTGTTCTTGTTCTTGTTCTTCTTCCTCCTCCTCTTCCTCCTCTTCCTCCTCTTCTTCTCCTCTTCCTCCTTCTTCTATTACCCAATTGCATTTTAATCCAGTTCTGGTTACACTTGGGAGAGTCTGGTGATACTTCTGGTGTCTCTATCAAATGACTATGGTATTTGCTTTGTAATTTAGAATCACAGAATTCAAAGTTATGGGTTTTTGTTCTCATTTTCCCCCCTTTTTGAGCTGATTTTTTTTCTCCTTTTCCTCTTCTTCCTCTTCTTTTTGATCATTCTCCTTCTCTATCTCTTTTGTCTCTGTCTCTGTCTCACTCTCTCCTCCCTCTCCCCACCTCTTTTCCTTTTTTCTCTTCCTCTCTTATCTCTCTCTCTCTCTTTCCCCTTTCTCTTTCATTCTCTCTTCTTCCTCTCTTTCATTGCTTTTCCCATATTCCTAGTTCTGCTTATCATTAAACTAATAGGAAGAAACAGAGTGGGAGCAGAAGTTGCAGCTAGGTCAGAGAGTAGCTTGTCTCTCCCCTTGCTTGCAACCTCAATTAAATTGGCTGAATCCTAGGTTATCTGTTTCTAAGGTGGAAACCACACACACACACACACACACACACACACACACACACACACACTCACTCACTCACTCTGCTTTACTCGGAGGACTGCTGCTGAAGCTTCCCAGAGGAAGGGGGCCAGTTCACAAATAAACAGATCCCAAGATATGAAACAGAAATGGAGATACCCATAGGAAGGAAACAGAACTACCCAATAATATCTAGGATGGATCGATTGATTTAAACCACTGCTTCCTATTGCTCATCTTATTACTTGACTGTCAACTCCTACTACTTTGGCCCTTTTCAGAACAATCTCTAGGGTTTAGCAAATCACAGCAAATTGCTTGAAATTTTGGGAAGTTCATCTGATAGTCTAAGAACCAAGTGAGGAGAACTTTGAAATGACTCAGCTGCCAGCGGCCATGGCAGGACAGAAAAAGGTGTGTGTGTGTGTGTGTGTGTGTGTGTGTGTGTGTGTGTAGGTATGGATAGGAAAAAAGTTGGGAAATGTCCCCAGGAGGTGCTAAAAAAGCAAAAAGCTTGAGGTACTTATAAAAAAGAAGCAATTTAGTTCTTCCATTTTCTTTCATCACCACTTGTGTTGGTCATCGGACAGCCATACCTCTTTCCTCGCTTAATTTCCACTCCCCCTTTTCACTTTTACCCCTCAGGCTGTTTTTCCCTCTTCCAGGCTCCCACTGGCTATTTTTCTTAATATATCTATATATATATATCCCTAGGTTCCATTGATCAAAGATGTATAAAGCTTTCCCTTAGGTAGATTTAACTTGTATAAAAATGTCTTGGGGTGAGGGTGGGATGCACAGGGCTCGCTCAGATCCTTAAAATTGCTTACAGGTAATGAGTTTTCAGTGACCATTCCACTGAGTGTGCAAAAGGCACAAGGACACATTCCAAGTCACTTCAAAAAGTATCCATAGAAAACTTATTAGTTCAAGATAGGGGACACATAAGGTCCTCTTACCAAGGCTTAAATAAATGGTTGATTTTCCATCTGGAGGGACATCTTTGGTAGTTTCCTGATCCCTTCTGACTGATGGGGAGGGCAGTCCCGTTGTGGACCACTTATAAGGTTCACAGTGACCCCTGGTGGTTTGTGGAACAGTTTGAGAGGTACTGCTTAGGTGGTTCAGCTATTAGGCTGATGGATATCATTCACTGAAAACAAACAAAAGCAAACCAAACAAAAACCACATACAACTCCTCCCACTGCACCCTGGAATAGATTTCCCTAATTTCTATTGTTTTGTCAATAATTAAAGCATTTTAACTTAATTCTACCATAAAGTCCTCAACCCATTCTTTTAATGTTAAGACAGTTGTCTGAGATCTGCCTATTAGGTTATTATCTGCATCCTCTATGTTCCTCCTCCTCCTTCAGGGAAGCTCTTGCTCCAAGAATGACTGCAGCATTTTGAGGATATCAACATTCCTTGGTGATGTTTTCAACCTCAAGCTTTCATGGCACCAATCAATTAATAAGCATTTATAAAGCATCTACAAGATTTGTGTCAGACACTGTACTAAGCCCTGGAGATATAAAGATAGAAATAAAACAGTCCCCATCCTTAAGAAGTTCACATATAAAGTCCCCATCCTTAAGAAGTACACATATAAAGTAAATAAAATCTGCAGGTGAATTTTAATGCTTGTTGTTCATTGTATCAGGCTGTTTATGACCCTATTTAGGGTTTTCTTGACAAAGATATTGGAGTGATTTGCCATTTCTTTCTCCAGCTTGTTGTACAGATGAGGAAATTGAAACAAATAGGGCTAAGTAATTTTCTACCGTTATTAAGTATCTGAGGTCAGATTTGAATGCAGTCCTCCTGATTCCAGGGCTAGCATTCTCTTTCTTTTTATTTTTCCAAATACATGCAAAGATAGTTTTCAAAATCGACCTTTCCAAAACCCCGTGTTCCAAATTTTCTCCTTCCTTCTCCGCTTCCCCCCTTCTCTAGGCAGCAAACAATCTGATATAGGTTAAACTTGTGCAATTCTTCTAAACACATTTCCATATTTGTCATGCTGTACAAGAAAAATCAGATCAAAAGGGAAAAATACGAGAAAGAAAAAGAAAAACAAGCAAGCAAACAATAACAAAAAGGTGAAAATACTAGGCTTTGATCCACAGTTTCCATTGTTGTCTTGGATGAGGATGGCTCTTACCAACACAAGTCTATTGGAATTGCTTTGAATCACCTCATTGTTGAAAAGAGACAAGTTAGGGCTAGTGTTCTATCTACTTTGCCATCTCACTGTCTTCATGAATTTGAATTTGGCTAATAGCTTGTTGGGGGCATCAATAAAGGAGGTATCACATACTGAGTTTTGAAGTAAAAGCTTTTAAGAGTCAGAGATGAAGAGGAGCTCACTCTAGGCACAGGGGACAATTTATGCAAAGGCATGGTGGAGGTTTTAGAATTTTGTCCTTTAGGAATAGAAAATTGTCTAGTTCGTTTGGAATATGTTTGAAGAGGTGGCCTGGAGCCAGACTGTGAAGGGCTGTCAGTGCCCAACAAAGGAGTTTGTATTTTATTCAAGAGGTAGTAGGAAAGTCTTGGAGAACAGAGAAGGCAACATATTCAGGTTTGTGCTGTAGGGTTATAAATTTGGCAACTATGTGGAGGATGGATAATAGTGGAAAGAGACCAATTAGGATGCTATTGCAATAGTACAGGTAAGAGGTGATAGGAGCCTGAACTTGGTTTCTGTGATGTGAGTAGAAAGGAGGAGATGGACAGGAGAGAAGTTTAAAGATAGAATTATCAAGATTTTGTCAACAGATAAGAAAAATAATAATAGTAACAGTTATATAGCACTTACCATGAGCCAGTGATGTGCTAAATGTTTTACAGATATTATCTCATTTGATTCTCACAACAACCTTGCCAAGTAGGTTGTATTATTATCCCCGTTTTGTAGCTGGGAAAACAGGAATATATTCCAAGCACTGTGTAAAGTACTAAGAATATAAAGAAAGACAAAATCATGGTCTCAAAAGATCTAACACTAATGGGGGACAACATGCCAACAGCAATGTACAAACAAGATATAGTTGGGATAGATTGGTGATAGTCAACAGAAGGGAGGTGCTGGAACTGAGAGGGATGAGGAAAACCTTGAAGAAGGTAGAATTCTAGCTGGGAGTTGAAGGAAGCTAGGAAAGCCAAGAGGTGGAGATGAAGGCATTTCAGGAGGACCAGGGTGGTCATTAGGACTTGTCATGAACCCTACTTGAGCTCTTCTCATGGCACTTAGTATAAGTTCTTTCCTCTGGGGGAGAGTGACACAACCTGGAAGTTTTTGAGTATGTATAGACCAGATGTATAGCATGGTAAACTGAAACTGAAAATATGGAATATGGCAATAGAGCTGAAAGGTCAAAGGCGAAAGTAATATTTAAAGGGAAAGTAGGGTCAAAAATCAAATCAAAGTTTGCAGGGGATATTGAGAAATGAGGTTTTCTATTTGTGTGTTTGGGGCAGTGAAAAGTACAATGTATAGATCACCAAGCCTTGAGGAAAGAAGACCTGAATTCAAATTCAATTTCAGACACATTATTATGGTTTCATGGTCTCATGTTCACTTCAGTTTCCTCAGATGGAAAATGAACTGGAAAAAAGAAGGGCAAATCTTTTCAGTATTTTTCCCACAAAAATCCAAATAGGGTCATGTAAACAGACACTGAAATAGATGAACAATTGGGATGTGTGTGGAGGGGAAGGTATTGAAGAGAACAACAAGGTGTAGAACTTGACAAACCATTTTCTTAGTTTTCTGTTCTTGAGGCAGAAATGAGTTTGTTTGTTTGTTTGTTTTCCTGGTCTTGGAGTCCTTCAATCTCCAACTTGCTCTCTGAGCTGTTTCCCTTCTTCTTTTATTGCTCTCAGGATCAACTCTTGCCTCTAAATAAGCAGAGGTGGGTGGTGGAGTTTTGTCCCACAATACCTAGAAGGCAGAGTTGAGAACCTTTCCCTACTTAGTGATAAGCATTCAAGTCACACCTCTAGGATATGAAATTAAAAAAAGGAAAGAGAAAGTAAATATCTCTAAGTATCTTTAAATAGGTTTGAAAGCAAACAAGTAAAAAAAATTATCAGGTTTAAGTGTTGGTAGATAGTGGGAATGCTATAAATAGTATTCTTGAGAAGGCTATGGGTTAAACTATCCTTGGTGTCAAACTGAAATAGAAACTAGGGCTTCCTGCAGGAAGCATATAAACTTAGAAAACTACAAATTAACATGGGCTATGTTCTATATTGTATTTTAAAATTTATTTTATTAAATATTTCCCAATTACATTTTAATCTGGGTTTGGGCTACACTTGGGATTGGGCCTCATGTTTGACATTTCTAGATTAGAAGGCATTTGGGATGTTTCTAACTTTGGGACTCTTGTGATTCCACATATTTGTTTTTGGGATCATTGGATTACAGATTTAGAGTTTTTTTTATTAATACTTTTTATTTGCAAAACATATGTATGGGTAATTCCTAAACATTAATCCTTACAAAGCTTTCTGTTACAAATTTTTCCCCCCTACTCCCCACTCCTCCCCTAGATGGCAGGAAGTCCACTACATGTTAATTATGTTAAAATACTTAAGAAATCGAATATATGTATAGTTATTGCATCATTTTTTGTGCAGGAGAAATCATATCTACAAGAAAGAATAATCTGATAAAGGAAATACAATGCAAGCAAACCTCAATAGAGAACATGAAAATGTTATGTTGTGGTCCACATTTCACATCCCTCTCTCTGGGTGTATATGGCTCTCTTCACCGAGCAATTGGAACTGGTTTGAAGCATTTCATTGTTGAAGAGAGTGATGTCCATTAGAACTGATCCTCATATAGTATTGTTGTTGCCGTGAATAATGATCTCTTGGTTCTGCTCACTTCACTCAGCATTAGTTCATGCAAGTCTCTCCAGGCCTCTCTGAAATCCTCCTGCTGGTCATTTCTCACAGAACAATAATATTCCATAACATTCATATACCATAATTTATTCATCCACTTTCCAATTGATGGGCATCCATTCAGTTTCCAGTTTCTAGCCACTACAAAAAGAGCTGCCACAAACATTCTTGCACATGTGGGGCTCTTTCCTTCTCTTATGATTTCTTTGGGATATGGCCCAATAGAAACACTGCTGGGTCAAAGGGTATGCACAGTTTGATAACTTTTTGAGCATAGCTCCAAATTGCTCTCCAGAATGGTTGGATCCGTTCACAGTTCCACCAACAATGCATCAGTGTCCCAGTCTTCCCACATCCCCTCCAACATTCATCGTTATCTTTTCCTGTCATTTTAGCCAATCTGACAGGTGTGTAGTGGTACCTCAGAGTTGTCCTAATTTGCATTTCTCTGATCAATAGTGATTTGGAGCACCTTTTCATATGATTATAAATAGTTTTAATTTCCTCATCTGAAAATTGTCTGTCCATATCCTTTGACCATTTAACAGATTTAGAGTTTTAAGGGACCTTAGACGTCATTGAATCCAAACCCTAATTTGTAGAGGAGAAAATTAAAGCATAGAAAGATTAAGTAATTTGTCCAGAGTCAAACAGCAAATAATTATTGAAGGCAGTATTTAAAATCAGTTCTTGATTCCAAGCCAGCATCTTAGCTGCTACATAACATTGTCTCTTATGGTCTCAAGACCATGGATTTTTTCTCATGAATCCTCATTATGAAATGACTTTTCTGATAGTCTTGGTGGGAATTATATGTGATTACAACTATATATACACACACACACACATTTTATATGTGTATATATATGCATATGTATATATACACACATTAATACATATATATATATATATATATAAATATAAATATATATACACATACACATAAAATGTGTGTGTATGTGTGGAGCATGTGACATTGTAAGTTTGAGAGTGGATTCCCTGGAGGGAGGATAGACTAGGACTCATTAAGTCCAGCTGGAAACTAGCAAATGTGGAAGATTGATTTCCCTTGGAAGCACACCAACCCTTGAATTTGGGAGGAAGGGCCAGAAGGGGTACCAACTTGAAAGTAGAAATTACCCAGGGGAGGTTTGAAGTAATGTCTAGAAGATGCTTTGGGTCTTCTGAAGCAACATGGCCAAAGGTTAATTAGATGGAAGCTAGTTAGCCCATTAAACTGTTGTTGTACACTGACTGGCCCAGAGTATGGATTTTAGGATAAAATTCCTATATTCTGCAATGCAATAATTGTTTTCTGTTTTTTTAATTTTTTCCCCTTAATTGTCTGTAATGATTGAATATAGGATAGGAATAAAAGCCCATATGTGACTATGAGAACACATCTCTTTCCTGCCTGGGAATTTCTTTTGTCACAATCTTCATGCATCCCTGAGATGTTCCCACACATCCCTAATTTGCAATATGATACTCAAAAGTTTTGCAGGTTGGGTCCTCTGGGAGATGACTTTGAGCTTAAGGGGATACACTGTGGGTACCTGCTCCTAAAACTATAGACTCCCCACTGGTGTGATTCAACTTAATAATCATTTTAAACATAATTAGCCCTTATCAAAGGCATTTATTAAGATGGCATAGGAAGGACAGAAGCTCTCCTTTCTCATTAATCTGAACACTATACATAGGGCTCATGGGAAGAGTGTACACAAATTTAGAATACAGATGGTAGTGAGACAGTGGAGAACTAACGTGGCCAAAGCTACTTATTCTTCTGATACTGCTAAGTCCTCTTAGTCTTTTCCTTCCCTGTGCATTCTGTTCTTTGTAGTCCATCTCTCATTTGCCAGAGCTAGCTCTCTAGAATCCATAGTAAGCTTTTTTCTCCACTTCCTGGGTTCATGCTCTTTAGTGCTATTTCGGACCTCAAGTGCTCCCTTTTCTGTGTTTATGTCTATTCTGTTCTTTCAATTATGCTTAGAATTCTCTTGAACTAACTCCAATTTTTGTATGGGGGTCTTTCCTTCTAGGAAAATAACTCAGGCTGCTAGATATCACGATCGGCCAATGGAGATGGATGGGGGAGGAGAGGAAAATCTCCTTTAGCCCCTCAAGTCCTCTCTGAAGGCAGCTCTGGATTTATGCTCCCCATAAATCTCTGGTGCAATGACACCAGGGTTAATTATTTAAATGCCCTCCAGAGATATGATCTAATATTGTTTGGCTAATCCTAATTTAGCCCTCTAATTGCATTAGAGAAAAGTGTTGATATTTGTAAAGAGATGTGTTCCTATTTCATTGCTCAGCCCTCTCTCATCCCCTTTGTGTTTCTCTGTGACTGTCCCATCATTCCTGATGTCACTGTATATACTTTATCAGAAATGAAAAGACAGTAAAACATTGATGGACCTTGTCGCTTAAGTGTATGTCAGATCAGCACATGGCTGAATCCAGGAGTTTGGATACATTTAAAGCTGCGTGACTGAAGGGTCATTTGTGGTCTGATGGTTATTTCTGATGGGACCCTGGCTCTTATTTTTTCCTGTTCTCATGCTTTAACGTCTTTCTAGTTTATGGCATCCCAATAGATGGATGAAATAGAAATATATAGGAGGATTAAAGAAAATCATTAAGTAACTGTCTTTGTGGTAGCAATAAAAGTACTTTAGGTTAGAAATTGTCTGTACATAAGCCACATAGTCGATAGAGACATGTGCATATAAAATTTGTGGCCCTTTCAGCTGTTTCATTGACCTTATTGAGGCCCTTGGGAACACTCCAGTGTGTATCACTTCCCTAAAAGGATTCAGGAAGGGGGAAAGCAAATTAATGTAATTTACAAGTATTTATTAGGCATCTATTATGTGCCAGACACTTTTTTTAGACACTGGGGATATGATGGCAAAAGTGAAGTAATTCCTGACTTCAGGGAGCTTGTGTTCTACTGGAGGAAACAAGTAAATACAAAGTGATTTTAGGAGGGTTCTAGTACCTGAGGGAAGTAAGAGAAGTCTCATGGAAAGAAATCTTGGAGAAAAAAGGGATTCTGAGAAGTTTCTAATTAAGCACTTCTTGACCCTTTATCCTATAAGTAAATTAAGGGTTATTTAGACTCATAGCATTTTACAGCTAGATGGAATCACAGATGTCATGAAATTGGATTGCCTCCTTGAAAATGTGTAAACCGAGGTTCAGAGAAGAGAAAATAACTTAAGGTCATTTAGCTAATCAGTGACTGAGTAATAAGATAATAACGCATGTCTCCCGACTTCTCATTGACTTCCTCTTCCCCTTGGAGCCCCTTCCCTACCCAGAAGGGCAAGCCAGCTAGTGTAAAGGGAAGCAGTAGTTCCAAATAACGCCAAGGGGGAGAATACAGAAACAAGGACAGCTTTCTGATGAGCAACATCTTGGGGTTTGTTGGCAGATCCACTAAGCCAACTGAGAAGGAAGTCTTAACAATGCTTCTGTGATCAGGTGGAGATGTTGCTCTTTCCTGTATTTTTCTTGCACCTGAATTTTGAGCAATTGTTGCTGCAATTGTTTTTGAACCTTTTCCTTCCTCTGCTCCTGTCTGGCATCAGGGGCTGGAGAGAAGCAGGCAAATGCCTTGAGGTTTATTATCACAACAGCACTGAATTAATTCATTGGCTAGCCATCTCTAAGGGCCAGATAGGTAGCACAATGGATAGTGTACTGGGTCTGGAATCTGTGGAAAACCTGAGTTCAAATCCAGTTTCAGACACTTACTATTTATGTGGCCCTGGGCAACTTTTTAGCCTACTTGCCTCAGTTTTCTCATCTGTAAAATGGGCTGAAGAAGAAAAAGACAACTCTCTCTAGTATCTTTGTCAAGAAAACCTCAAATGGGGTTGTGAAGAATCGTACTTGACTGAAACAAGTTAACCAAAAAAGGTCATCTTTATGTTTGTGCTTATTTTACATATAAATAGTAATTTCTCTATCAAGTTAAATACTTTGAAAATATTATTCATTTGATCATTACAACCACCCTGGGAGGCAGGTGCTATTATTATCCTATTTTAGAGATGAAGAAACTGAGGCAGACATTTTTACTAACATTTATATAAATCTTTTTTTATGAAGTATGTAATTCATATAGAATTTTAAATGACTTGTTCAGGGCCCCATAGTTAGCATTTGAAGCTGGATTTAAACTTTTATCTTCTTGACACTAAGCTTAAAATTCTCTCCACTGTTCCACCTAGCTTCTTCATCTTGAAATACTGCTGCCATGAGATGCTGGAGGAATTGTAATATTATATAAGAAATAACCCTTACCCTGACTAACTTATTGGGAGCAAGAGAAAGATTAAAAAAGGGGATAGTTCAGTTCCTTGGGTGATGGGATGATGCTAAAGGATGTCAGACAATTTACAGTCTAATAGGATGAACTGGTACATAGGCAATTAGGATGATGGGTTAAGGTAATACTTATGGGCATCAAGAGAGGTGTTAGCAAAATGGTCATCAACTGAGGGGAGCGGAAATAACATTTCATTTGGACTTTCAAAATGAATAGAAATTTAACAGGTATATACAGGCGAAGGAAGGACTTTTCAGAGATTATACTAGCTAGCATCCGTGTAATGCCCTAAGGGTTGCAAAATACTTTACCTATTTTATCTTACAACACCCTGTGAAGTAGGTGCTGTTATACTTATGTTACAGCAGATCGAGGTCAAGAGAGGCGAAATGATTTGTTTTGGATGAAACAGGTACTAAGTGTTTAAACTCTACCTTTCTGTCTCCAAGGTCTTTGCCTTGCATTCTATCTAATGTGCCACCTGGCTGCAAAGGGTTCATTGTGCAAGGGTATGGAGGTGTGTTAGTGGGGGGGGAGAATACAAAATATATAATTCATTTTCTCTGGAATCTTGAATATTTGGAGAGGGATAATATGAAAGGGGCAGCTAGGTGGCACTATGGATAGAGTTCCAGACCTGGAGTCCGAAAGAGTCATCTTCCTGAATTCAAATCTGGTCAAACAAGCTGTATGACCCTGGGCAAGTCACTTAATCCTGTTTGCCTCAGTTTCCTTTTCTGTAAAATGAGCTGGAGAAGAAAATGGCAAACCATTCCAGTGTCTTTGTTAAGAAAACCCCAAATGGGATCATGAAGAGTCAGACTCTGAGCCTTTTTAAAAAGGCTTTTTCATAAGGACTTCAAGAAAGGTCCACTCATTTGACCAATTCTAAATCCTCCTGGACTCTCTTCTATCATCTAAACCCATGTGTCCTCTTGTCTACAAGAATAAAATGAGAAATTTCGGCAAAAGGGTTGCTAGCATCCAGGATCACTACATCTGCTATATTCCCTTGGTATACCAGTCTCATTACACTTCAAGAAAGGAAATGAAATTAGTTTAGTGTTACCTGTTCTTGATGAAGCCATGCAGGTTATTAATGATGATTGCTTCCCTTTCTAATTGTTCACAAATTAGCCAGTTCATCTAGAATTTTACCTATAGTCTGAAGGTTCCCATATTCTTTCTTTTTTTTTAAGTATGGGACAATAATTTCCTGTCTCCAGCTCTCTGGCACCTTTCCCATTCTCCACAATTTTGTGAAGATCACTGACAGCAGCTCATTAATCACATCTGTCAGTATTTTCAGCACATTGGGATATACAGTTCATATGGACCTTGTGACTTGAACTCATTGAGGGCAGCCAGGTGCTCTCTTCCCATCTCCTTAGTTATCTCGGGTTTTAACTCACTATTAACCATTTTGTGATCTTTTCCTCCAGAATTAGAAGTATTCTTAGAGAAAACAAGCAAAAGAAGATTTGAATTCTTCCTTTTGTCTAACACCTTTTAGCATCATCCCATTTACTCAACCGTCCCTTCTTTGATCTTCCTTTTTTTCTTCCAATGAGTTGATCACTTAGTTGTCTGCCCATCTACATTGGTCTCTTTTACACTGTTCCCTTTTTTTTCTTTATAAGAAATGTTTGCACTTGTCTAGTCAGAGTTTTATTTAGGTTATGAAGTTCCAGTGATCCTTTCTTGAAATGTTTGCTTTGAAATCTGCTCTTCCCAAAATTAGAGTATGTACCTTTTGCCCCATTCTATCATGCAATGGTCTCTACCTCCTCATCCTCTCCAATTTACCATTCAGTTCCTATTTACCAGTTAGATCTGGAATAGAAGTTCCTTTGCTTTCTTCTTCCATCTCTTTTTTTTGGCAAGGCAATTAGGGGTAAATGACTTGCCCAGGGTCACACAGCTAGTATGTGTTAAGTGTCTGGATATGAACTCAGGTCCCCCCTGACTCCAGGGCCAATGCTCTATCCACTGTGCTATCTAGCTGTCCCTTTTCTTTCATCTTTTGAATAATGAAGTAATCATTAAAGCAAGCGAAGAATTTATCTACTGGTATACTTTTAATAGAGAGAAATATGTTGCAGATGCCTAGACAGTAGCTGAAGTCCCCTATCATAGTTCTATGCCAAATTTTTGATGTTTACTGAATTTTTAAATGTATATTCTCCTTTTGAGTGTTTTATAATATTGTCCCACTTCAATATTGCTTTTGCACATCATTCTATTTCTTACCTCTAATACTTTTTTTCTGTGACACTCCCCTCTTTGTGGATAACTTCACATGACTATCTTTTTGTAGGTAGTCACTCACTCCCTTTCATTTTAAAGTAGCTATGATTTATATATGCATATGTACATATTTGATATGATATAGATATATAATTCACACCAACAATAATTTATTAAACTTCTACTATATTTAAGGCATGGGATTTATAATTATAGGATTTGAGTTCAAAACTTAGTTCTACATTTACTGGGGCAAAATCATTCCACCACTCTGGACCTCAGTATCTTCATCTGAAGTAAAAAGGGAGATTGAACTAGATGATCTCTAAGTTTCTTATATTGCCAGCACTTTCTTCAAGTCCTACCTTTGACACATGCTAACTATGATCAAGTCAAGTAATCTCTCAGTGGCCCATGTTATTCTCTAAAAGCATAAATTGCAAAGAATGTGTCCTCATGGATAAATTCATGGGACCAGATCAAAAATATTTTATCAAAAATTCTTTGTAATTCAACAAAAACAATTCAATTGGCATTTAGAAAGTCTCTATTCTGTGAAAGCTATTTCATTAAGGATGTTACCTATGATGAGAAAGTAGGTATCTGGTTTCTAGTTACAGAGAGCTTCTCAATTGTAATTTTCTTTTTTGGGTCAATAGCAATGGCCATGACTTTTTTCTGGTCCAATAGATCTTTTCCCTTTTTTCCCTAATACATTGAGAATGGAGCCAGTGGAAAGAATACTGACTTTGAAGTACAAAGGTTCAGCTCCTGTTTCATTTACCACACTTTTATCATATTTTTGGACACTTAATCTTGCAAGGTCTCAGTTACCTCATCTCTCTCTCTCTCTCTCTCTCTCTCTCTCTCTCTCTCTTTCTCTCTCTGTCTCTGTCTGTCTGTCTGTCTTTCTTTTGGAGACAATCAGGTTTATATGAATTGCTCAGTGTCACCTGGTTAGTAAGTGGCTGAGAGCAGATTTGAACTCAATGCTCCTGACTCTAGAACCAGTGCTTTGTCCACTATGCTACCAGCTATTTCAGTGCTTCATTTATAACTGATAAGATTGGATTCTAAGATTCCTTTCAGCTCTAAATTTGTGACTCTCAAAATTGTATTGCATTTAGGACAGACCTCATGAGTGCCTCTTTGATTTGTTTTTCTTTCTGGGGGGTTTCTTTTAGTGCCAATTTCCTTCCTCATGTAGCAATCAGGGACTAGGATGTTAGGGTCCAAACATCATTACTCCACTGTTACTGTTGGAAAATTCAACAAGCATTTATTAAGTACTTTCTATGTGTCAGGCACCATCATTTAACTGCTGGAAATACAAAGACATAAAGGAAAAACAGTCCTAGCCCTCAAAGTGCTTATATTCCACTGGTGAGAACAAGAGATATGCAAAGTGAGTATGAACTAACAAAGGCATTAATACCTGGGGGAATCAGGAAGCTTGACTCATAATATTAATAATGGACTTAATACTGATATTTGAGTTGTGTCAAAAGGAGTCGTTGAATAAATATAGAAAATTTAAGTATTTTCATTTCTATATTCACATCTCTCACATCTGACCTCTTTTCTATACTCACACAGCTACCATCTTGGTTTAAACTCTTATTACCTCTCCCCTAGATTATTACAATGGCTTCTAGTTGGTCTTCTTACTTTGAACCTCTCACCATTCCAATCCAACCTACACACTTGCCAAAGTAATTTTCTTTAAGTGCAGATTTGACCATGGCTACCTTCTCCTTCCCTGTTACCCCCCCTCGCCTCCACTTAATCAATTGTTGTTCATTCATTTTTTAGTTGTATCCAACTCTTTGTGACCCCATTTGGGGTTTTCTTGGCAGAGATACTGCAGTGCCCTTTCCTTCTCCAATTCAATTTACAAATGAAGAAACTAAGGGAAACAATATTAAATGACTTGCTCAAGGTCACCTAGTTAATAAAAGTCTAAGATTAGATTTGGACTCAGGTCTTCCTGACTCCAGGCTCATCACTCTACCCACTGTGGTACCTCACCCCTCTTTATATTACATATACACATAAATGTGTGCGCGTGTATGTGGAGAGAGATAGAGACAAAGGCACACATACAGAGATAGAGAGATAGAGAGGCAGAGAAAAACAGAAACAGAGACACACAGCGAGACAGTGAGAGAGACAGAGAGACAGAAAGAGGCAGAGACAGAGAGAAAGATAAAGAGAAAGAGACAGAGAGAGACAGAGACATACACTGAAACAAAAAGACAGAGACAGAGGCACACAGAGAAACAGAGAAAGAAACAGACAGACAGAAATAAAGAGAGACAAAAAGACAAATACAAAGAGACAGAGATACACAGAAAGTTCATATTTCCCCTTTTGGAGTATATACTCCTGGCAAGCAGGTATTTTAAAATTCTTTTTACTTGTATCCCCAGTGCCTTATATAGAGTGCGGCACATAGTGTCTAATAAATAGATAACTATTGCTTGCTTGTTGAAGAGTTGGAAGTCTGAATACAAGGTATTTGAAGATTGGAGGGGCAGTTTGTATAAAGTTATGATGATAGATGGCAAATAGAATATCACACATGAGGAAAGCAAATTGGTCAGTTTAGATGAATATAGGGTGTGAGGGGAAGTGATGTGAAATACCTTGGAAGACTTTCCTATTATCCCTGAATCTTCTTTTCAGCAGGCTTAATATCTTTGGGTTCCTTCAAACTCCTCTTACAATGTGGCTTAGAGTTCCTTTACATAGGTGGCACAGTGGGCAAAGCACAGGATCTGAAGTCAGAAGGACATGAGTTCAGATACTAGCTGTGTGACCCTGAGCAAATCACTTAACTCTCTTTGCCTCAGTTTCCTAATCTGTACAATAAGCTAGAGAAAAGAAAATAGCAAACTACTCCAGTATCTCTGCCAAGAAGGGGTCATGGAGAGTCAGACATGACTGCAAATGAATGAATAATAACAACAACATATTGCAGTTGGCTTTTCCTTGGATGCATTTTACTTTATCAATTTATTTTCAATAATGTCATGCCCAAAACAGGGACACTTGAGATCACAAATAACTTTTGACAGAGATAGAATTTCCTGTTAAGGAAAACTAAGGACCACAAAACTTGAAAAAACAAAAAAAATATATCAGAGAAATGAGGAAGGTCAAAAAAGGTATAGGACTGCCACTTATGATGAATGGGTCAAATTATTATGGAAAATGGACAGAAGGTGTGACCTGTAGTTAGAAAGACTTGAATTCAAGGCCTGATTCTAATGTCAGTTTCCTCAACTACAAAATGAGTATAATAATAATGCCTACTTTCAATGATTGTTATGAGGATACACTAAATTGTTATTTATAAAGTAAGTACCATATAAATAAATATTAGAATTATCACCATCATTATTATTATATGATTGCTAAGCTTGGGTCAATAGTTTCTGGAAAGGCAGGAAGAACAGGAGAGACCATAGGATTTGAGAAGGGCAAATATTTTCCAAATTTTCAGAGAAGAGAATAGAATTTTCAAAATATAGGCCAGTAAGCCTGATTTTGATTCCTGGAAACTTTCCAGAATGTATTGTTAAAAAAAAATTAGGGCCCCTACACTGCAGCTGAGGGTTCTCTGTATGAGTTCCTACATTTGGCAGTGAAAGCACTCCAAATGAGTGATTATTTGGTAAATCAGCATCCGTATCAAGAAAGGAAAAAGGAGAGGAGGTCCATGTATGGGACTTGTGTGTCAGAAATAGATTTATTAATAGATATTCTCTATAAGCAGCTGGAAACAAGATGGAGATGCTTCAGTTCTTCAAATCTGCATCCAGATTGGGCTGGTAGTATGTAAGCCTCAAAGTTAGCTTTTCTGTCTTTTGTTTTTGTTCCAGAAAAGTTCCATTCCTGAATTATGTTAGGGAATTTTCAGGCATTTTCAGGGGTTGCAGGATGGTGATTAGTGGGAAGCAAGACATTTTTTATTACTTTGAATTTGGGATCTTTGAAGATACTAATTACTCTAGGGGAATGAGAATATAGGATTGGGATATTATCCATTTACTCAATATTGGCTAACAAGGGGATTGTGGAAGGTCTTAGCAATGATGTAGGGCCATTTGGGCCCAAATATTTCCTAACAAATTGTAATTGGGGAAATATGGATATATTTCAGCTAGTTCCAGGGCTAATAGCAAAAGAAAGAAAACAACTAATACTATATGCATAATCAATTAATATGAATGTAGTTTTTTGTGGGGGGAGTTCTGCCTCTAAGTGGCCTGGTCAGTATTAGGATGATGCTATTGGGGTGTTCTCTTTTTGTAAAGATCAAAGGCCTTCTGGAGGCTTATGATTTTTCCTTTGGGATTCTATGTAAGAATGCTCATTCTCTAGGAAAAAAGAAATAAACTTACAATATACAAAAATTCTAATAAGGGAAGAAAGCCTTAATTATTAACATCTCTATGTAAATATGTGTAGGCATGTATATTTTCTAGAATGTAATATAAATTCATTTACATTCCCCAGAGCAAACATGGCATTTGAAATTACAAAATTCTACTTAAGAAACATATTCTTACAGAGCACTGTCTCTGGGCTGCTTTGGTTCAGACTTGAAGTTGGGGTCCCCAGACTGTAGCTGCTGCCTCAAGTTTTAGGGTTGACCCCATGAGCTCTAGCTTACGAGACTCTATTAGTCTGCTTCCCAGAAACAACCAGCCGATAAATTCAAAGAACGCTTAGCAAATACATTTACTTAGATGACTTAGCAAGAATGGCAGCACAAAACCCTCCCCACATTCCCCACAAATACACTCCAATTCCATGGGAAGAGTGAACTCAAATGTAGTGACAGTGAGACCCACCACGTGGCAACAGTAACTCACAATCTCTGTTCCTACAGAGGCTGCAAATTCTTTCCTTCTTTGGAGGGTCCTTAGGCAGCTGCCTTTGGTTGTAGTGCCTCCATTGAGTTGGTTGCACTGTTGGATTCCCATGGTCTGATTGTCTTCTTAGCTAATTCTCTTCTCTGCTACCAAGATTTACTGAAAACTACTTCCTCTCTTCTCTGTAACTCCCTCCCTCCCTCTCTCTCTTAGCCTCTTTCCTCCCTCTTTCTCCTCTTCCTCTCTCTCTTTCTCTTCTTCTCCCTCCCTCTCCTCTTTCTCTCTTTGTCTCTGTCTCTCTGTCTCTCTCTAATCTCTCTGTATCACACTCTCTCTTTGTCTCTTTGTCTCTGTTCCTCTTTCTCTTGTCTCTCTGTCTCTTTTCTGCCTCTGTCTCTCTCTTGCTTTCTCTCTCTGTCTCTGTCTCTGCCTCTCTCTCTCTGCCTCTCATCTCTCTCTCTAATCTCTGTGTCTCTCTTTGCCTCTTTCTCTGTCTCTTTCTCTCTCTCTTCTCTGTCTGTCTTTGTCTCTGTCTCTCTCTCTCTCTTTGTCTCTCTCTCTGTCTCTTTTCTGCTGCTGTCTCTTTCTTGCTTTCTCTCTGTCTCTCTCTCTGCCTCTCTCTCTCTAATCTCTCTCTCTCTGTCTCTCATCTCCCTCTCTAATCTATCTCTGTGTCTCTCTTTGCCTCTTCTCTTGCTCTTTCTCTCTTTCTCTGTCTCTTTCTCTCTCTCTCTTCTCTGTCTCTGTCCCTCTCTCTCTTTGTCTCTCTCTCTGTCTCTTTTCTGCCGCTGTCTCTTTCTTGCTTTCTCTGTCTCTGTCTCTGCCTCTCTCTCTTTGTCTCTTCTCTGTCTCTGTCTCTTTCTTTCTGTCTCTCTATGTTTCTTCTCTGTCTCTGCTCTCTCTTTCTGTCTCTTCTTTCTCTGTCTCTTTCTCTCTCTCTTCTCTGTCTGTCTCTGTTTCTTTGTCTCTTCTCTGTCTCTTTCTGTCTCTCTCTATGTTTTTTCTCTGTCTCTGCTCTCTCTTTCTCTCTGTCTCTTCTTTCTCTGTCTCTTTCTTTCTCTCTGTCTCTCATCTCTCCGTGTCTCTCTTTTTCTTTCTCTCTCTGTCTCTGTCTCTGCCTCTCTTTGTCTCTCTCTCTCTCTTTCTCTGTCTCTGCCTCTCTCTTTCTCTCTTTGTCTCTCTCTTTCTCTGTCGCTCTGTCTCTCTCTGTCTCTCTCTCTCTCTTTGTCTCTCTGTCTCTGTTTCTCCCTCTCTCTCCTCTCCCCTCTCTTTTTTCTCTCCCTTCTCTCCTAGAACTAGCATCTTCTATTGGTCTGATAGCTTTCAGAGCTTAGCTGTTTAAGGTACTTAGAGATGTGGCCAATTTGTTGGCTCAGAAAAGGGGGAAGTTGCTTTTCTGCCTCAACCAGAGAGATATTCACACCTCATAAAGGGATCAGAGGTAGGTGCACCTCTACAATGATTTCAACACCTCATTAACACCTTGAGATTACCTTCTGGATTTTCTGTGACTATAATTGAGATATGGGGAGTGGGGAACCACTTCTTTTACACTTTCATATATTAGAAGAAAGGTCACAGTAATCACCAAATAGACACTAAGAAATGAATTGTAGCAGTCATAGTGTAATAGGCTCTATAACAAGGTACGGCTAGTGACTAGTTAGAAAAGGAAGCAGTGATTATGAGGACTCTACACATCTTCATTGAAAAAAGGTTATGCATTACTAACCTTTCCCTTTTTTTTGACAGGTTGATCAGGCTGGTAGATCGGGGGAATACCATGGAGAGAATTTACCTAAATTTTAACGAAACATTGACAAAACCATTTTATGTTATAGAGCATGTAGATGTCATGGTGTCTTACTGTGAGGCAGGAATAAATACATCTCTAGCATGTCCTCCTTAAGTCTCCTTTAAGGGAGACTTCAGTTCCTGCCAGTGGGGCAGTTGGGTGGCACTTTGTGGCACTGGCCACGCAGTAATGAGAACTCTAGTTCAAATCCAGCCTCAGATACCGTGTGATCCTTGGCAAGTCACTTAACCAGATTGCCTCAAAAAACCCTCAGCAAACCAATTCCTGCCAGGAGGAGAATAGAAGGTTGGGGGCCGGAGAATGGCCTTGATTCTGCTCACCTCAGAATGAGGGAATACTAGGCTAGAATTATATCTATTTTACCCCTTAAATATTAGTCTAGAGAATGTAAATTTTAGGTTCAACCAGCTTCTTATTTCTATTTCTTAATGGGAATAAGGGACCTCAAGCTTTATATCCAAAGCTTGTCTTTCTACCAAATGACAGTTTTATAAGAACACACAAAGCCAATAGCAAAGAATGTATTGAGAATATATACCAGACAAAATACAGTGAAGGAATTCTTCTGTTGGGAATGAGGTGACTCAACTCAACCAAGAAAAAGAATCCCAGGTTTCATCCAAGGGGAAAATTCCTTGATGACTCTAGTGTAGCCTCTGGGAATGAGGATAGAGTCTAAGTTCTTTCCAGAGCTTTGTCTCCCTTCAGTGACCTGAAGTCACTTTTCTCTTGAAGTAGGAAGTTGTAAGCCAGTAGAACCAAAGAGACTACAAAGAACTGATCACTCCTCTCACGAAGTCTGTCTTTATCTCACACAGGCATGGAATATTGATCTCTACCAAAGAGGAGAGGACTTTATACCAATGTATTTGAATTTAGGTTACAGCTCTTCTTGTGAATCTAATGTAGAAATAAGGACTAGAGGGTAGTGTGTTTATATGGATATGGAATGGGCTGAATGACTGGACTCAAACAAAAATCATTCATAGCTTCACGTTAATTTGAAAAGAAGTCTTTAAGTGAAGTGCCCCAGGGATCTATGCTAAGACATGGGGGAAAAGAGTATGCTTGTCAAATCTGTAGATGATGCAAAGCTGAAAAGGATAATTAGAACAACGAATGAGAGGTAAGATTCAAATATCTTGATAGGGTAGAATGTTGGAGCAATTCTTATAAAACAAAACTATTAATTGTTCAGTCATTTTTCAGTCATGTCTGAATCTTCATGATGCCATTTGAGATTTCCTTGGAAAAGATACTGGTTTACCATTTCCTTCTCCAGCTCATTTTACAGAGGAGGAAACTGAGACAGATAGGAATAAGTGACAAAGCTAATAAGTGTCTGAGACCAGATTTAAATTCAGGAAGATGAGTTTTCCTGATTGCAGGGCCACTGTGCCACCTGCTGCTCAAGATAAAATTAAATAAAAATAAATATAAAAAAATAGCATGGCATATTGAATAAAGGGCAAAGTTGGGAAACAGGAAGACCCAGGTTCAAGTCTTGCCCTTAATCTATATTAGTTACATGACCATAAGTGAGTTGATTTACTTCTCAATGACCTAAGTAAGATTATAAATTAGAGAACAGGATTTAATCCTGAGTACAGGGAGTTTTTATATTGAGTGTTTTCCAAATTCATGAAACAAAAAAACTAAAACCTCATCCTTAGTTTAAAATAAAATATTGTCACAAGTACAAAATGGAGGAGGTCTAGCTTGAGAGTGGTTTGAAAAAGACTTGGGAGTTTTAGTGTACTGTAAACATCACATAAATCAGTAGTGTGATAATGGTGATCAAAAACGCTAAGGGGATCTTAGACCATATTGAGAGGAATGTGGCATCCCTACTAGGTCTATATCACAAAGACAGTAAATAAAAAGGAAAAGGACTTATATTTACAAAAGTATTTGTAGCAACGTGTGTGTGTGTGTTTGTTTGTGTGTGTGTGTGTGTGTGTGTGTGTATGTTTGTTGGCAAAGAACTGGAAATCAAAGGGATGCCCATTAATTGGGGGAATGACTGAACAAGTTGTGGTATATGATTGTGGTGGAATACTACTGTGCCATAAGAAATGATGAGGGGGAAGGTTTCAGAGAAACCTAGGAAGATTTATGTGAATTGATGCAAAGTGAAGTGAACAGAATGAGGAGTACACAGGAATAGCAATTTTGTAATACTGATCAATTATGAAAAACTTAGCTACTCTGATCAATAATACACAATTTAAAAAGACTCATGATGAAAAATGCTCTTTACCTTAGAGAGAACTGATGAATTCTGAGTGAAGATTGATGTGGTATATAGAAAAAGGGAGATCATAATTCTTCTCTATCTTGCCTTAGTCCAGCCATATATAAAATAAAGTATTTAGCTCTGGGACTCATATTTTATGAAAGACATTGATAAGCTATAAAGCATCCAGAGAGCAGCCAGGATGGTGAAGCGCATTGAAATCATGTGGTTGAAGGAACTGGGGATGCTTATAAAGTCTTGAGAAGACTTAGGGAAAACAGGATAGTTTTTCTCAAGTATTTAAAAGGCTGTTTCTAGTAGAGTGCCAAATAGAGAAGAGGTATAAGATCTGTGTTTTACTCCAGAGGGCCAATGTAGGAAAAATGGTGAAATTATAGAGAAATCGATTTGGAGTAAATATAAGGAACAACTTAACAATTAGAACTATTTAATTTATCTCTATTTTATTTTATTATTATATGTTAATTATGTTTATATATTACATTATATATGTTAATTATTCCTATTTTACCATGCTTTATAATATCTAATTCTGTTCATTATCCACATCATATTTTCACTTCTTCTGCCACTCAGTTATTTCCCAGGCCATTGTCCTTGTATTGACTATACATATCACCCTTCCTTAATTTGATCCCTTGGTGAAGCAACTCTATTCTCCACTCTCAAATGCTTTTTCCATTTTTCTTATTACTGATCACACCTTGCCAACTCGCAACCCTGAATTATTCCCATCTTCCTTCTTTGTTTCTATACAATATGCTCTTGAACACAGCTGGAGGAAATCACAAAATTGTATCAAGTAGGTCCACTAAAAATTTAAGTTGTCTGATTTCAACTGGACTCTCACTGCAGCAAAGCAATCATTTTACTCCATCCCAATTCATTGATTATTCCATTCTTCATGAGTTCCCAAAACTCATATCTCCTCAAGCCTTCCACAGCACCTTCAACTCATTCAGGTGAGGATTTCACTGAATACTTCACTGAAAATACTGAGGCTAAAAAAACCCCAATGAGCTTCATGAAGAGTAGATATGACTGCACAACAATAACTAGCAGTTGAGGCTAATGGGAAAGTCCTCCTATAAAAGGCACAAGTTGAACTGAGGAACCCATGGAAGAAAAAGTGGGATTGTGAGAATAGAGAATATTTCAGCCTGGAGACAACCAGTAGAAAGGCTTGGAGATGAGAGAAGAGTATTGTGTATGAGGAGCATCAATAGGTCAGCATGGCTGGATTATAGTGGAATTCATGGAAGAATAAATAAAAAGAATGAAAACGGAGGAAAACGGCAAATTATGACAAGTTTTAAATGCTACCCAGAGGAGTTTCTTTTAGATCTTGATGCTAATAAGGAGTCATTAGATTTTGGGGTAGGGGAAGGGTGATATATTCAGATCTGTGCTTAAGAATTACCTTCTTTGGCAACTAAGTAACGATGAGTTGGAGTAGGAAGAAATTTGATAATACTAATTAAAAGGTTATTGCACAATGAGAGGTGAAAAGAAATTAGACTGGAGTGGTGACTGTGCAAATGGAAAGAAGGCATTGTTGTGAAGGTAGAAATGATAATATTTGACAATAGATTGGATATATGGAGGGAAAATGAGGAGTCAAGGCTGACATCAAAACTAATGGTGTCAAATGACTGGGAGGATAATGATTCAAAATTAATTTCAGAAGAAGAGAGAATTTAGAGGAAAAGATAATGGGTTCTGTTTTAGATATGTGGAATTTGTGATATTTTCAAGATATTCATGGAGAGGGTAATAAGAGGAGGGGTAGATTAAGGGGGCAAGAAAGAAAAAGGAAGGAAGGGAAGAAAGAAAGAAGGAAAAAGGAAGGGAAAGAAGTAGGATACACAGTTACTGGGATATCCAGAAGATAGGTAATGATGTAGGGCTGGAGCTCAGAAGAGAGAGTGGAGCTCTATATCTATATCTACATATATCTATATAAATTATCTGCAGAAATGGCCAGCTGCTAGTACCTTCTCCTCTGAGATAATTCTATTGATTATGCCTCTATCTTGTATAGATCTAGTTATTTATATGCTTTTCTTCAAACAGAATGTGATTTATTTGAAGATAGGACCTTATTTTTGTTTTTCTTTGCATCTCCACTAGGGGAAACTAGGTGGTGCATAGTTAAAGTGCTGGTGGATTGAATGTTGGGCCTGGAATCAGGAAGACCTGAATTGGAATCTGGTTTTTAACTAGCTATTTTACTAGCTAGGTGATCCTAGGCAATTTTATTAATCCTGTTTGCCTTAGTTTCCTCAGCTGTACAATGAACTGGAGAAGGAAATGGCAAACCACTCTAGTATCTTTGACATGAAAACCCTAAGGAGGGTCATAAAGAGTCAGATATGACTGAACCACAGCAACAACAACTTACAGCAACATCTGGCACACAGTAATCACTTAGTTAATGCTCGTTGACCAAATGATCAACTGAATTTTTGGAAATTTATTTTCTTAAAATCTAAGTTGCATGCTAGAATGCAATATGTTCAGCTTTTCTTTCCTTATTTTTTCTAATCACAAACTAGGAGAGTAGTCATTTTCTTACAACGTTTCTATTGTTTCCACCCAGAAACCAATTCCTTACTTTGTTAGTGACAATCAGATCCAGAATAAAATTTCCTATCTTTGATTTTTCTATCTTTTGAAGGATGAAATTATTATTAAAGCAAGCCAAGTAGTTATTAGTTGTACTAATTTTGTTAGAAAATGAGTTCCAGCAGATGTCTGGATATTTGAAACCTCTCATTATTACTATATCTATTTCCTAAATTTCTTATCTGTAATATGCTCTGATGGTAAAATCGTCCTTATTTTTCTTTTAATTCATCTTCACTCAAGTACTTCCCACTGTATTTCCTCTCTCTGTGTTTTCTTCCATGAGAACAGCTTTTTGAAATATATACAATATTGCTCCTTTTACCTATCATGTTTAATTTGAATATACTGTATTTATTTCTTCTCCCTATACCAGGCCTTAATTTTATCCCACTAAGTCTCAAGTGATACTTTTGAGGGCAAATCTGCCTTCTTGTAGAAAGATCTTGTTTGAGGTCCAAGTTTAGGCATTTGTGACCAGTGATTTAATTGATGATTTCTTTTTTGGGTAAATGTCTGAGGGCAGACTTCTGACTCCAGGCCTGGTACACTCTACCTACTGTGTCACCAATCTGCTCTGCAGAAATACTGTGGTATTCAGATTGTTGCCCAAGATTTTATTACCTTGTCAATACTTTCTAGGTTTCTTCTGCTTGTTCCATTTGGGTTCTTGTGAATCACCAGAAGTGGGTAGTATTTCATGTGATGTCTGGGATAAATGCACTGGAAGACAAAAGAGTTCTCAATTGTTATGCGGTTAAAAAATGGCAGCCTTGGTACCTCTGAGCAGAGTCATCCATTACCATCACTGTTCTCCTCCTGACCATTACTGGGGTGATCTCTCACCAGTAAGGTTTCGGTGATTCTACTTTTTCATTCTTTATTGAACCTGCAGCAATCGCTTTATTCTCAGAGCATCTAACTCCCTTCTCTTCAGGAAAAAGCTCAGTTTTGTTTTGATTTCAAGTATACAATTGTAATTTTCCTTCATTGTCTCTTCTTTATGTGACATTCTTCTACTTTCCAGGCTCCTTTTTTTTATTAAAGCTTTTTATTTTGAAAACATATGGATGGATAATATTTCAACATTGACCCTTGCATAGCCTTGTGCTCCAAATTTTCCCCTCCTTCTCCCACTCCCTCCTCTAGAGGGCAAGCAATCCAATATATGTTATATATGTTAAAATAGATGTTAAATCCAATATATGAAAACATATTTATACAATTATCTTGCTGCACAAGAAAAATCAGATCAAAAAGGAAAGAAAATGGGTAAGAAAACAAAATGCAAGTGAACAAAAAGAGTGAGAATGTTATGTTGTGATACTCTTTAGACTCCTAACAGGGATCAATGTTTTTCACTTGAAGTTCCTCTTCAAATTTCCCTAACCACCTTCTATTTCAAGTCCCACTTCTGATCTTTTCAGGAAGATTTCATTGTCTCATATAACCTAGACTTTGAAAAGTCTTTTCACTTTCTCTTGTAGGAGAAACAACAGTTTAAGCACTATGAGAGAAGCAGACACTTCAATTTGTCATATCTCTATCTTATTTGTTTGCATTTTTTGCCTTTCTCTGTCTCCTCAGCACAACATAGTACTCTGAATATAGTAGATACTTAATAAATGCTTACTGACTTATGAAAGAAATTATTTGCTGTGACAGAAATGCAAATATTTTCTAGTTTATCTATGTCATGGCAACATTCTTCCTGCTTTCCATATAGGATGAGATTCTCAATATTGTATTAAATATCTCATGAGTGTTTTTACTTCAACTTTTAAAAATCTGTTGAAAACTTTTATATACTTCTAGCACCTCTTTAAAACTAGACAGCAATGCCCAACTTCATTTGCTTTGTTTTAGTAGCAATCTGAGAAATGTGCTGTATTTCCTTTCCCTTTTTGGACTCTTATTTTGTTTTTGTTTTTCAATTCTTATAAACCAAGATATATTTACTTATCAATTTAGTTTTCCAATTTGTTTAACTTACCAGTTGTTTTGCTTACCTTGCTTTGCCAACTACCATCTTCTTTTCTTTCTTTGTGAATCCTTCTCCATGAGTCCCCTTTAAGGGACTTGTTTCTGAATTCTTTAGTTTCTTTATTTCTATTCTTTCTTCAATTTGCTTTTACAAAATCTCTAAATAGGATATAAATTTTAAATTTTCTTTAAATAATTTTCTTCATTTTTCCCAAAATTTTTCTCCTCACATTCAATCTCTGGCCCTCTTTATTCATCTAAACTCCTTCAACTCACCTTCATAATTTCCTTTTCCTTCTTATCCAGCCTAAATCTCTTTCCCTTTCCTACAGCCTTTTCCCACACAAGCCAAAAATAGAATGAGTAGTGAGTATACATACCCTCGGTGGAGGTCTCTAAATAAAGTTGGAATTCCCATTTGTGTAGCATGTTGTAGGGGAGATTCTTTTTTCATATTGGACTAGGTGACCTCCTGAGATCCCTTCCAGCTCTGGAAGTTGTTTACATGTTGTTTCTGGATACTTCATACAATGCCTCCTTCCTCCCCCACTCAGGTGAGTGTTTATGGCCAGTGGAGGCAATTGCAATGATTGACTCTGGGAACTCTGTCAGTTTAACCCCAATGGATGCTTTCTCCTCTGTTAACTGCCTTGTTTCCAGAACTCCAATACTTACTTTTTCCCCTAAGCTAAAGATGGAAGTCATGTACATTTTAAATGCATATGATCATAGCAGTGAAAGGGAGGTGGAAGTCTGAGAGGTCATGCAGCTAATCCTCATCATTTTAAAAGATGAGTAAATTAATAGAGAGAATACTGTCTTCCAATTTTATAATTCAGGTTCTTCCCCCAACCCAAACTCAGTGTTCTTCCTGATGTCCCTATTTCTTTCAAAGGCACTACCATCATTCCAATTCCCCAAATTTTCAACCTCAGAATGATTCTCTATTCTTCACACTCCTTAACTTTATTCCCCTACCCCTTATTCAGTTGCCTAGTCTTCTTGGTCCAACATCTGTAACATTTTTAAAAACTATCCCTTCTTTTTACTTGTGGCCACTGCCCTGGTTTATACCTTCATCATTTATTGGTCGACTATTGTGATGAACTCTTATTTGGTCTGTACTTCAAATTTTCCCCCTTTATAATCCATCCTGAGCAGCCAAATTGATATGTTTAAAGTATTGATGATAAGGTTGCTTCTCTGTTGGAAAAGCTCTAATACCTCCTTCTGGTTTCTAGGTTGGAATATAAACTTCAGTGCTTGACATAGAAAGCCCTTTACAATCTGGTTCAAACCCACCTTTCTAGTTACACTGAATATTACTCCTTTCTTGCATTCTAAATTCCAGTCCAAATGGACTTCCTTTGGGTTTTCTATGCATGGCATTTCTATTTTGGACAAGGCTGAGCTTTGTGCTGGAAATACAATTTCTTTTTATTATTACCTGTTTAGCTTCCTCAAGTATCACCTCCTCTTTGAGGTCTTTTAAAAAAATTTCCACAGATGTTAGTGGAATCAATCTACTAATAATCACTTTGTGTGTGAAAACATCCACACATATACATATATTTAAATATATATATATACATGCATGCAAGTATATATATATATATATATATTTGTAACATTTACCATTCTGTGTATATTTTGTCATCTCCCCTTTTCCCCAAGAATATAAGCTCTTGGAGGGTACAGATAGTTTCATTTATGTCTTTTTATCTCCAGTACCTCCTTGGCACATAGTAGGCACTTAATAAGTGCTCGTGAAATGAATGAAGTACACAATTTATACTATGTAAAAGACTTGGGAATGATATGGCTCCAATCCTGGGACTTTCCTGGGATGTTTATCAATAATGTATCTCTGTCTCAAGATAGGAGAAAAGAAGAGTGGATAGTAAATATCCTTCAAAAGATGCTGACAAAATACATACACAGTGATGGAAATCAGCTGATTCCTAGTGGGAGAAAACCCTTATAATTTAATTAAAAAGAGCAACAAAAGAGTCTTGAGACAATTTTTTTTTTCTCGTACTTTCTGGACTAAATTCAGAGATAGTTCATTGCAATCAGTTGGATACCTTTCAACAAATAGTTGATCTATGTTGAGAACCAATATTATAGCCTTTTAATAGTCTTGAAAATTAATGCACAAAATTAGTAAGTCAATTTCTTAGAGGAAATCCAGAAAATTCATGTGAAATCAAGAAAAGTACCCTTAAAATGTATGGCCTTTGTTGGATAGGAGTTTTTGTTAGCTATATGTCGTAGGCTAGGGAACCTAAGTATCTAAGAGGGAATAGATAGAAGTGATTTCAATATCAAAGACAAAGTCAGTTAGGTAGATCAAACTAAGTAGAATTTAATTCAATATTAAAGTCAGAATAGGAAGAACTTATAGGTGAGAGGATGACTTCTAGATGATGTTGGGTATCACATATTAGGAAGGAACAGGAAAGAAAGGAGGTTGTAAGAGCCTGGAAAAAAATTTAGAAATTATTGCAAAAAAAAAGACAAGACATAATAAGACCATTTCCAATTTTTCATCTATATGTATATATTTTAATGAAAATAACCCATATATCCATTAAGGACATTTATGATAAAAGCATTAGAAAGGAGAATCAAAATTTGCAAAATATATTCCACAGGAGACCATATCTTTACAATAAAACAACAGATTGAAACATGTAGGGAATATAAGATCCTACTATATTATTTGTTGACAGTAAAAAAATATTATTCAGATGAACAGAATGTTGTTTCAAAAACTGCCAACAAGGTGTCTCCTAAGCATTATGTCAAAATCATAGAAGATGTCTTGAAAGATGTAACAATAGAAAAAGCTTTGTGGAACCTCAGATTTTTAATAACACACAAGGGATAAAAAAGGAGAAGGAAACTCTTCAAAGATGATTGCTTCTGTTACGGTGGAGGACTGGCAGAGTCCAAGTGACAGAGGAATTCACCTATTAGGTGGTGAGGTCTTCCTGATGCTTTTGTTTGCAAATGGGATTATCCTGATGGCATCATTCCCTGGAACATTGTGGAGCCTCCTAATCATTCCAAAGAGTTTGGCCTAATTGTTTACACAGGGAAAACCATAGTTGAAGAATGCTTCTTGTCCAGACTGTGAATTAGGTGGACCATCTATAAAGCTCATCCATCAGTCCGTATATCTAGGACAGACATTGCAAATGGATAATGAGCTGGGCCCAGAACAAACAAGAGGCAGAGAAGGAGTTGGATTGCTTTGGGGAAATTATGTGGTGTTTTTAATGATTCTAAGTTTTTCCCTGCAACAAAGGCCCATTTTTTATAATGCCAATTTTTTTTTCGATGAAGCTATAGAGCTGTGAGTCATGGAATGCTACCATCTCTGAAGAGCAATAGGGAGGCATGTGGTGGGCGTAAGCTGGCTGTGACACCTTACAAATGAGAAATTACACAGGAGAAGTGGTGTGAGGGATGTCATCAGGGAAAAATATGCCTGCAGGGGAAAAAAGATGAGTTCATCACAGGTAGTGAAGGATATTGATGGACAACCTGTGCACTCCACTGTTATCCCCATAATACCGAGAGAATAGTAGGCAGCTTCCATCAGGGTAAATGCACCTTTTGTAGTGAATTTGTGGGAGAACTTAGAGGAGACTCATATAGAATAAGTTGTAATCTGCATCTTTTGATTTCCTCAACCCATGTTGAAGTTTTCATATGTCAAAAAATTGAAGCACATTTAGAGAAAGGTAATTAGGATAATGAGATCAGAAATAATGTCATGCAATGAGAGCTGGGGGCTCTTTGACCATCCTTCTCCCTCAGAGAAATACAGCCAGGCTGCTCTTTTGGCCAGAAGGAAGGTCAAGTTAGCCATTTTCCAGTATCCTTTTTGGCTTTTCTTGGAGTCTATTGTCTCTATCTCTAATCTAATCTAAATAATTTATGTAAGGATTGGTTGGAGGAACTGGGGGTTTTTAGCTTGGAGAAAGGAAGTCTTAGGGATACAGGATGGTTGTTTCTGAATATTTGAAGGGCTGCTATAGAAGGATGAGACTTGTTCCTTTTGGCTCAGTTGGCAAAACTAGGAACGATGGGTAGAAGCAACATGGAGACATATTTTGGTGCAACATGAAGATGACTTTTCTAACAATGAGAGTTGTCTAAAGCCAGAATGTGTTGTCTCAGTATATAAAAAGCACCCCATCATTGGAAAGCTTTGGGCAAGGGCTGTTGGACCATTTCCAGATCTCATTCAGCACAGTCCTGCTTTAAGTGGAGGTTGGAAGATTATAGGAAAATTGGATTAGTCCAGAAGAAATGTGAGGTGTACAAAATTAGAGAAGCTATCCAAAATATTCATATGGACTGTTTGTGTCTGACCTGGGGCAGAGTGCTCTGAGCTTGTAGTTTATAAACATTTATAAAGCATGGGTTATATTCAAGGCAAGATTCCAGTCATCGGGAAAATGCAACTATGGATAGAGGGGTCCTTCCCATTTCCCTGAGTAAAGGGAAGACTGAATTGACAACTGCTCCAGTCCCCATCAAATCTAAACCCTGCAGGTGGGAAAAGGCTTCCTCCAAGTTCCCCTGTTTTTGAAAACCCTGCATCTTAATTAGTTTCCTACCTTAACTTAAAAAAGTTTCCTACCACATTCTAATGGTCTCCAACCCACTGTGCCTTTTCCCACCATTTGCTCTCTGATATTAGTACTGATTTCTTTTCTTCTCAAAATATCCTCCTCACTCCTTCAACACCCTCCCGGCTGAGGAGCAACTTCAAGAACCCTGATGTGCCAAGTGTGAATCCTGAGATGGATGAGCTTGTCAAGCTGCTTGGCCCTCCCCCTTTGCTTCCCTGTGTTCCACTATGGATGAAGGGGGAGGGGGGCTGGAGGAAGGCAAAGGAGAGGACTAGGAAATCTTACAGCCAGGTGGTGGCAGATGGACAACGTGACCTTCTCCCGGCCTCGAGAGGCATCCAGCTATGTCCTTGGGTGGGAGAAGGACACTCAGACCTCCCCTCCCCCAGCCCTCATCATCCCCACCCCTCATCTGTCAAGGTTTATCTGTCTCTTGGAGTGGGACTTGCCTGAGCTTGGTACAGCTGGGAGGATGGATGCCTCCAAGTGCATCAAGGGGAAATGACCAGTCATTTATCTCTTTACTGCAGTGTCAGAGTCTGCAGCCATCAATCTTGGCACAGCAGCTTGAGTTGGACTCATTATTCGGGGAGCAGGGGGAGAGACATGCAGGAGATTTCATCTCCCCCCTTCTGCCTTCCATTATTTGTTCAGGGATGAGCCTTCTGCTGTTGCCATAGCTTTGGTAAAGGAGATGAGAGGGGAGCAATCATGGAGAGAAAATTCAGTAATAATAATCATAAATTAGGATAATAGAACCATTTATATAGTACTTTAAGGTTTACAAAGTGCTTTGCAAATATTATCTCCTTCTGTTCTCACCACAATCCTGGGAAGTATTTACTATGATCCCCATTTTTAAGTTGAGGAAACTGAGGCAGAGGGTGTGTGTGTGTGTGTGTGTGTGTGTGTGTGTGTGTGTGTGTGACTTGCCAGTAACACAGGTAAGGAGTGTTAGAGACCAGATTTGAACTCACCTCTTCTTGATTCTAAGTCAAGCATATTATCCATTAAGCCATCTAACCATCTCATGTATTATCCCAGGACTTCCTTGCTTTCTGCAAAGAAAGAACTAAGGATAATAGGAACTAAAGGTTGGGTTGTATTGAATATTCTGTATATTGTTGAGAACTCATTTTCATAACTATTTATTTACTTATTTTTTTCTTTATTAAAGCTTTGTATTTTTCAAAACATATTCATGGATAATTCTTCAACATTAACCCTTGCAGAATTTTGTGCTTCAATTCCCCCTACCCATTTCCTCCACCCCTCCCCCAGATGGCAGTAGTCCAATATCATAACTATTTTTAAAAGAAAACAACCTCTGTATGAAGTTCAAACTTGGTGAGTATTATTTAGCCAAGCAACATATTCATCGGGATGAAAGGAGGTCGTATTATCTATTCCTATTTTAAAAGTGAAGAAAACAGATCAGAGAAAGGTGACGTTCTTCTTTGGCAGCTCATCCAGAATTCAGATTCAGTATTCCCAGGCTTTTGCTCAAGTTCCCCAGATCTCATTCCCTTTTGTTTTGCTCTAGTCCATATCTGACACTTTACTTGGTTTCGGTTCCAGGTGCAGGATGTCCCTCCCAGGACAAGCTCCCCACCATACTGTTCACTCAAGACTTAATTGACACCCCTTTCTCAGCCTCCTCTTCCCTCTGAATGGAATACCAAACGCTAACTAACCCTTCCCTTTTTTAGAAAGCAGAAATTAGACTCTCAGATCATTCCACTCTTCAAATGTCGCCCTTCCTGGTCTCCATTCCATGCCATGAGATTCCTCATCCCTTTCCCCCTCCCTATACTGGGTACCCCCTCGTGTCCTGATACTTTCCCTCTTTCCTATCTTCTTTGGAATCCCCAGTGATTAGCACAATGCCTGACACATCGTAGGTGCTTAATAAATGCTTATTTGAGTAGATTGTATTGTATTCAGCTCACCTGCTCTATCTGCCTCTTGATGATGTGATCTTGGGCTACTCTCATCAAGTATAGGCTGTCGGAGTATTGGCACAGAAATACCTTAAGATGAGGAGGTCTAAATATTTTAAGATTGTTCTAGCATTTACTTGTAGCATAAACTTGGGCAATTCATTTAACCTCACCTTGAACCCATTTTCTTTTCTGTAAAAAAGGGGATAATATCTACTTTATCTACTTTAGTGATATGTAAGGATCAAGGTCATGTCTGTGAAAACGCTTTGTAAACTATAAATTTCTATGGAAATGTCATAATATCACATAGTGTTATTATTATATATTACATGTATAATATGTATTGTTATTAGTATTGTACATTATAATGTCATTAAATTTCTATTATTTGTTATATAACACTATGTAATATATTACATACATTATTAACATACCTCTCTTTCTCTGCCCCATGATGTCTGAAGTAGAGGTTTTGGGTCATAGGACTTTCTCTTAATTTACCTTCCTAAACCCCTGGAAGGCTGTCCTTTACTACTGACTCCTGGCTTCTTTTCTTTTTCAAGATTTAGTTCAAATTAGGAGGTCTACAGTTTCAGTGATCTTGTGATGAAGAGAGCCATTTACATCTAGAGAGAGTACTGTAGGAACTGAGTGTGGTTCACAATATAGCATTTTCATTCTTTTTGTTGTTTGCTTGCATTTTATTTTCTTTCTCATTTTTTCCTGTTTGATTTGATTTTTTTTGTGCAACAAGATAATTATATAAATATGTATGAATATATTGGATTTAACATATATTTCTACCATGTTTAATTGTATTTATATTGTATTACTTATCTTGGGGGGGGGAAGGGAAGAGAAAATTGGAATACAAGGTTTTGCAAGGGTTAATACTGAAAATTATCCATACATATGTTTTTAAAATAAAAAGCTTTAATTAAAAAAATTAGGATGTCTACTCCCCACACTGCTAATTTTTTTCTAAGATCATCTTCAACAGACTCTATCTATCTAGTTATCTATCTATACATATCTATATATCTACATATCTCTATCCATATCTACATATCTCTATCTATCTATACATATTTACATATCTATCTATCTATTACATATTTAGTTACTTGCTTACTGTTCTTTCTGTTACAATATGACTTTTTGACCATGTTTTTGCCTCTTTTTGTATCTTCAGCATTTAGCCCAGTACCCGGCACTCAGTAAGTGCTTGATAGACACTAAGCTAGATTAGAAAACAACTTTGGAAGTCTAGGAGCACAGGCAAGGAAAGAGGAAGCCTTTTTGTCTAAAGAATATTTCAAATGCCAAAGAATAATATCTCAAAATCTGAGGCAAGGCCCCTATGCTCCCATCAATTGGAACTGGTTTTAATAGTTGCATGTGTAACACAGTTATTATCTGTGTTCAGAGGACTCAGTTCTATTTGGTTTGTAGAAGGTTAAGACCTATCCTCTTGCTCCAGCTCCTTTCAGCATTTGGATGGACTTCAAAGTTTTATCTACTCACACATTGCTCCCCTCCTTTAATGTAAATCATCTCTCCCACCCCTATTTCTTGCTTTTCATTCTCGTTTTCCTCCAATTCCTTTCTCTTTCTGTTATGTTAATTTGTTTTCATCTTTTCTCTCAACACAAACCTGTCTCTGTGCATTTTCTTTGAGTTCACAACCGTTCTTTCCTTTTATTTTTAAAAATAATTTTTATCGATCTTTTGGGTTTGTTTTTGCACAGCAGTCATTTCTGGAAATGTCCCTGCATCTTTTCCTCTAAATTGAACCCTGTCTTGTAACAAAGAAAAGCAGTTAAAGCATCCGATACCCGTGACCATATCTGACAGTGTGGACAACATTCTCCTGATATCTCTCTACTGAGAGGAGGTAGTTATGGTTCATTTTCTGTTCTCTGGGACCATTACCGGCTTTTCATTTTCTCAGAATTGGGTTTCCTTTTAGTGATCTTTTAATTAGCATCGTTCTGGGTGTTGTGTATATTATGCTTTGGCAATTTATTTTGCTCTGCATTGATTCATACAGATTCTTCCACATTTCTCAGGATTCCTTATATTCATCATTTCAATGATGATCATATCACAATGATATCCCATTACATTTATATATCATATAATATTTATATATCATAGTCCCCCCCCAGCTATTCCCCAATTCTTATTTTTTGCACCAGTTATCTTTATTTCTGTTCTGCTTCTGAGGTACTACAGATATGGAAAAAATTAGTTCTGGTTTTTGGGCATGGATATATATTACCAGTGACCTATGGACATGTCCCAGAACTGGCACTTCGGCCATTGTGATTCTTTCATGATCTTTTTCAAAGCCTTTGAGTGTTGTCTGAGGTACATGGTTTGGAGCCATGAAGCTTGCTGCATGTATTGATTGGCAGAACTAGGGTGCTCTATACCCTGCCAAGCTGTGACTTTTCATTATCCTCTTCCCTCCCTTGGCTGAAACTTCCCACTTTGTGCCCCTTTGGTATACTCTAGCTCTTTCATTCTAGGGGAGACCACTCCATCATGTCATGGAGTTAGAAGTTTTCTGGAGACAAATGCTTTCTTTTCAGGAGGGTTAATTTAATTCAGAAGGAGGGAGGAATTACTACTTATTCCATGAGCTATTTTGTGCATCTTTCCTTTCCGTCTTTTGTAACCTTGTCTTCCTCCTCCCCTATTTCTATTTTCACCCCCATCTTAGTGTTTGTTCATCCTTCAAGAACTGGTCCCTCATTGGCTAGTCTCCCTCATTACACCAGGCTGCATTTTATTGGTCCAATAATGAGTCCAGTAGTTAGTTTGCTTTGACACTGTGGGTGTTTTCCTGTGGCTCAAGCCATTGATGAAATGAACTGAGTGGTCTCATTTTAACCTCCAGGGGCATATTTGTATAACAGACCTTTGGGTGATGAAGCATATCCCTGAGCTTCCAGACAAGGGGGGCAGGGATGGATGCATCTCCAGCATCCTGTTACAAAGGAAAGCAATGAGGAATACTGAGAAAAGCACCTCCCCTCCTGTAGAATGGCAAAATAAATAAAAATGTGGGAGTTTTGGGGGTGTGTGTGTGCAGAGAGATACAATTGCATCCAGAAAGGTGCCCTGGAGAAAAGTGCCCTCACTGGGTGTTCCATCATATTCAGCTTTAAGAATAACAAAGGAGGCAGCGGCTAAGAAGATGGAGCCTGGGTGAGCAGTCAACTGACCAGTTCTATTCCTGGCTCAGCCATTGTCTTATGACATAACCTTTCTGGGCCCCAGTTTCCCCTTCTATGAAGTGAGCGGTAACAAAATCAGCTCCTTTTTTCCCCTCTCACAGGGAATCTGATATGGTAGAATGAGATAATGACCTCTAAATTTCTTTTGCTCTTTAAAGTGATGTGCAAATCCAAGGAAGTACTTCCAACCAGAAAGGGACATACTGCCTTTTTGTGTGTGTTTAAGAAAAGCTAAAGGGATAGAGGAGGGGAGGAATCTTTTCCCCTCCCCCCTTTCTCTCTCTATAATATGCATATATATGTATTTATACACATGTATGTACACACACACACATATATAGTATATACACATACCCAATCATTTAAGCAATAGAATTTTCTTCTATTGTTTAAAGCTTTTCCTCTCCACCCCCCCTCCTTTACACCGTAACTCTATCTCCATGCCCCTGAGTCACAGAGAGAGCACATGATGGATGGACGGATGGATATGCCTTGTCTGGGTGTTTCACCACAATTTCCCTTGGGGCAGTCTGTCTGTTGGCAGAGCACAGGATCCCGAAAGATGGTATCTCTTGGAAACTCGACAGCTAACAGACAGCTCTTCTCTCTGTATATTTCCCCAAAGAAGAGCTGTCTTAATTTATTTCTTATATGGCATATTTTATTATAATCCTTATATGACTTTTGGGTTACCAGGCCTGCACCCCGAGCTAAGGAAAAGAAAGAATGAATGAAGCAGAAGAAGGAGGGCTCTACGTGCGTGTGACATCTGTGGTGTTTGCATTTTTAAGTGACATGGGATTTTAATTACTCAAGGAGCTCCCATGTTGCACTTTGAGACTGATCTTGCCACATCCTGTTAATGAGCTTAGTGCTTCCAGTCACCCAGTGGTAGCTCTTCTTTCTGTGAATTAAGTGGCCCACTCAGGTTGCTTATGCAGTGTCCGTGGTTGTGGACTGCACTATATGGCCAGTGGGTATGATTGATACACACACAATCACATATGTCATCAATCACCAACCTCATATGTGTGTGTGTATGTAAGCTTATATATTGCCAATCATCAATCTCCTATATGTATGTATTTGTGTATAAATGTGTGTATGTGTAAACACACACATATATCAATACTCACCATTTTCCTATATGTACTTATCAAATCACCAATATCCTATATATATAATATATATACACACACACATACATGTTTGCTTATATGTGTGCACACATATGCACCCCATCACTAATCTCTTATATACATATATATATATATATGCATGCAGACTCACATATATCTCTATAATCACTCATCTCCTGCACATGTATATATGAACACATGCACACATGTATGCATACATGCACACACATGTATGTATATATATATATATATGTTGATATCCATGTACATATACCTGTAGACTCTTGTCTGGAAGCTGTTGCATTTAATAGATGGGATATTTTAAAATTTGTTTCTAAAGGGACAAGACTTTGTGTGACTTGAATCATGTTTGTCTAAGATGGTTTATAATTTTTAAAATTGTGAAATTGATTGTTTTACACTGTAGCTATCTGTGGTGTGGTGGATTGTGTTGGAAGGGACACAACAAATACCTGTTCCCAATTAGAAATGGAAGCAAGACTGCATATTAGTGGGGCTCTGGGCTTGAATGGCAATGGCTATTGCTTTTGCTCTGGAAGAGGAAATGTTTTTTATATTAACAAATAAAGAGTGATATGTGTTTATGTAAGCTATATGAATATCTGTATATATATATGTATCTATACATATAGCTTAAATATATTTATGTGTGTATATTTGTATTTGTTTATATATTTATATATACTATATACATATACTGTTTGTATATAGTTTTTATATCCTTCGTTCGTTCATTCGTTCATTCGTTCGTTCGTTCGTTCCTTCCTTCCTTTTTCCCTTCCTCCCTTCCTCCCTTCCTTTCTTCCTTTCTTTTTTGCTTCCTTCTTTCTCTCCCTCCCTTCCTTTCTTCTTCTCCCTCTCTTTCTCCCCTCACTCCTTCCTTCTCCTTCCCCTCCTTCTCCCTTCCCTTCTTCTCCCTCTTCCTTCCCTCTCTCTCCCTCTCCTCTCTCTTCCTCTCCTTTTCTCTTTCCCTCCCTCTCTGTCCCTGTCCCTGTGCCTCCCTCTCTCCCTCTCCCTTTCTCCTCCTCCTCCTTCTCTCTCTCTCTTTTTTCTCTCTCTCCCTCCCTCCCTCTCCCTCCCCCCCCTCAGCAATTTGGATTAAGTGACACTAGTAAATATTAAATATTTGAGGCCAAATTTGAGGTCGTCCTGACTTAAGGGCTAGTGATCTATCCATTGCGCCATCTAGCTGCCCCTTGTCATTCATTCTTGAAGAGGACCAATGACCTCAATGAGGTGATGATGTCTTAACTTGCCCATGAATTGGGTTTAAGTGAGGCAGAGATAAGCAAAGTTCTCAGGTTTACTCTTTCTTCCAAAGTCCAATGTAAGACAAAAGTCAAGATGTCTGGTGATGGCCTAGAAGTAGGGTTCAGTGACTATTCTCAGGCTCAGCTCTGAAAACAGGGAGGAACCAAAATAGTCACAAATTCTTTTGAAGAGATAAGGAATCAGGTATGGGTTGAAGAATGAGATCAGGAGAGATTTACCTCATCATCTCCCATAGGTATAACATTCTTCTATCTCTGGTAATGATTGCCAGATCTATATATTTAGCTTTAGTTTTTCACCTGACTTTCAGCTTTTGATCACCATTTGTCTACTTGATGTTTAAACTAGATACCCCCAAGCTTAAACTGAATGTGTCCAAACTCAACATCTTTTCCAGTAAACCCTCTTTTCAAAATCTGCTTATTTCTAATCAAAGGCTCTACCATATTCCAAGTTTTATTTAAAATTTTTTTATAATAACTTTTTATTTTTCCAAATACATGCAAATATAGTTTTCAACATTTACCTTTATATTCCACATTTTTCTCCCTCTCTCCCCTTCTCTTCTCTTCTGTAGACAGAAAGCAATTCAATATAGGTTAAATATATGCAATTCTTCTAAACATATTTCTGCATTTGTCAAGCTGTGCAAGAAAAATCAGATCAAAAGAGAAAAAAAAACATGAGAAAGAAAAAAGAACAAGCAAACAAAGAACAAAAAGGTGAAAATACTATACTTTGATCCACATTCAGTCTCCACAGTTTTCTTTCTGGATGTGGATAGCTATCTCAAGAATATAGGAACTGCCTTGAATCACCTCATTGTTGAAAAGAGCCAAGTCCATTGCAGTTGATCATCACATAATTTTGTTGTTGCTGTGTATACTGTTCACTTAATTCTGCTCACTTCACTTAACATCAATTCATGTAAGTCTTTCCAGACTTTTCTGAAATCAACCTGCTACTCATTGATTATAAAACAATAATATTCCATAATATTCATATATCATAACTTATTCAGCCATTTCCCAGCTGATGGACATCCATTCAATTTCCAGTTCCTTGCCACTACAAAAAGGGCTACTACAAACATTTTTGCACATGTGTGTCATTTTCCTCTTTTATGATCTCTTTGGTTTATAGACCCAGTAGAGAAACTGCTGGATCGAAGGGTATGCATTGATAGTCTTTTGGGCATAGTTTTAAATTGCTCTCCAGGATGGTTGAATCAGTTCACAATTCCACCAACAATGTATTAGTGTCCCAGTTTTCCAACATCCCCTCCAACATTCATTATTATCTTATTCTGTCCTCTTAGCCAATCTGAGAGGTATGAAGTAATACTTCAGAGTTGTCTTAATTTGCATTTCTCTAATCAATAGTAAGTTACAACATTTTTTTCATGACTAGAAGTAGCTTTAATTTCTTTATCTGAAAATTTTTAATTTCCCTTGACCATTTATCAGTTGGGGAATAGCTTCTATCATTATAATTTTGAGTCAATTCTTCATATATTTTTGAAATGAGGCCTTTATTAGAAACACTGGATGTAAAAAATTTCCTCCCAGTTTCTGCTTCCCTTCTAATCTTGGCTGCAGTGGTTTTGTTTGTGCAAAACCTTTTAAATTTAATATAATCAAAATTATCTACCTTGCATTTCATAATGTTCTCTAGTTCTTCTTTGGCTATAAATAATATTTCCAGTTTTGTAACCTCAACATTTGCCTTAGTTTCCTCATCTGTAAAATGAGCTGGAGAAGGAAATGTCAAACTCCATATCTTTGCCAAGAAAACAATTTGGGTTACAAAAAGTTGAATATAATTGAAATGACTCAACAAAAAGAAAATTCCCTTTACTCCACACTCTCCTTTACCCTACATGTCTAAGTTGCCAAATCTTGTTTTTTTCTGCCTTTACAACATCTCATGCATCAGACATCTTTCCTCTCTCTCTTTTTTTTTTTACTCACACAGCTACTATTTTGGTTCAGACCCTCATCACCAGTCTTCTAGACTGTTGAAACAAGTTCCTAATTGATCTCTACACAAGTGTTTTCCCTCTCCAGTTCACCTTACATATTGCTGCTAAAGTAATTTTCCCTAAGCACAGATAGGACCATGTGGTTTTCCTATTCAACCAACTTTAGCAGCTTCTTATTGCCTCCAGGATAAACTAAAAACTCCTCTGCTTAGCTTTCAAAGCCCTATAAAATTTGGCCCCAACCTCTCTCATTTGACATGACTTCCTCCCTTCTACTTTTTTGATATAGCCAAACCATCCTCTCTATTTCTTATACAGGATACTCCATCTCCTGCCTTTGTGCCTCCCATAGACCATTCCCTTTTCCTAGAATTCACCTCTTTACTGCCTCCTCAAAGAGTGCCTCTCTTCCTTTAAGATGCAGTTCAAACATTATCTTCTATATTTTCCTATTCTCTTAATTACTAACTCTCTCTTCTTCCTAAACTACTGATATTGAACTATTTTTTTAAATGTAGGAATCAGGAATATCTGAGTTAAAATTTGACCTTTGACATGTACTAGCTGTGTAAATCTGGGCAAGTCACTCAGCTTGCCTCAGTTTCTCCAACTGTAAAATGTATAATAGCATCTACCTCTCAAGACTGTCATGAGCATCAAATGAGAAAATATTTGTAAAATGCCTAACATATTGCAGGCACTTAATAAATGTTTCTTTCTTCCCTCCCTCCCTCCCTTTCCTCCCTCCCTTTCCTCCCTCCCTTTCCTCCCTCCCTTTCCTTCCTTCCTTCCTTCCTTCCTTCCTTCCTTCCTTCCTTCCTTCCTTCCTTCCTTCCTTCCCTCCTTCCTTCCTTCCTTCCTTCCTTCCTTCCTTCCTTCCTTCCTTCCTTCCTTCCTTCCTTCCTTCCTTCCTTCCTTCCTTCCTTCCTTTTCCTCTTTATATTTATCCTGGGTACACCTATACACACACACACACACGCAAACACACACACTACATTTATAAGTACTTATCTTGTTTAATTTTTTAAACTTGTATCCTTAATGCCTAGAACAGTTCCTATCCCAGAAGATGTTTAACAAATACTTGATTGATTGTTTTCTCCCTAGGCAGCCTGATGGCTTGCCACATGTGGTTCAGGAGCAGGTTGAAAATGCTAGTTGTAATGGATGAAAGCTAGTCAACTCAGGAAACTGTGTTAGTCACTTTTGTCTAGATTGAATATTTCAATATATGCTTCCTTGGTCTTGATATCCAACAATTTTATGATCTATATGTTTGTCATGTTATATATTTGTGCATATGTATTAACATTTTATGTATACTATTTATTTAAAATATATTACAATACGATTTGTTATAAAATATAATAATTAAATATTTAAAACAACTATTTAAACATTATATATGTTTATAAATAAATAAATATATATATATACACATCTTGACTCTTTCTTAATACTCCACAGTTTGACAGATGAAACAACTGAGAGTAATGAGCCTAGATTAGAACCCAGGATTTCTGCCTCCTAGTTCGGTTCTCCATTTACTCTACCATGCTACCTGGCGCAGCAGATTTGTGTTAAATTGAAAATGTGTAGGCTTAAAATATTAGTTAATCTTTTCATTCACTAGGAGATAAAAAAAAGAAAGACACATAAAAAGACCAAGTTTGACTTCACCTTAAAAGTCTTTAACCAGGACTTACATCCTGCAAGATCTTAGACCTACTTTTCTCTTCTTACCTCTGATAACATTCCCCCTCCTCCTCACCCCACTCCCTTAGCCTTGCTATTTTCTTTTTTTCAGGATCTCTCCCTCTCCTGACCTCCCTGGCTTCCTTTAAGTCCTAACTAAAATCCTATCTCTTATAAGAAGTCTTCCCCAACCTCTCTTAATTCTAGTGCCATCCCTCTTCTTCCGCCTGTGGGCAGAAATTGGGTGTGTGTGTGAAGAAATAAGTTGCCTTTTCTTTTTGACCCCGAGTACTGTTTAACAGCAATGTTGGAAACTCATGGATTTTGTAGGTCAGCTCTTGGACAACCATCTTCTAGGTTGAAAATCAGAAAATACAAATAGTCCCTTTTAATTTGATTCTATTAGAGGGATACTACTAGGAAAAGTTATATATGTGTATATATATTTATTTTAATTTATTTTATTTTTATTAGTATTTTCCAAACACATACAAAGATAGTTTTTAACATTCACTTTTGCAAAATCTTGTGTTCCAAATTTTTCTCCCTCTCTCCTCCCAAGACATCAATCTAATATAGGTTAAGCATGTACAATTCTTCTAAACATATTTAGGAAAAATTATATTAATAAGTGATATAACATCATAACATTTTAAATCAGAATAATTAGACATTGTTACATTGATTTTAGTCTAACATTTTGCCTATTTTTACCTAATACATAATTGGTATGATAGGGCAATCAAGTATCACCCTGATAGAAGATAGAGTGCTGGATCTGGAGTCAAGATGTCTCAGTTCAACTCCAGCTTTGGATACTAACTGGTGTATGCTCCTGGGCAAGTCACTTAACCCTGTTTGCCTCAGTTTCCTCATCTGTAAAATGAACTGGAGAAGGAAATGGCAAACTATCCCAGTATCTCTGCCAAGAAAACCCTAGATGAGGTCATGAAGAAGAGATGGACATGACTGACATAAATGAATAAAAAAATTCCCACCTGACTCTGCTTAGGAGAAACTAATACTATAGTAAGAGTACTTCCCCTCTCTTGCTTTTTAAGTGAAGGGCTCTTGTTCCCTCCCACTTTACTTAACTATTGACAGGCATATCAAAGTCCAACATTTATTTCTGGTTTTTCTTGCTTTTCAGAAGTGGATCTGCCCCTAAAGAAAGATGGGTTTACATCAGAAAGTACCACACTGGAAGCCTTGTTACGAGGTGAAGGGATTGAGAAAAAAGTGGATGCCAAAGAAGAAGAGAGCATCCAGGAAATACAGGTATAGACTTCTGGGAGGGGGGCGATTATTGGAGGGTTACTCTGATTCCTCCCCTACCTGTCCCTAGGTGAGGTGAGGTGTCTGACCTATGTGGTCACATTCTGACAGGAGGAACTCACAGGGATCATAGATTTAGAGATGAAGCACCCACCTCTTGATGCCCTTTCTAGCTATCCCTCCTGCCTGGAATATTCTATTGATCTATCTGGCTTTCTTTAAGTTCTAACTTAAATCTCATATTTTATAGGAAACCTTCCCCAATCCCTCTTAATTCTAATACTTTCTTTCTGTTATTTTCTATTTATCCTATATAGAACTTGTTTGTATGTATTTGTTTGCTTGTTGTCTTCTCTATTAGAGTGTAAGCTCCTTGAAGGCAGGAATTATTTTTGCCTCTTTGTATTTAGCATAATAAATGGTTAACTGTTGTTTCCTCCATTAGATTGTAAGCTACTTGAAGGCAGAAATTGTTTTTTCTTTTTTTTCTGTATCCTCAATGCTTAGCAGAGTGCCTGATATATAGCTGACACTTAATACATGCTTATTGATTAATTAAGACAGAAGAATTCTAGTGTTTATCTAGTCCAACCATATTCATTTTACAGAGGAGCAAGAGAAGTTAAATAATTTTTGTTCAGGTTGGAGACAGAAGAATCAGGATTTGAAGATAGGTTGATGCCAAATCTAGTCCTTTTTTCAATTGATTAAACTGCCTCCTATTCATGGGAAGGCATCATATTCCCCAGATTTCATGTTTAAGTGAAAAATGAGACTTTTCATTTCTCTGTATTAAATTGGAGGTTGGTTCTGCTTTAAATACATTAAAATTGATCTAATTTCTAAAACATCATTATTCACAATCCACTATAATAATGAGTTCACATTTGTATAACACTTTACATAAATATCCAGAGAAAGAGGGCAAAATACAGAGGTCTCTTTTCCTAGAAGTTATATCTGTCTTTATGCAGTCCAAGGTTCTTTTAGCTTTCTTGATTGCCACATCACAGTGCTGACATATTGAACTTGCAGTCTACTAAAACCCCCAGATCTTTTCCAGAATAATTGTTGCCTAGCCCTGTTGCCTACAACTTGTACTTATAAAACTGATTTTTATTCTTACCTGTAAAATAGCATTTATTTCTATTGCATTCCATCTAATTAAGATCCATCCCAATAGTCTAGTTTATCAAGTTTCTTTTTGGAATACTGGATCTTGACAGTGTTAGCTCTCCACCCCTACTTTGTATCATCTGCAAATTTGAAGGGCAGGTCATCTATACCTCTGTCCAAGTCACTGATAAAAATTTGGGATCAAACAGAGATTTCCTGGGATTTTCCCCTACCCTACGAACACTTAGCCATTTCCTCTTTACAGCCTTTCTAGCCAACTAATTCTGACTCCATTTAATTGTATTATCATCTAATCAATATTTTCTCCTTCTTTTCAACAAGAATAGTAAGAGATACTTTACTAAAAGCTTTGCTAAAATCTAGGCAAACTATATCCATAATATTCTTCTGCTAGTTTAGTAATCCTGCCCAAACCAGAAATGAGATTAGTCTGATCTGTCCTTGAAGATGCTAGGTTGATTTCTTGTAATTGCTGCTTCCCTTTCTAGATGTCTACCATTCATCTCTTTAATGTTCTGTTCTAGAATTTTCCTGGGAAATGAAGTCAACACTGGCCTATTTTGAAAAAAAAAATTAGGTCATTTACCTTTTTTTGAAAAAAAAATTAGGTCATTTACCCTTTCACCTTGTGGTTATTCCCCTATTTACTAGGGCTTAGAAAACCACATTTCCCAGGTTTTTTGTTTGTTTGTTTGTTTTTAGTGACTTAAAAGTATAGTTCTTCTAAGACATATGACTTGAATTCATCATAGGCAACTTGGTCTCCTTTTATGATAGCCTTACTTATCTTGTTTTTCAACTCCCTGTGAGTCATTTTTGTTCTCTCATTTCTGGACTAAGGTCATTGTCCTTGACAGGGAAAATAGAAGCAAAATAAGATTTGAGCAGCTCTACTTTCTCTTTGTTGTCAGTTATCATTATTCCACCCACCAAATTCCTATCACCTAGCAAAACTCCTATCTCTTTTAAAATTTTCCTTTTTTTTCCCAATAAAGCTAAAAACAACCACCCTTTTTTGTTGCTCCAAGCTGCCTCCTCCAGCTGTGTATCATTTCAAATTGTGGACTTCTCTTAATATTTCTATATGATGCTACAATCTTAAAATTCATTCTCCATCACCCAGCTTTGCTTCTGTCTTCTGCACATTGTGTAGCCTCCCTAGGAGTTCAAAGAGATTGATATCAATGCTTTATTTATGTTATCTAATTTGAGGCTCACAACAACCCAATTAGGTGATATTATTACTCCATTTTTACAGATGAAGAAACTGGGGCAAACAGAGATTAAGTGCCTTACCTAGGGTCACATAACTATCTGAGACAGGATTTGAATTCAGGTCTTCCTGATTTCAAGTCCAGCATTGCCATCCAGCTGTTTCCTTTTGTAAAGCAGGGCAACCTTCTTTCTATAATAATATATATATATATAATATAATTAATGTAATAATAAAATAATATTTAAAATAATTTAATACACATATGTGTGTATGCATATATTAACTTAATAATATTACATATAATTAATATAACAATAAAATAACATTTAGAATTATTTCATACACACATGTGTATATATATATGTATATATACATTAGCTTATACATTTTTTGACCTGCCTTAAAGTTAATTTCATCATTCAGAAGGAGGAGGAAGCAAGAAGAAATTCTATTTTTGATCTAAGCATCACTAACAAAAAGGCTGAAATAGAAATGATGGGTCCCTGGTGGGAGTTTGAGGGGAGGAACTACTCTCTCTCAGAGTTTATGAGAGAAAATGAGACACTTTGTGACTTTGGGGATATTTGCTTCCAACATACTTGGAATGTTCTTCACCTTCACAATTCTAGCTTTTGGTCTTGGAGTCAAGTACCATATATAACAAATAAAGTCATGCTAATCTGTTGGTAGGAGGCAATTACATGGAGGGCTCAGATGCATCATACATTTGCTTACTAATTCCTGTTTGTTAAAAAGTGTACAGAGAGCACAGGATAAACCTCTAATCCAGACAGACAAGTTGGGGCAGGCTAAGGATTTGATATCTTTTCCCATGCTTTAAGCAAAGCTTACCACCAGGCAAGAAAGCATTGGTGTTTATTAATATGCTATGCACTCACTTTACAAATAGTGTCTCATTCGATCCTCATAATGACCCTGAAAGGGAGGTGCTATTTTTATCCCTATTGTACAGTTGAGGAAACTGAGGCAAAAAGAGTTAAATGATTTGCTCAGGGACATACAGCTAGCAAGTGTCTGAGGCTGTTTGAACTCAGGTACTCCCGACAACAGGTCTAGTGTTTATCCACTGTACCACCTACCTGCTTCTAGAAAACATGGCTCCAGATTTTTTCCAAATTATTCTACTGGTGACAGTTTTATATTCAATGGAATATTTCAAGGGCAGAATTTTTTTTTTGCTTTTTTTTTTTTGCTTTTTGCTGAGGCAATTGGGGTTAAGTGACTTGCCCAGGGTCACATAGCTAGGGAATGTGAAGTGTCTGAGGTTAGATTTGAACTCAGGTCCTCCTGACTTCAGGGTGGTGCTCTATTCATTGCATCACCTAGCCGCCCCATTTTTCTTGCTCTTGACCTCATCTCCTACATAAGGGTCTTTCTTGCCCATGCTCCATCCTACATCTTGATGTCTAGAGCATTTAACAATGGCGAGGAAGACAGCCTGAGGGTAATCTTTTCTGGAAAAGTCAGCTTTGTGTATGCTGGTGTCATTATCAACAACAAAGGCAGCCAATAGCATCTTCCATGGTAACCTTGAAATGGCAATATTAAACTTTTAATTCATCGTGGCTTTCAGGGAGTCCGATAATCCTTAGATTGTCTCTCCTGGATCTGTTTTCCAAGTCAGTTGTTTTTCCCAGGAGATATTTCATATTTTCTTCTATTTTTTCATTTTTTTTGTTTTTGTTTGACTGATTCTTGAAGTCTTATTGAGTCATTTACTTCTACTTGTTCAGTTTTAATTTTTAAAGTATTTCCTTCAGTTATCTTTTTAAGCTCCGTTTGTAGCTGGCCAATTGAATTTCTTGATTCAATGCATTCTTTTTCCATTTTGCCAGTTTTATTTTTCAGTGAATTGTTGTCTTTTTCCAATTCACTAATTTTGTTCTTCATTGAATTGTTGTCTTTTTCCAATTCACCATTTTTATTTTCCAGTGAATTGGTAATTTTTTCCAATTCACCAATTTTGTTTTTCATTGAATTGTTGTCTTTTCCCAATTCGCCATTTTTATTTTCCAGTGAATTGGTGATTTTTTCCAATTCACCAATTTTTTTTCAGTGAATTGTTGTCTTTTTCCAATTCACCAGTCCTGTTTTCCAGTTTTTGATATCTCTGTTGCCCTGATCTCAATTTATTTCCCCATTCTCCTTCTAGTTCTATTTTGAGACTCTTTATGCAATCTTCCAGGTAAGCCTTTTGAAAGGGAGACCAGCTTTGTGGCTTCATCTGGGATTGTTTTCAGAATCTCAGGATCTGGGGACTGCTCTATTTTTTTCTCCGTAAAAGCTGTCTATGGTGAAAGCTCTCTTCTGCTTCTTACTCATAATTTTGAGTTGAGGTATCAGTCACCAGCAGGGAATATTGCTGCAGTTTCAATTTGCCCTGGGGCAGTTTGCCGAGTTGACTTCCGGTCTGAGGCTGGTGGGGCTAGATTCGCACTGGGACCACACTTTCAGCTGCTCTCAATCCACCCTTTACCAAAGGCAGATCTGCCAAAGCACCTGCCCGCAAGCAGAGCAAAGTGGCCCAGGCGTCTCCCAGGTGCTTCCTGGGTGCCTAAAAACCGCCTCTGTCCGACTTCCACCCCTGGTGTCTGCTCAGGGCCAGTGGACTTCTCCGGAGTTTTTTCAAAATAGATCATTGATAGAAGTGTGTTGTATTCCAAGTGTTTGGTGGAGCCCTAACTCCAAATTTTTATTTTCGGAGGCTCAATTTGTCTGGGTCTGAGGGAGGGTCTCAGGATCTCACAGAGAACGCTGTCTGCAGTTTGCCATCTTGGCTCCGCCCCAATATTAAACTTTTAAGAAAGAAAGGAGATAGTGGTACAACATCAGGGATAGGGGTAGAGGTGATGGAGAATGAAGAAGAGTGAAAGTTGAGTAGAGGAATTCACAGCTAGTTTCACTTTTATTTTAAAAATCTAAGTTGATTGATAATTCCTTTTTTTTTTCAGACAAATCCCATTTTTAATTACTTTCTGGAATTGAGTTTTCATCCCTTTCAGGATAGCAATTTTAATTTGTAAAGTTTTAGTTTTTTGCATTCTACCTATCTTTCTTCTCCATCCTTTGGAATCTCTTTTCCAGAAATTTAGATTACACATAAGATTTTGCCCAAATTTGCTCATTTTCTCTCATAAACTCTGGGAGGGAATAGTTGTTCGCCTCCAGCTCATACCAAAGACCCATCATTTCCACCTCAGTCACCAGTTCCTTTTTTGTTAGTGATGCTTAGATTCAAAATAGAATTTCTTCTTGTTTCTTCCTCATTCTGAATGATGAAATTATCTTTAAGACAAGTTAAAATATATGAGCTGCTGTATTTTAGCAAAAACTTTATTAGGTGCCTGGATAATTGAAGTCCCCCACCACTACCATGTGATACTTCTGTCTCAGGCTTGTATTCTATTTCCCCCAGTCCTTATCTATTTATATTTTTTTTTGCAGACCATCTGTGGTGTATTCCAGTGATAAAATCACTTCTTTTGATCCCTACATTGACTTTGACTCAAATACTCTCCATCATGCTTCTCTACATGGGTTGATGAATTTCATTATATTAGTATAATTTGATAAAGAACACATCCTCACTATTTTTTTAAAGCTAACTTATTAGATTTTGAATAAGATGTATTCATCCATAGAAATAGTCCAGTCATAGATTTCATGCCATGAAGTCTCAGCAAACTCTATGAGAACAAATTTTCCATTAGCAGTTCTTTTACTTGTTGCTAAACTTTGGCATATGGAGAACATGGATTTTGTTATTTTATCTTGTGGATTTCTGAGCATTTATACTTCTGTTCTTTTTTCCTTCATTGCAGCTATTGTCTATAGTATCTATCTGGATTGATAGATATATGTAAGCATTCTTCTCTCTTTCCTATTATTTATTCACTTCAGTTTAAAGTTCTTTTGATTAGATTTGTGGGACACTTGACAAATACATTCTTGCCATTCTTTGTTGGGTATACTTCATCTCTGGCCAGGAATCTGTCATTCCTATATTTTAAACTGTGGTCCAAAAGTCCAAATCCCATTCTCAGACAACACCTTCTTAGCTTATCAAATTCATTTTTCTCTTCTTTTTTTTGCCTTCAATGGACAAAAATGAGGGAAGCACAAAGTGTGCCCCTATGATCTTCAGTCTTTTGCTCTGACTTGATAATTGTTGATATTATTTCCTTCTCTTAGTATCATTTATGCCCACAGTGAGCATCCTTTTTATTAAGTTTTGGGAGTATTTCTGTCTTGGATACATACCATAGAAAGACAGCAGACCTCTTTGTTATTATTAGATAAAAAATAACTCTCAGTACATCTGAGTGGATAATCACCAACCACCACTACTTACCCTTTCCCTGATCTGTACTGAGTGATCT